>CM023489.1:4102262-4548437 GCA_013339685.2 Hyalomma asiaticum | reverse complement strand
GTAAGTATTGGGTTTTTTGTGAAATTTTGACTCGATCAGAAGTCCCACAAAATGCGTTTTCCGGCATCGTAGAGCATTCCTCTACTTATTGCGCGACTTCCTGAATAAAAATACGGTCTCTCAAAATTTTGCCCAAAATGCCAAAAAAGGTAAGACTATAGTATTGGGTTTTTTGTGGAATTTTGACTCGATCAGAAGTTGCACAAAATGCGTTTTACCCCGCATCGTAGAGCACAGTGGCGCACCGACGTGGGGGGGGGGGGGGGGGGGGGTGTTCGGGTGTTGTAACCCCCCCCCTGAGGCCGACCTAACCGCATCCCACTCTGTAACTGCTCCAATGTCCTAGAAGAATGTGGCGCTAATGTCTCTACAAAATGCCGAAAAAATAATAAAAATAATCATCATCATTGGTGTTACTATTACTTGGCATTTTATTTACATTTTTTTATACACGCAACAACTGTGTAATGGCATGCCCGGCCCTTCGTGATAAATTGAACCCCCCCCCCCCCTGGTAGAGATCCTGGGTGCGCTACTGGAGCGCAGCGAAAGATGTCCTGGCTCGCGCGCCTCAAGCCACGCGCGTCGCACTTTTGCCGGGGCCGGTGGTGTTGGGCCGGCTGGGCTACCATGGAAGTATTCTAAAAACAACCTTACGAGTCAGGGGAACCCAGCTGTTCGCGCCGCCGAAACGGAAGCTCATCGTACTTCAAAGCGCGATCGAGTTTCTGTTAACAGTCGGTGAAGCACTCTGTGGAAGTGCTTCGTCGGCGCAGCAAGCTATATTTGCTGGTAGAGATCGCAGATATCTAATTCTTTTGCGCAGCATATCTCATCATTAACACACGCGCGCACGGCTGCGCTCACATTTTGCATTAGGAAGTATGACATTCGTCACGAATTTTTTTTTATGACTGAAATTTAGGGACACGGGGAAAAGAACAGCACAAACTGCATTCGTAGGCATTCCATGTAAGATCTTGGAGGACACAAATATTGATGGGACACTGACGTCTCTACACTGAAGCAGCGCAGATCATGAACAGCGCGCTGAAAGGACGGCGCCTCCTGAAAAGCGAGGCTGGTGCAGCGGCAGTCGCGGAGTCGATCGGCACTGCGTGCGTGCCAGTCGTTGCCGTAAGATAAAGATGAAAGCCGTACGGAGAAAAACGAAGTAGTTGACGATGTCCCCGCGCGTCACTTCGAGTACACAGCGTTGGTGCCCGTCGGCGTCCGGCAGCTTCGTGTAGGGATCGACAGCGTCGCACGTTCGCGTATTTGCTCACATAAACATCGTGCCGATACGATTAACTCAGGCTGATAATCTTTCCGCAAGGGACGGCGGCGACATTGCGCCTAGAAATTTAGAGAAAACGAACCAAAACGCGGTCGAATCGACGAATGTATGAACGGCGCTGCAGGGAACGAAACAAGAAGTGGTCCCCATGGTCCTCCAGCATGCCCGTCGCGCCGACAGCGGGGCAGTCGTGACGTCACGTGCAAGCCATGTATTAGAGCAGCACCATGCCGTAGAATCCAGTCGTGCCTCCTATAAAAAAAAAAAAAGCAACTGTAAAAATGTGTAGCGTTTGCAGGCGTTCCTCCCGACTTTGAGAACTCAGCCTGAGCGAGCATCGAGAACGCAAAGTTACACTGGTCACGCGTTTGTCGTTGCTGTAAATGACACGTGGTCTTACACCAGCGATTTAAACGGACTCCGCTACTTGGTGAAGAAGTCACAGCGTCACAACCAACCACGTTGCAACCTCTCAGTTATCTCTCATGCCTGCCTGTAGGCCACGCTTCTATTGCGAAGCTTTCCAAGTGTGGCGGCAGAGGGCGCATGCTGCCAGTGTAGTCAGAGTTCTTTGAACTAAAATCATGACATACATCATCCACCTGTGTTGTGTCGTTAATAAAACCCACTTCCTAGCTTGTCATGAACTCATGTTGCCTAACAAGGGCGTGTCAGAATTATTGACATGTGTGGTTCAATTTAAATAAAGGGAGAAAAGAAGTTAAGCAAACAGAATAACAACTTGGTTTTCCTTTGCTCAATCTCTGGGTGAGGAATGAGTGAGCAGAACGATCCTTTTAGGGGCGAAGCTCCTTAAAGCGGCACCCGTTCGTCCCTCGTCGTAGTCGTAGTCGTAGTGCGTAACCAGTCTTACGCTTTGACCTCCAAGGTGGTGCCGGTGGGAGATTTCTCCTGTGCGTTGTTGAACAATAAAAAAAATTCGCAGCGTGCGCGTTAACTAAAAGCCCAATTCTTCTGTCTCTCATTCCCCATTAGCAGCCATTGGCATGTTCCAGTAGGAAACGTTAGTAGAAGTAGAAGTGTTAAAAGCCGACTTCTGCTGTCTCTCATTCCCAGTAGCAGCCATTGTTTACCTCCAAGGTAGTGCCTGGTGAGATTTCTCCTGTGCGTGATTAAACAATAAAAATTTTGTTCAAAACGCCGTTGATTGATGAAATAAACCAACGAAAGACGCCAGATGTTTTCTAAAAGCAAAACGAAAAGACGCCAGATGTTTCTAAAGCAAAACGAAAAGACGCCAGCTGCTTAACGAAAGACGCCAGATGTTTCTAAAGCAAAACGAAAAGACGCCAGCTGCTTAACGAAAGACGCCAGGTAAAGCAATGGTTTTCATCTGCAACCAGTGCAAGAACCACTTAGCTTACATTTCACCGACCACAAAGCGGTCATAATGAAAGGACAACGGAAACCAGCAATAAAAGTTTGATAAAACATTTAATCAATCGTTTCACGTCATTTTTATCGGGCGAATTAACGGAAGAAATTTCACGGTTTAACCGATGATTACTTCCAGGAGCTTCGCCCAATCTCATCATCATTCACCTCGTGGATCTGCCGTCAATTTTCTTCTTAGTGTTTTTGAAATGTTGGTTCGCGTGCCGAAATTTCATTTTTCTTTGTTTCATGAATTTGCATTAAAGTTTTTTTTTACTTACATCTGTTACTTCCATATCCATTTGTTTGTTTTGCTTCTCTGCATTTGTTTTCTTATTTCGTAGTCTGATAAAAAAAAATACGCATACCCCTTGCAGAAGCTGACCTAGAAAGAAACTGTCTTCCGAGCTAAATATGTCCGTTGGCAAAGGTGGATATTAATTAAATATAAAGCTCACGAGGGATGGTCGAAGTCGCGGGGTCCAACTCTCATGTACTTTAGGTATACGTAAGCAATCTGAAGTACCTACGTGGCAGGGCGATAAGCGTGCGTGTGTGTGTGTGTGTGTGTGTGTGTGTGTGTGTGTGTGTGTGTGTGTGTGGGGGGTACACCCGACAGGTATCTATCTATCTATCTATCTATCTATCTATCTATCTATCTATCTATCTATCTATCTATCTATCTATCTATCTATCTATCTATCTATCTTCAGTAAAAATGTTCAAGGGACGGCTCAGGCTTTTGTACAGACCAGCAGTGACCAGCAGAGGTGGCGCTCAGCGCAAACACACTGACATTGATCACGCTGTGATTTTTTTTATCCGGTGGGAGTATTACAACACGGGAGAGGTGGGGGGACGGCACGAAATGTATTCGGTTGTGATGTTCGTACTGTGCACTTCATGAAATCGTCAGTTGTTAGTCAATCGACCCTTTCGTCCGCCTGCCTCTGGATAGCGTTTTCCGTTCACCGCCGCGGTGGTATAGTGGCTAAGGCACTCGACTGCTGATCCCAAGGTCGCGGAATCGAATCCCGGCCGCGGCGGCTGCATTTAGATGGAGGTGAGATGTTGTGGGCCGTGTACTGTGCGATGTCAGTGCATGTTAAGAAACCCCACGTAGTCGAAATGTCCGGCGCCCCCCCCCCCCCTCCCTATTACCCAATACGGCGTCTCTCATAATAGCATCGTGGGCACCTTCCCAATATCACTAGCCCGCGGAAAGTGTTCATTAGGGCGTGTTTGTAATAATTGTTATCCGGCTAACGAAGGGATGCTATCTTCGGATGCATTCTACTTCCGTCATAGAAGCAGAATGAAGGGGCCCATATACTATGATAGGCTGCCTGTCGCGTCACTGATTTGGGGCCCAGGGAACGAGGAGGCAAACTGCGTAGCTCGCGGACTTGCTGGCCGAGCCTCACCCCGCAGGCTACCATGAACAAAAGAAAGAAAATCACGAGCAGGCAGGTATTGGAAGACCAACGCCTGACAAGGCGGAAGTACGCCGCTCCCTGTCCTAACTTAAGCGGCCAACAAGCCAGGGATCGGCGCCGCCTCGAAACGAACACATTCCCTCGCATATCAATACTACATGCAATTTTTCCACAGTTATACACAACAGAGACATGCGGCCTGGTGCAGCGACAGTCACATTTACACACAGGTCCGTGCAGTATGGTGCGTTCACGACAAGCACCGAGCCGCCGCGGCCAGTGCAGCTACATACCTGGGGTCAACCGCGGAGCGTTCATGCAATAATGCTTATTGTTATTATTCGTCTGCTTTGCGGCGACTGCATACATCGCTAGCCGGTGAATGCAAATGACATTATTTGCGCTTTCGGCCATTTCGGCTGTACCATATTAGCAGGGGCCAGAGAAACCGCCCGTTAGGGGAGAGATTCACGCAGCCTGTCAATTCCCACCAGCTCCGAAAGCTGCGGAATTTCCTCTCGGTGCAACTTCCTGACTCGGAAGCCGCCTAAAAGGACAGGCCGCACGCTGGATAGTTTCTTTTCACATCGCGAGCCACTATCGATTCACGCTGCGAAACGTTTTAGAACACTCGAGTGCCTGCATTTTGGCATGCAAGTCAAAGCAGCACTCAGCCGGTTCTATCAAAGATTCCGTATTTACCACGAGCACACAAAACACATTCTGCACGATTGACAATCCGTTCCGATAAAGTTATGCCGCTGCGTTTGGGAATCGAACCCTCAGCGTAAGAACGTTGCACCCACTGAACCACCGCGACACGGACGAACTTGATGTTTTTGGTACAGCGCGAGTGTATGCACACTCCACTGATTTTGGCTTCTTGAAACGGGGAGTTCCTGGATGGGCGCACCTTCTGGCGGGCATCACTTGTTATTGTGGATCTGCGGGGATCTTCACATTCACGGTCATAAAAATAAACATATCTACCGATCGCCTTCTGTTGAGCAGCGCCTTGTTCCTTTGACAAGCCTTCAATGTTTGCGTAAGGTGTACCCTAAGATTCAAATGACAAAAATCATTTTCACGTGCCTACACACACATAGTTGTGTCCCTTATAAAAATGCTCGTTGACTTTTTAAAAACTTTTCGAACTTTTTAGCAACTTTATGGACGTCCTATAGACTTTTACTTTCTATGCACATACGGTTAAAAAAAGCTGGTTTAGTTCTGCTTAAAGAAAGTTTGCTTACAGAAAGTTAAAAGAATGTGCGCTAAAAGATTATCATTAAAATTGTTATATTTAATGTCACTGCGATATTCTGCGCGCGCACCTTTTATTGGGCATGAATAGCTATACCACACTTTTTACCAGGCTGTTTGCCTTGAGTATGTAACGTCAATTAGATAATTGATTTGATTGTTGTTATTTTGATTACCTTATAAGGTGACAGCATAAAATGTCTTCGCTGCGAACATAAGCATTGCAGTATTTCGTTCTCGTTTGTTACCACGCTTGGGTGGGAATCAGTGCAGTAGAGGCTCGCCTAGCTCTGAATGTACCGATGAGCGTCGGCATCGGGGGTGCAAAAGGCCCCCCCCCCTCAAGCCGCATCAGCTGCCTCGCCATCCTTCACTCGCGATTCCTTGTTTTGCTGCTTTTTGGACGCTGTGAGTCTCGCTGCCCCTCCCCTCCTCCCTGTTCACCATGAGACCTTTAGGAGAGGTTTACCTACAATGTAATGCTTCCCCCCCCCCCTTTTTTTTTTCTTACCGTAATAGTCTAACTTTATTACATTATAAAGTTTCTTATGTAATTGGCAGTATTGCTGCAGTCTTTTATTTATTTAAAATTGCGTTACTTGCAAATGCACGTACAAGACGCTCGTGCGAAGCTTTTCTCATCTACCGGAATCCTGATCAATTGCATGTAACGAGGAAAACTGTGCAATTATGAGTAACCTATGAATAAATATAGAAGAAACGTTGCACTGTAAGGGTGGCTTCTGTCTGTCTGTCTGTCTGTGGACAAACTAAAGAGCGGGCGGTCGGACACTGTTTGGCGTGGCTTCGCTCTGGCAGCACCATTGGCTCCTATAACCTATAGGTTAAGTTTCTTCACAGCTTCTTTCTACCCCTCGGTGAAACGATGGATTCTGAACATCAAAAACGTGTAGATTGTCCCCTGTACAACCCGTGAGTTGCAAGAAGCTACCGCACTCGGCAACTGTGGAGATAAATGCGAAATCAGCAAGATGACTTGCCGGTTCCTTAAGCGCCGTTTTCGAGAGTCTGCATATGCGCCTGGCGTACGTAGAGAGCTCAGATTGGGAGACGAACATCACGCGGCGCTAACCTGTTCGCGAAGTCTGCGTGACGTCAGGATGAGAGGGCCAACACCCGGTGCGCCGATTCTGTTTTTGGGACGCGGCTGAAAGAGAATAAGGGAGAGGGTTTATTCACCCCTCTTCGAATCTGGGAGCATCCGGAACGCCGCCCGAAGGAAAAAAAGAAAAAAGGAAAAATAGCGGAACTCTGTGACGTGAACCATCTTCGTCGGCGGCATCTCGTTTTGATGGCCTTATTTTCTGCGGGAGGCCTTCGTCATCACGTGAACTCGAAATACCTTTTTCTTTGTTGCCGCTAAGCTAACGAGAGTGTCGTACGCGAGGTATGTGTATGTACAACGATATTGTTGGTAGATTCGAACAGTGTCCGAAATTGAAACACTAGTGTTGCAAATACGTAACCCCATAGTCACGAGAAACAGTCATCGTAATTTGGTAAAGTGCATGTTTCCATCGCTGCAAAACAGCTGCGCTTGCAGTTTTCTTGCGAACGCCGTGACCACTTTCACGGTGAAGTTATATGTGTCAATTATTTGGCGGTTCGACGGGCCTCGGCCACTTGACTTCAAAAAACACTTTTTGAAAAAGGAAACGTTTTCATCCTCTCGTTTGTAGCACAAAACAGCTACAGAAGGAATCCACACGGATTTCTCACAGGGGAAGTTTTCTTCTGAGAAGTCCGTATGGATTACCGTAGGCTATTATGGTATCAACAGGAGCAACAAAGTCTCGTGAACCTTGGTAGATTCTTCTCACTCACTCACTCACTCACTCACTCACTCACTCACTCACTCGCACACACACATACACACACACACACACACACACACACACACACACACACACACACACACACACACACACACACACACACACACACACACACACACGCGCGCGCGCGCGCGCGCGCGCCCGCTCTGCCAACAACTACAGCTGTAACACAGGAATATGTATTCAAATACCCAGAGTCTCAGCACGACACTGTAGATGTTCACGCAGCGTAAGTGTTAATAAAACCGAAATGTTCGCAATGTCCTTTTCGGCTGCCAGTTTTATTCGCATCGCATTCCGACGGAGTGCAGAGAAAACAAAACATAGCGGTTCAAGCGACTGCAGTATCGGCGTTCTTGATTCTGTGTCGATTCCACGTATTCGCAGGCTTCTTGTTCCCGTGGCACCCGACGCTTGCGGTGTTTGCGGTAAGTGTTCTCCTTCGTGCAGTAGATGCTTCGCAACGCGGCGGCACATGCTGCGATGAAGGTGCACAATGGTTCGGTTTTATCCGTCTGACGCTGTCTTCAGCCTTGAGAATACACAAACTGTGTTCATTATAGCTGTGTATGAGCGGCTTTCACCTTGTTTCAGATTCGCGACTTGGCAAGCAGTAAATAGAAGCTCACATATCTCAATTTAAATGGCGACCAACGACCCTGAAAACCACTAAATTATGGCATAAGCAGGCAGCTTTGTTGTTCGCGTTATTTGCGTAAAATGCGTGTTACATTCCGCGTTAGGAAAGCGCTTGCGTCTAGTTCCGGCGTCGGGATAAGCTCTATAGTAAAGCACATATTAAAATCAATGTTTCGCTTCAAGTCGTGCAGTTTTGATGCGTAAGCAGTCCTTAGCCTGGCTACCGGCGACGAAAAGTTGCGTGGTTGTATATACGAGCGGATCCGTAAGAGCGTGTCGGCGCAGTATAGTTGGCGTACAAAGAATGTAGGCCACCACAGACCGATGTCCTCGCGCACTGTCAGCGCTGGAATTTTGAATTAAATAATAATATTTGTAGGTTGCATGACGGTCGAATGTCTATTAGTTTACTGCCTAACGGTGCCTGATGTCAGGTGGCTGAGTGCTGGCTATAATGATGGGGCTATCTATATTCTTTACTAACGTTGGCTAAATGATGGCTCATGTCGACCCGTGTTTGAATGTTGCAGTTTTGAACGTTTACGCAATACGTGATAGGCAACCGGTAGAGAGTTTGTGCATCAATTTCTCTTGCGTAAGTCAAAGAATGGGATGACGCCGCTGGAGGTTATTGAGCGGCACCTTGCGTCCGAATGGTGCCACCGTCACGGGCCAGCTTTAAAGCGAAAAAAGTGGTACACTGTTGTAAGGAGCTCCGCACTAGTTTCTCAGAACGAAAAGCTTCCAAACTAACGAAAAGTTCGTCTGTCGAGGGCAGGGAACAACGCCTTTCCGACGCAGTCGCTCTACCTATATAACTAGCCAGAAGTCGAGCAGTTTTGACAACGCGAGGCTGAATCAGTCGACAGCCACGGACACTAATTACGGAATCCGCCAAGGTGGAGCAATTGTTTGGAAAGGCAAAATTGCCGCCAGCTAGTTTGTTGTTGCACACAGTTGCAAGGATTCCTCGGGATCCGAAAGGCTTCATGACTTTCGTAACCCTTCCTCCACCATTCCGCAAGAGTACAATTCGCCAGATGCCGCTAAATATATACACCTGGTATAAGAAAATAAGAAAAAAGTTATTTTTTGCTTCCCGTCTCCTTGTGATCTGCTAATGCTATACCTGCCAGCGTGTTCCCACAGACTTTGTTGTGTTTCAGTGTTTAATTAGTAGACATCCTTCCCTTTCCCCAAGCTTCCAACATGATCGCCGTATTGGTTAACATTTGTTCTTCGACATAACCCAACATTGGAGGTTCCGTTGTCGCATATAGTTGTGCGCCTCTGTTGCGGGTCATGTTCACGGCTGTGCATGGTGTGCATTCCGATGGGGTAGAACTGCAAAAAACGTTCTCTCCCCCCCCCCCCCCCTTTTTTTTTTTTTCTTCTTGGGTGAACATAAGAGATCCCGGGCAGTTAGCATGGTCAGTATAGCGCGTCTTTCGCTTTGCGTACAGTTAATCCTGTAGTGCACGCGGTGACTTATAAAACAAAATTATTATAATCCCTGTTTATTTTTTACTTTGGCGGATAATAAATGCATGAACGAATACTTTGGCAGATAATAAAACAACAGTGAAAACAAAAGCCTTCATTGGCATCAGATTCTAGGCGCGTTACTTGTCTCCCACTGAATTCTACAAGCATCAGTCTTTATGCAAGGCATCCACTGGCTTCCAGGGAACTACTACTCGCAACTGCCAAAGGTCGATTTTTACGCTTTGAGTTGTCGCCTGCGTTCCTGCACATCTATTTCAATGTACAGCCCGTTAGATTGTAGGTGCGCAACCTGTCAACACCATACGCTTGTTTCCTGATGAAACCTAATTTTGGCTGTTAAGCATGCACCCATATTTTACGTGATACGTACCTCCCTTATCGGGGATTTTTAAGGAAGTAAACTGAAGCTAAGTCCATTGCTTACTAAAATATTTGGGACTGCTATTAGGGAAAACGCTGCTCTGGAGAATATTTCTCACGAAGAGGTGTCACGAGTATAGATGGCTGCCGCGTGCAGTACGGCCTGATCACTCATCCGGCCGTGCTGCTGGTGCGCCACGGCCGGAGGCGGCTCCACTGGGTGCTGCAGGCGGCGTCGACGGCGTGCGCCTTGCTCGGCATCTGGGCCGCATTCACTCACAAGGCCGGGCTCGGAAAGCCGCACTTCACCACGTGGCACTCGTGGACGGGGATCGCCGCCCTGCTGCTCACCTTGCTCGAGGTGGCTGTCGGAGTGGCCGCCATGACGTTTCACGCTTCCACGGTGAGGACCGACCCTTCGTTCTCCAGAGGACTGGGGGGTAGACGGCGTTGAACACAATGCGAATGGCGCTTATTGTTGTGTGGCGGAATCAAAAGGTGTGCTTTAAGAATAATTTAGTTCCGGCTATACTATTCTAGCATGGAGGTGACAAAAGGACAGCGCGCTCACACAAGACAAAGAAAGACAAGACGGCATACATGCGCCTACTAACAACTGACTAACATCTGAGCAATCTTGCCTAGAGTGCGATTCAGGCCTTGTCTTTGTATATTGTTTTGTTGCGTGATGTATATTGTCGTGTCAGAACAACAAAACTTCAGTTGTTAGTCGGCGCACGTGTGTCGTCTTATCTTTCTTTGTCTTGTGTGAGCGCGCTGTCCGTACCCGTGGTGAACCAACTAGCTTGAAATGTGTTTTTCAAGAGAAAAAAAAAAGAAGGGCAGCGTTACGTGGTCCCGCTAGCCTATATAGGACCTCCCCTTGTGCGCGGTGCCTGTCGGGTACGATTAGGCCCACATAGTTGCCGGGCCGCTTGAATTCGTTTCAACGCGGTAACATATGTGATGCTTGACATGAATGTGCCGCTTACCTATCACGTGACCAGACCCACTCCCCGTGATTCGCTCTCCTACAGGGGGTATCGGCGGCGACCGTCGCCTCCTGTCGCGTGCTTCCGCTTCAGGTCGATACCGCCGACGAGCAACCGAGCGCGCCATTTCTCCTCCCACGGCGGCGCACAACTGGGTTGCCCATGCTTTCTCAGGTTGCACATATAGCAGTGGAGCTGTTTAGCCGTCCTCTCACACAGGGGTCGGCTGGTGCGCCCGTACATTGACCCCCCGCATGGCAGCGGCAGTTCTCAGTCGCTGCCAGCACAGCAGTGCGAGTTCTTTCCTTTCCCTATAGTGTATTCTAGGCACCGTCAAATTCCGCAATATTGTCGAATTCGCCATCTTTTCAGCTCTGATTGGGCGATGGGGCTGCTGATCGCTTCACTGGTTGGCTTAACAATGCCGCCATTACAGAATATGACAATATGGCGCAACTCGACACTGTCCAGAATAGCACCCTGCTGAGGACTGACGGCAGCGGTCTTCTTCGAACGGGGCGAAGAAAATAAAGTGTTCGCATTCGCGGTAACTTGCGTCACAGCATTACCTTTCTATCTCGCATTCATTCCCGATCCATCGTTTTCTAAACGCCACCGGCCACGCCACGGTGGTCTAGTGGCTATGGTATACTCGCGGCTGCTGATCCGAGGGTCGCGGGATCGAATCCCGGCCGCGGCGGCTGCATTTCTATCGAGGCGAAATGTTGAGGCTCGTGTACTGTGCGTTGTCAGTGCACGTTAAAAGACGCCAGGTGGTCAAAATTTCCGGAGCACCCCACTACGGCGTCTCTCATAATCACAGCTGGTTTTGGGACGTAAAACCCCAGAAATCAATCCAACGGCACCGCTGTGACCACGGCGACGTCACTGAGCTGCAGATAGGTTGTCGCGATGCTTCATTGCTGACATCCGCTGTGACTTGTCGCATTGACCTTTGAACATTGCGATCCGATGTAGTGGCATCGCGCTACGCGCTTTGCAGATATACCCAATCTACGGCATGTATTCAGCTATCGTATATTCATTTATTGCTTGATAACGAACGAGTTGCTGACACGATTATACCACTTGTTGAGTCAAAACGCCGCAGCCGCTCGATCTAGAGCATTGTATAGTGCAAGCTATGTTTGTACGTGGGTGCTTCCGATTCTGGGTTGTGCTGTGTGGTTTCTTAAATATGCACATCGGTCGATACACGTGCCAGCCCAGCACGAAAAGGATATTCCGGGTATTTCAGCGAACACTAAAAAATTCCCTACGATAAGCTTTCCGAGAAAAAAAAAAAATTTTCTCAAGGAACAACCTGTCAGCTTGGGCGGACGTCAGTAATCATGAGAGACATCTAGTCTGCATAGTTAATTATATACGATCGTCTAATTAACGTTATAATTAGCGGCATTTTGATGCCATTGTCAATCACGAGTTTGTTGCCACAGAGACGACGATGCCGTATCAGTTTTTAAAACGAAGGAACGATCATTCTCTGGAGCCCTGCGGCCCGCAGTCATTTGGTGTCTTTTCCTCGCGAAACCGTAACTGCCTCCAAAAGGAAAGCCGGAAGCCACGTGAGAACACAACGCCCGATGGTTACATGTTAAAAATGCCATGCAGCTGTGACGCCCCGAGTGACGTCGGAGGGGCGAGAGAGGAGAACGTAGGAAACGGACATTTGAGACATCACTATTCCTGTTTTCGGCTGCTGCGGCGGTCGGAGAATCGCCGGAGCTTTCGCTGCCTGCAAGTTCGCGGAAACCGCGCAATGACAGCAGAGGCGACGCTTGCACGGTGGCCCCACATGCGCGTGTACACTGGGCGTCGGCTTCGCGCTCTCCCAGTGTTCATTATGGCCGAGGGGATGCGTGCACCCATCTGGAAGCTGTCAGGTCGCGATGAACCGCACACACGTGTTGACCGCTCCTCTCGCACACCTGCCACTTGAAGGAGTTCGCCCGGAAATGCTTAATGCCCTTGCTTACGTGGTCGTACGCAGACAACAGTGCACCACGGGAGCCACGGGGGATGGCGAGGCGCCGGGGAGTCGCGTCCGCACCTGTGTAGTGTCGCTCTCGGTACAAGCCGGCGACGAAGGGTGGTCAGAGAGAGATAGGGAGAGAAAAACTCGTCTTGGGGCCGGGGACGAGGAATTCGGGGAGAATCGAGAGACGCGAAAAGACGCGGCGGCATTCCGTCATGTTGCAGTCGAAGAAGTGAGTCTTGTATGCAAGCCCTCGTGTGAGCCGCGCCGTTCGGCTCTCCATCCTTAGAGATGATGTAGTCCTCGTGAAGAGCCCATGTCAGCAGCAATGATCGGAGAGGACCCGTGAGCTACGAGGACGTCGAAGATGACACCTGAGCCCCTGCCTAAGCACCAGTCAACCGCCGGCGACGAGACCTGTACACCGATGGAGCCTGCCTCCCAGATAAGCGCTCTTTCCGTTGCGGCAAGCGCGTTGGCCGCTTTGTACTTTTCTTTTGGTGATTGTTTATTAATTGTTATGTCTGCCATGTTCATTCCTAGTTTGTAGTATCAGTGTAGTTCGCTCCTTGATGGCTTTGTTCGTTTGTTATTGTGTTAGCTAATTATTGTCAATTGTGTGTTTCAATCATGTTCGTGCATTAAATTAGTTGTTTTGTTAATTTAAAAGAGCCTGTTGCCTCTTTTCTTCCCGGCCCCAGCACGAATCCGTTTTGGGGTTAAGTATCGTTGAGGATGTGTAGCCAATGGGGATGAGCGAGGCTGGTTGTGTTGTTTTGTTGGACGTGGAACGGTGAGCGTGGTAGTTAAGTATTGTGTAGAGTGTGGAACCGCCTCCCCCTTTGCGCGTAGTTGGGACATCTCACAGCGCTCAATTCGAAATGTGCCGACTCTTGAAACTTGCGGCCATGTAGTTTGCGAAGATAATAGGCTTCGTAATTCTCGCACCGAGCAAATAAGGCATTGTAGCCGTAGGGACAAGCAGCACATACAGGGTGCTTTTTTTTTAAGCTGCAACACATTTTTAAAATTAGAAAAACATAAATCGCGGGAATGTCTCGTGTACCATTCGAGTATACGGATTGGCGGCCTCTAGATACAGAACAATTTCCCCACTTGTATGCATAATTAGCAAAATTACGCTAATTAACTATTTAATTATTAGTAATTGGTGGCTGCAGCAAATGAGTAATTTGGAGCCCGTCCTCGACACTACCTATCCCAACGATCAAATTTTGAATAGCGGAATGCATGTCGGAGCTACGCGAACAATTAGTTCCCCGTGGCAGGCTCCTCGAAACCGAAAATAGACGGAAAAAGAGCGTCTGTGACGTCGATGTCGCCACCTTCCCGGATTTCGTCACTCGCCCGCGGCGCCCGACACCGCAGATAAGAAGGAGATAGCGCAAGCTACTCGCGCGGCCGGAGCGGCGGTGACAACGGGCGAGTGGCGAGTGACGAAAGCCGTGGGGGCGGCGCCATCGACGTCACAGACGCTCTTTTTTTTCGTCTATTTTCGGTTTCAAGGAGCCTGCCACGGGGGAACTAATTGTTCGCGTAGCTCCGACATGCATTCCGCTATTCAAAATTTGATCGTTGGGATAGGTAGTATCGAGGACGGGCTCCAAGGTACTCATTTGCTGTAGCCACCAATTACTAAGAATTAAATAGTTAATTAGCGTAATTTTGCTAATTATGCATACAAGTGGGGAAATTGTTCTCTATCTAGAGGCCGCCAATCCGTATACTCGAATGGTACACAAGACATTCCCGCGATTTATGTTTTTCTAATTTCAAAAATGTGTTGCAGCTAAAAAAAAAAACACCCTGTATACCACATCGTGCTCTTTGAACTGGCCGCCGCAATCTTTCTAACACGTCACCAGCGGAGGTTGCATTTGTACGTGACTTTCGGCGCTCTTCATGAGTTTCGTTTTGGTGCGGGAAAAAGCCCGAGATCTCTCGCGCTGCGGGGCTTTAGACAATGACTTTGTTGAAAAAGCCGATACGACGTCGCTATCTCCGTGGCTAAAAACTCGCTATCAAAAATAACCACCAAAAGTTTAATTTATAATTAGTGAATCTTAATCGAACGGCTTTCTTGAGGCTACCAGACGTCCGCCTCATTCTATCTGAAAAGGTTATCGTTTCTTTTTATCCCTCGAAAAGCCTATTATTAAGAATTTTTGAAAGCGCTCGCTGAAACACCCTGTATGTGCACGCTCGAAATTATAGCAGAACGGAAACATTCGACTTCCGCACAGTTTTCTGCTGTCCGTTTGCGCTATACGTTCCCGCTGCGCCAGCTACAAGTAAATATCGCTCTTCTCTAAAAATCGCGATTGTCGTCAAATGTTACTCCGGCTCTGCAGATACCTGTTTGACGAGCTTACGTTGGTGCTGTGCAACCTTAATTATTTCGCAATGCCACTTCGGGAAGTTCCCACGTTGGAACACTTTTCCGATATATTCAGTCACCGGTAACCGGAGAGCTGGAATGAAGTCTTTCAAAGGTAGAGTCTCCTCTCTGGCGCAGGTTGGGACGGAGAAGCAGTGCCCGTGGCTGAAGTACACCGTGCTACGGCGAGTTCACCGTGCGCTGGGCCTCTTGGCGCATGGATTCGCCACTGCCGCCATAGTTCTGGGACTGCGCTCGCACTACGGCCGCCAGACGTTGGCCACGGCGCTGGGCGACGCCGTACCGCTGCAGCTCGTCGTCCAGGCGCTGGCGGTGGCGCCCTTCGCGTCCATTGTGCGACACCTGTGGAGGAGACGCTAGCCGATTCTTTTACGAATAAAGGTACACCCCTTGCTATAAAAAAGCGAACATTGTTGTGTTGGTGCATCACAGCTGGCTAGCCGCCTGTGCGAACCGGTATTTCTTCCCCGATGTTGAGCGCCATCGCGGAAGAAACGAGCACGATCGCGTTCACAGGCGGAGAAGAGCATTCGGCAATTTCTCTGGCTGGTAGAGATGCACAGCGAAGCTGTGCATCTCTACCAGCCAGAGAAATTTTCGTCGCGTGGTCAGCGTCGACAGAAAACGCCAGGCTAAAAAAAAAAAAAGTATGAAATCCAGCATAGCGCGGTGGAAAGGCGCACGGTGAGGGGAGCGCCGCGCACGCGCTTAAAGGGCAACTCCGGCGGTATTTTCACCATGTTCTGGTATCGATGTTTTCCAATAATACTGATAGTCCTGTAACGGCCAGGGTGATTCAGTTTGCTCAGAAACGCACCAATAATTCTAAATAACCAAATGAAAGGAGTGTTCAAACCGAAACTGAAACGGGTAGACGCTTCGTGCAGCGTATGCGATGACGTCACATCCTCCCCGCCATCAGAAATATGGAGCTGGTGCAAGAAAAATGCCAATGGCGAAGTCATTGCACGATGTATTGAGTTATGCCAGCTTTTCTGAACTTGACAGCGAAGATTTGAGCGCTGAATTGACTTGAACGGCCCGCTGGCTCGGGTAGGTAGCGTTGAAGGTGATGACGCCAAAAACACAGGGTGGCCCGCGTGGGAATCCGCTAAAAATATTTAAAATTCATTTGCAGGAAAACTAAATGTGTCACACGGGCACATTGGAAGGCCTTCGAGTCGATGACCTTCGAAAAGCCCACAGCTCTATCGACTCAATATATATACTGGCGCTGCTACACAGCAGTTTTCAACGGCCGTTGAGTCGCCGAGTGATTTCGCAACAACATGGCGGCAACCAAGGCACCCGCTTCAATTCTAATTCACACTAGTTGCTTGCTATGAGCACCGACGGCAAGAAACAAACTTTAAATTGAGCCTTCTCTTAACCTCATGTACCAAAAGGGACAAAGTATGCGTGACGTTTTGCAGTCGTTATTCAGAAAACTTGCCGATTTTGACACTGCTAAACCTAAGTGCCTAGTGTGAGCCCCAGAAAATGGTTTGATTTGTGGACATCAGATGGCGCGACACGCGGTGTTTCCCACCAGCTGCATGGCGTTTGTTTTTATACCAGTGACGGCGTATTCGTTCTAGAACTAATGCAATAAAGTGAGAGTGTTGGCCTCTCGGCACGTTTACAATATTTTTCACAGGTGTAGGATTCTACTTATTGACACAACGACATAAATAGGGCCATGACCTCAGAAACTAACGCGCGCAGGAGTTGCCGGTGCACCAAGTCTCGGAGTTCGCGCCGCTTCCGTCGTCCAACGGCCTTTGAAGTCTGGAAGGAGTTGTGGGGTGCTCCGTTGACTCGATAGACTATCGACTCGACGGCCATCGAAACCGCTCGTGTAGCAGCTCAAACTTGACCTTTGAGTCGATGGACAGTTGGTTCGAAGGCCTTCGAAACGCCCCGTGTGACACCAGTATCGGCCTGACTTGGCACATATTACTGCAGCACCGAGGGGTATATATAGTGAAAATTTCATTGAGATCAGTGGACACTGCAATATCGCCGGAGTTGCCCTTTAAAGGAGTACTGACACGATTTTGCGGCGGCTCAAAATGTGCCTTTTTCGTCTTTTATCCATGTATTGTTAACGTACTCCGCACACGAAGCCAGGAAACACGTACAAAATATTTTAGTTTGGTTTTAAAGTTTTCGTCACCCAGCACTGCAAGCCAGCCCCAGCGCAATGGACACTACGATCACGTATGAGCGCAGTCTATTAAAAATAGCCGAAATCGCTGTCAGAGTCACTGGACAAACGTGAAATTTTCGTTTTTTGCTCGCCCCACGTGTAATTGACCACAGACGACAGAGTTGCAGCGACACTATCACGAATTTCTATCCCTACGTGACTCGGACGTCGTCTGACTATGTTGATACGTCGCTATGAAACCACCCTCTCGAAATCGAAACCGAAAGTAGGCTTTTAAGGGAGCCGTATTAAAAATATATTCATTGCCTTGCGAGGCACCATGATGATCCTTTTGGCGGTTCTCCGCGCGAGCGCTTTCATTTACAGCAATAATACGAGGCTGTCAAAAATTTGTGTCAGTACTTTAAATGTGGACGCTTGGGATATCCATCACATCGGGCCAAGAGACGTTCAACACAGCCTTCCGCAGTTTTCAAACAATATTTTGCGGTCTCAGTCATGACTAGTTGCTCGTTTAAGGTATAAGTACATAACCGCGGTCCGCAGCGTTCATTTAATAGACAATACACATGGGACTGGCTTTTACATTAGGAAATAAAAAAAAGTCAACGGATTTGAAGTGGCGTTGAAGAGACGCGAAAGTAATAAAATGTCCCGATGTAAGAGTAGGACGACCGCGGGAAATTTGAAATGAAGGGGAGGGAAGGAGAAGGGGTGAGACGGTGTTAGGGGCGACAGAAGACTGTCGTCTGATTGCATGATTGCATGATTGACGCAGCGCTAAAGACGAAGACGTAAGAAAACACAGAGTGCACAGGACGAGCGCTGTCTCGCAACTGAAAGATTTATTTCGAAAAACCAAAACGGGAAATAAACAGCAAGGCATAACAGACATGCGCATAAGAAGGACAGTAAAGTACATTAATGAGCAACAACACGTGGACATTCTTAAGAACATATTCAAAACATGTCACTTGACGCTGCATGTGCCAAGCAGATAAGCATACTCCTTGTCTGTCAAATAAATCGACGGTTGGCTCACGCATGCGTCCCCCATTCTTCTAATATGAAAGGCCTCGATAACTGTCGTCCTTCGACGTTATTTGCTGCGAAGCAAGCAATTATGTGGCCTTCTTTTTTACTTCTCCTTGGCACATAGTGTGTCACGCTCAGTGTGCTCTGCAACAGCCGGTGGGAGCTACAAGGGTCACGGAAATACGTAGCGCACCGTCGTGTCTTTATTTTTCTCCAAAAGCAGTTACCGCGGGACTCTACGGGTATGTTGAACATCTACCACGTCCATCTGCAAGCATTTCGAGCAAGTTAGCAGTGTGTATGCGTTTTCAAGCCACACAAGGGCCGCTTTTGGCGCTGTAGTTTTCCGCCGCCGCCGCCGGTGTCCGTAACCACTATCGCTCAAATTTTAGAAAAAAAAAACCAGGACCGAGGAGGATTCGAACCCACACCCTCAGCGTGGCAGTCGAGTATTCTACCACTGAGCTACGCCTCTGCTTGAAAAATAATCGCTAATAGACCTAAACAGGTATAACGTCTGCCGAGGAACCGCATTAACAGATGTTACGTGGCAGGATCATAATACACCACTACACGAAAAAAGAGCCAGGCCTGCGCGGAACCGCAGGACAGTGACAGCGTAAGCTGGAGGAGCTACTTTCTTAGAGGCCATTTTAAACGCTTGAGGAAACTAGTGCAAGTAGAAGTGGTAGGTATCTCCTGCGCCATAACTTACCATTTTGCCAAGTAGGGAAGTACCCACTACGCCATAATTACAAGTGCCTCCGTAATGGGTTCAGAGCTACAAAGCATGCAGCCCTGTGTTCTTTCAAATGATTGCTCGACCTCATTATGCAATCCATTTTCGCGTCGTGTAGCGGCGTATTACTATTTTTCAACGTAACATCACGTTTGTTAATGCGATTCCGCGGCAGACGTTATACCTGTCTAGGTCTTTTAGCGATGATTTTTCAACCACAGGCGTAGCTCAGTGACATTTCCGGTTACAGTGTGCACCCTGTATTCTTTAGTGATCACTGCTTAGTGTCAGCCTCTTTTGGGAGTCGTCGATACCAGAGTCGGCGTATGTCCTGGGAGTTGTGGAAATTTAATAACCAGTTACTTTCGCGGGAGTGCTTCCTAAAGCGTGTTACTGAGCTTGTAACTATTCTGTCACATCGCAAAGATTTGCCTCTCTTTGCCGTGTGGGAATTATTCAAACAAGAAGTTAAAATGATAGCTATCGAAGAGTCATCGATATTGGCCTTTGAAAGAAAGAATAATTACAAGGCATTGTATAGACTCCTGAGTGAATTACACGAACTTGAATGTTTGCATCCGGGACAATATATTGATGATATCCGCAGCACCAAGTCGCAGTTACAAGCCTTGTACACAGAGAAATACAGGGGTGCACTTGTGCATGCGCGAGCGCTCCGTTTTCTAGAGGAACAGCCTTGTAGTAGGTCCCTAGGCGATGAGCGCCAACACGCGCTGTCTAAACAAATCGTAGAGATAGAGTATGATGGAGTGGTTGTCAATGAGCCTACTCTAATAACTAAGGCATTTTTCGACCACTATGAAAAACTGTTTCGCAGTCATGAGCCATTAGATAAAGATGCCTCTGCCAAGAAATTTATATCTTTGCTACCGCAGCTGAATCAGGATGATTGTGATTATACAAATGCAAACTTTGATATCAGTGAGATAACTGCATGCATAGGTTCGTTAGCGAAAGGCAAGACGCCAGGTCCGGATGGCCTTTCCGCCGAATTTTATCAGTGTTTTCGGTCCATCTTGTCACCGTTATTGCTACAGGTGTATACCGAGGCCTTGGAAGTTGGGTACCTACCCGCTACAATGTATGAAGGGCACACTGTCCTCATAGCCAAAAGCAATGAGGAAACTAAATTGCAAAAGGTCGATGGATATAGGCCCATTCCTCTGTGCAATGTGGATTATAAAATTTTTGCAAAGGTTTTGGCGAACCGCTTGCAATTCGTGATAAGGTCTGTGGTAGGTGAACACCAAACATGTGGCATTAGAGGCCGATCCATTCAGACAAACATCCATGTTGCGAGATCGTGTGTGTAACAGAGGGTAACGGGCAAGGTGCGATGGTGCACGTGGATCTGGCTAAGGCATTCGACAGAGTGAATCATTCGTTCCTGTTTAGTATACTAAACCATATAAATATCGGATCCCAGCTGCTGAAAGGCATCAAATTATGTTATGCTAATGGCTCAACGAGGCTAATAGTGAATGGTTCACTCTCTGATCCGATTAGGCTCCTGTCTTCAGTGAGACAAGGATGTCCTTTGTCACCTCTTTTGTTTTGCCTATATTTAGAACCACTTTGTATGAGCATTCTCAAAGAACAAAATTTTCAAGGGTTTAAACTGCCGTCATATGAGATTCGGGTTCTTGCATACGCACATGACGTGGCCTTTTTCTGTCGTGATAAAACGAGTGTAAGAACTGCTCTTGCAATTACAGAAGATTTCTGTGCGGCTTCTGGAGCCAGTGTTAACTTTGAAAAAATTTCAGGCTTTTGGTGTGGACTATGGGCCACAATGCCGTCACACTATGCAGGAATTGAGTGGAAAAAAGACATACGCTATTTAGGTGTCCCTCTCTCACAGTACAGAAACAGCAACAATCACTGGTCGGGACAAGTTAAGAGGCTACAAAGCAAAGCAAACTCATGGCAAGCGCGCAATTTGTCAATGTTTAGTCGTGCTGAAGTTTGCAATGTGTTTTTAGTTTCACGTCTCATGTATGTGCTCCAAGTACTGCACTGCTCACGACTCCGCATTCAGGCACTGCATCGTGTATTTGCAACATTTATTTGGAGCTCCAGTTATGAATCCATGAGGCGCGACAATTTGTTCGTCCCACTTGAACGGGGTGGCCTCGGATTAGTCCATCTCTTTGTTAGGCAAATTGTTTCTCGACTTTTTTTCTTTCGTGAATGTGATCATCCATTTTTACGCGAAATGCTACAGGTCCGATTGGTTCAGCACCTTCCTAATATAGTAGTTTCATCACATGTCGTAAGTACTTCACAGGCTCCTTGGGGCTTCCTCGAGGAAGTTGTAGACTCATTCCTTTTCTTGAAAGTTAGATTTAGCCTAGAGTATATATATTTTCACCGCGAGCCGAAAAACGATTTCTGTTGCACTGGTGGACTCAATTTTCCCAGATCCTTTGTATCGGACACATTATTTAGGTCGGCCTTATCAAAATGTACTTAGAAGGGTTTCGAAAATGTGTATACCTCCCGGTGTCAAAACATTTTTCTTTAAACTGCATTCGGGAACACTTCCCGTTAAAACCTGGTTGAACGCCAAGGGCTGCTTCGTGCCGTCGTCCTTGAATTGTCGACTCTGTCCAAGTGCAGAAACAATTGATCACTGTTTTATTGACTGTACGGATGCAATATTTTTTTGGGACATTCTCCAGCGAACTCTTAAAAAGGACATGGACATCACTCCTTACTCAATTCGATTTCTACCGTGCAAAACGATTACCGGTCCTCCCTATGACATGTTCATAGTGCTTGGTTTATACAGCCTATGGAGATCAAGACTGTGTGATCGCCATGCGGAAAACCCACGTTCGACAAGATCATTCTACCGAGAAACTGTAGCCTACGTAAGAAGTGTGCATGCGGCTCAGGAGTCGCCGCCTGAATGGATGCACTTGTTAGACGCATGTGTGTGTTTGCCCGATTTTTGAGTGTGGAGTCGTTCTCATCCTGATCTTTAACTTCAGTTGTCATTTCCATGTAATAAAGAAAAAAAAACAGGCGTAGCTCAGTGGTAGAACACTCGACTGCCACGCAGAGAGTGTGGGTTCGAATCCAGGCAGAGGACAAGTTGGTATACTCGTCGGTCCTGGTTATTTTTTCTATAATTTGCAGCGATAGTGGTTACGGACACCGGCGGCGGCGGCGGCGGACAACTACGGCGCAAAAACGAACGTTGTTGGGATCTCATAACAGCTTACGCTGTAAAAAAGAGGCCATCGTTATATCGAAAGATAAAAAAAAGGGGGCAATTTCGTTATAACGAGATTTTCGTTATAACGAGGCGAAATACTTATATACCGCATGGAACGCGAGAAGTAACCGGCGCCGGGGTCACCACGAACGATAAGAAAAGCCGGATGACGATAATCAAGGTCGTCTCGTTCACTCGTTATGTACCACAATTGGTGTGTCAGAGTGCCAATGTATTATTAACATGACTGATTGGTCATAGCATAAAAAATGACGTGCTTATCACTTGCATCACTGTGATTAAGCCAAGAGGATGAGAGGGGGAAGGGACGTTTCGATTTCCAGGTGAGACGATTCGTGTAGACTGCATGTAGCGTACGAACTATACCCTTCACGCCAGCCAGTGCGCTCACTACAACGCGATAAAGGACATCGTATCTACTGGCGAGAACAGAGAAGAGGCCTAGACAAGCCTTATTCAGTGCTCTTCGAAAACAATACCTCGGACGGAACGCAGCTGTCCGAAAAGAAACGAATGGCGAAATCCTCTTCCCTGCCATTAGGTAACCAACTTGGAGGCTGATAATTAAGCTGACAAATTCCTTTTTGCTATGGGACTGTTCGGAAGCGAGACTTTTCTTTTTTCCGCAACAGAGATACCTGAGAAAACAAGCTTCGCAGCGGTTCGAACGCACATTTTTTCTCGATAAGTGAAGCAAACAAGGCAATGAAATGTGGAAATGTCGATTTATCGCCTCAAATGCGCGCAAGGCTTGTTCGGCTCGTATACTACACACATATGAAAGTGCCTCTGGAACATGCATCGGACTTTTCCTTTTATTCATTTATTTGCAAACAGGGCCACCGCGAATTCGGGGGATTCCGGTATAATCGAATATACGGACGTTCTAATCCGCACATCCGTGAAATTGACTCAAAACAAAAGCACTAATCGTATCACTTTCAATTATTTGTCATCTGTCAGTTGCCACAAGAGATAGTTCTGCGGACATTCATCTCACTTTAAGCGCGTGTTCGCGCCTGCGTGTGGCCGCGTCAGTGAGCTAGTACTCGACCGTGACACACTTGAGCTGCAGGTAGTCCTTCAGCGCCTCGTGACCCAAGTCTTTGCCGTAGCCGGACTGCTTGAAGCCGCCGAAAGGTGCCGCCACGTCAGTTTTGTTGTAGCAATTGATGAAGCACGTGCCAGCCTGCAGAGCGTCCGCCACGCGCAAGGCCTTGCTCAGGTCGCGCGTGAAGACACCCGACGCGAGTCCGTACTCAGTGGCGTTGGCGCGTCTCAGCACGCCTTCGACGTCGCCGTTCCGGAAGCGAGATATCAGCATGATTGGCCCGAAGGACTCTTCCTTGGCGGCCGCCATGTGGTCCTCGACGCCCACGATGATAGTGGGCTCCAGGAATAGACCCGGCCTCTGAAGCCTCCTTCCTCCGTGTACCAGCTGGGCGCCTTCGGCCACGGCCCTCTGTACGTAGTCCAGGAGCTTGTCCAGGTGTTGCTTGTGGTTCTGTGGACCGTGCCATGTGCTACGGTCCAGCGGATCGCCCGCGACGATCTTGCGGGCCTCGGCCACGACGCGCTCGACGAAGCGGTCGTGCAGAGAGTCCTCGACGAACAGGCGGCCGGCGGCGATGCAGTTCTCGCCCTTGTTGAAGAACACGCTGTTCAGGCCCTGGCGCACGGCGAGGTCCACGTCGCAGTCGGCGAATATGATGAGTGGCGACTTGCCCCCGAGTTCAAGCGAGACCCGCTTCAGGTAAGGTGCGGCGCAGTTCGTCATGATGGCGCGGCCGACCTCTGTGGATCCCGTGAACGCCACCTTCAGCAGCACAGAAAGGGAAGGATTTGAAGGCAAATAACCGTACACAAAAGACGAATGGCAAGTATATGCGCTTTCATGTACAGCGTGGCTCATTTATTCTGCTTGACAAGTCAAGCAGAGTACACGTCATCGATATGCGAACGCACAATTTTACAGCGTAAGCTGTTATGAGATCACAAGGGCCGTTTTCGGCACCGTAGTTCGCCGCCGCCGGGGTCCGTAACAGCTATCACGCAAATTTTAGAAAAAATAACCAGGACCTAGGAGGATTCAAACCCGCACCCTCTGCGTGGCAGTCGAGCATTCTATCACTGAGTCACGCCTGCTTTTTTTTTTTTTTACGCTTGAAAAATCTTCACTAAAAGACCTAAACAGGTATAACGTCTGCCGAGGAACGGCATTAACAAATGTAATGTTACGTAGCAGGATAATAATACGCCACTACACGTCGCGGAAAGTGGATTGCATAACGAGTTCGAGGAATCATTTGAAAAAATATAGAGGGCTGCATTCTTTGTAGCTTTAAACCCACTACAGAGGCCTAATCAACATCATCATCGTGAAACAATCTTCTTCAACTTTTCCGTCATCATTATAACAAAGCGCTGACCTTTGAAGCAGTTTTGTCGTATCGTGCCATGCGTCACGCGGCAGGCGACGTGCGCAGCCCCGTCAGCAACCTGACTTGGCTCTTCAATATGCCTGATGGTGCCTCTTCACAAGGTGCGGACCGCTGCTGAAGAAGCGATCACAGAGCTACGCACGCGGCTGCAGCAAGGCAACGTCGGGCATAACAGACAGCCGTGCAGAGAAAAGCCCAAACCGCAGCTCGCCGTCGACGCTGGGCCGAGACTTCGGTTCGCTCTCGGGAAAACGACGCCAATAAACTCTCTAAGATGTGCAGTTATACAGATTTTCACGTTACAGTACCGCAGCAATTATGGTGTAGTGGGCACTTTCATACTTGGCGATATGATAAAAGTTATGGAGCAGGGGATACCCACCGCCTCTACTTGCACTAGTTTCCCAGTAATATTCCTGCAACCCTGCGTAAGTTCTGCATTTCGTTTAGTAAAGCTCCGTAGTCATCGACCTCTATGTGCGCTGTAACTCGGCGCACACGCCGTAAATCAATCGCATTGAGCGGAAGCCATGGACAAAGCACTACCCTATAAAATCTCACACTGAAATGCGATGATGTCAGTTTCCCAGAGGCTGAAATAATTACAACAATCCCACCGCTACTGCGCGCTACTGCGCAATGCCGTGGCCTTCCCTGCGTGCAGAAAACGTTCTCGAGGTGATCGAAGGAACCAAGTTTGATAAGTACAGCCAGTAAAGTGACGTGCGCTCTGGACTGACAGATTGCGGAATTAATCCGTGGGAAATGGCTCATTTCGACGACATCACAGAGGCCTTCTGTACCCACTGATTGGCTGGTTGAGGAAAAGCGAGCGCACAGTCCATGCGCCGTTGGACACGCGCGGTTCCACTTCCCGCAACGCGACGCTGTCGCCCAAAAGCGATCGTCTCGCAGTACAGCCAATGGCATGCTCTCTCCACCTAAAAGCTGTCGCCAAATTTCTTAATTGCTTCTTGCACGATTATGACCTAGGAAGAGCGTGCTCGTTAGGTGCGCCATCTTTGTCCTACGGTACAGAGAGGGTTGAATGAGGACGCTCTCGGGTGATAGTCCGCCGTGGTGTTTGACCAGAGGACGCGAGTTCGAATCCGCTCGCGGCAGTCGCATTTCCGTAGGGGGCGAAAATGCTAGAGACCCATGCAGTGTGCATTATAAGTGAACGTTAAAGAATCCTACACATCCAAGCCCCGGTCAGGTGGGCACTCGGCCGCTGATCCGACCGCGGCTGCTGCATTTCGGTGGAGGAAAAACGTTGAGGCCCGCGTACTGTGCACGGTAAAGAACGCCGTCTCGGACCACGGCGCGCCTCAATCATACCGGCACTTGAAACGATAGACGTGAGCACCTTTCTCAGCAGGGGGTGGCCGCACATGGCCTGTCCCACGACGGTTCCGGATCCCGTGAGCACGTTGAAGACTCCCGGCGGGATGCCGGCGCGCAGCGTGAGCTCGGCCAGCTTGAGCGCCGTGAGTGGACACACTTGGGCGGGCTTGAGCACGAGCGTGTTGCCCGCAGCGAGGCAGGCGGCGCTCTTCCACGCCACCATCATGAGCGGGTAGTTCCACGGTGTGATGATGCCGCACACGCTGCGGACGAGGCACGTATACACTTTCACCCGTGTTCGTTTTATAGGCACTGCAATCACACCTCAAGCACTTCAAGAGTTTGAAAGAAATCGCCTCTCGAAGAAAGCCTGTCTGACCGGGGATGACCATTGTGAGAATTATGGACACTGGTCACTGAAAGGAAGTATCAGAACAACAAACGATGTTTCATAATCAAAAGAAGAGGCGTGCAGGACACGGACACAAGGAGAGCAGTCAACACCACGAACGCCGTAACAACTGAAGCACAGCACAGAGGCGAAAGAGAAAGAAGACACACAGCTTACCTGCGCATGCTCGAAATGGTAGCGCCACCTGTCAATCGGTTACACGTGCCGGTCTTCGCGATAGACAACTCCTAAGGCATTCTATCTACTCTCTATTTAAGCTAATCGACGGCTGACTCACGCATGCACTTCCACTAATACTGATATGCCAGGCCTCAACCAATAAACGCGTATCTTCGTTCTTATGCCTGTACAGGATCTCGGTTTTGTCTAACTCGGGCATGCAGCTACAGACCTGGCAGTGCAAGGATAGATTGGACGGCGTCCCACCTGATAGCGACCTTCTGTGTTCAATAAATATTTGATTAATACAACGCGCAGTTTGCCCTACATAAAAACGCCCGCAGCTAAAAGGAATCTTATAAACCACACCCATGCGACAGTCGGTGAAATTGTTCTTGGCTAGGTACTTAACCGGACAGATATCCGTTCGCTTCTTACCTTCCATCTGCTCATTTCTTCTATGCACTGCAGCAGAAACCCTTCCTAACTTATTGGGAGCCGAAAACACAACATTAACCCCATATTTATTTCCCACTTTCTTAAGCCTGTGCGAAACTGCGTGGATATACGGAATACTCACGACCTTTTTCTTGTTAATGTTACGCTCTGTACGGAAGCCGAAACGATGTTTCGGCTTCCGTACTGCCGTGTGGGAGATGGATGCTAAAGCTCTTCGTATACTCATTGATAGGATGGCGTGCCTGTCCGTAATTAAAGCTCTTATTGGCGTTATAGATACAAAGTTATTTTAACGTTTGAAAGTTTACTGACCCCCGTCGTGGTAGTTCATTGGCTACGGCTTTGTGCCGCTGAATTCAATTCCAGGCCACGGCAACCGGATTTCGAAGGAAACGGGGAAAGGGGGTACTTCTGTTTGAGTGCGTGTTAAGGAATCCCGGTGGTCAAAATTTATGCCAACTCCCTCATTAAAGCGCTTCTCGCACGCCGAACCCCCGAAGTGAACACAACTTTAAGTTCATTACTGTCTGCATCGCTTCATGAAAGTTCTATATTTAGGAAATAAGGAAACCGTATTAAAGGCAGATTTAAGGCAGAAAGGATAATCAGGAAAACGTAAAGTAGGCTACTTTATGCTGGGGAGATGGGAGAGGATAGAAAGCTGAGAGAGGGGAAATAATTATTGGGATAGGGAATGAATGACACAGCTGGAGAAGCGGTGAGGGAACTGAGAAATACGAGGCGAATTCGGGCATGCGTGCGTGGTTACGTCTCCTAGTGATCTAAAGGCGTTCGCAGAGGCCAGCCATCCTCAACATCACGATAGCGGCTTCACTGTCTGGCGGTCTGACAAGATGTGGCCATGGTGTTCAACTGTAGCGCCAGCACGGGAAGTGGCCGAACGTCCGGTTTTTGCGCTTATGTGTTTGGTCGCGTGTTCACATGGTGTGGACGCTCATTTAGCAATTACGTTTGCAAGTGCATATTCTTTTTCTGTGCCACTCCTATGGTTCCTATGGTTCTCTCACCCTATGGGCTCCCAACGGGTGAAGGTGAGGTTCTTGCGGGGCCTAGCGTGGCTTACGGGCACCGTGCTGCCTTGCACCTTGTCGCACCAGCCGGCAAAGTAGCGGAACACGTCGATGGACATGCCCACGTGCGTCTTGAGGGCAAGTGTGTAGACGGCGCCTGAGTCGAGCGATTCAATGGTGGCCAGTTCCTCGCGGTGCTGCTCCATCAGGTCGGCGAGCCGCAGCAGCAGGCGACCACGATCCCGGGCGCTCATGCGGCCCCACTCGCCTTCTTCGAAGGCCGCTTTGGCCGCGGACACCGCCCGATCCACGTCCTCGGCCGACGCGCTCTCTACGCGACACAGAACACGCTCGTCCGTCGGGTTCACCACCTGCACAGCGCACAAAATGGCACTGAGAACTAAACTGGATGTTAGACTTGGCTGCATCGTACAATGTTGGGGCGCCATCAACCGGCTCTTCGGAGAGGACGAAGGCAGAACAACAGAGACCATACTGACTGGCAAGTGTTTACTGAAAATCAGCTGGGATATACAGAAAGCAGTATTTGAGCATTCTGGGCAGGCGAAAACACCTTTTGTTGCTGCCATTTCTGTCGTTGTCCGTCCTGTCAGAAGCGCTGTCCGATTCCATTCCAGGAACTACAGGTATGTATTTTGTACAAATAATTCTTTTTTTACCCGCTTAGAACGATACAACGTTGAGCTAGTTGATAATGATCAAATCATCGTAAGAAGTGACACTAGAGGTGAACAAAAGCAAATATAGGGAATTTGAGGCGGTGGATTGGGACGTCTTCAGGAAACTCCGTTTAGAGAGGGCCGATCAAATGAAGACCAAGCCAAACCTCAAAGACTGGTGCGATGAAATTAAGCGTGACATAATAAAGGCCACCAGGAAAATTAACACTGACGCCCATACAGAATTAAGCTATTGTCATTGCCTGCACGCCTTACTTTGTTCTGCGATGTGTACCTTTACACGGCGCCGCAACGGAGACGTTTGTGGTCCTTGTCAAACCATATGATACGATGAGTAACTTCAGCCTCAAGATCCTCGTTAATAGTACGTACAGATAACTTGTCCAACCTGTACCCGGGTGCGCCCTTCAATAAAGAATCTTGGCGTCCTCTATGTACGTGTGATAGCTTCGGAAGCCACCACGGCGCATGTATCAATACAAAAAACAAAAACGAACAATCGAACTGCGCATTTGCGGACACAACCTATACACGCCCTACGACACGAAAGCACCTTGCGAGAAACGGAAGGCACGTTTCTCTTTATGCATATGACAAAGCCAACTTCCAATGAAGGCCACGTTGTATTACGGAGGATACACGTCCATGTATATGTCACGCATCATAAACGTCGAAAAGTGAAGCCAGGTTCGTACCTCGGAGCTGCGCCCCCATGAGCTGTTTACAAACTTGCCGTCGATGAAGAGCTGGTGCGGCACCCGGATGGTCCTCCCATTGGCCGCGAGCTCGATGGCGTCGTAGGACAGCTCGTTGTCGCTGGAGCCCTGTCCTCGAACCTTCAGGACGGCCACCCGGACGAAGTCCGCGAACCGCGACGCCAGGTAGACGTCCTCGGCGGCCAACTGGAGGCCGCATGCGTCGTGCGCTTCTTCGACCAGCCGTGTCACGTCCATGGAGCCGGCGCCGCATTCAAACAGGTCCGTCTCGTCATTCACGTCACGGCGCAAGATGCTTTTCCAGATACCCTGTACGTAGGGTAAATGCACGCTTGGAAGTATATAATGCCTTCTCAATCAATCGTTCAGTTTTTATTGTATATTGTACATGTGATGGCCGGTTATTATTGCACGGGTAAGACCCCAAACCGCTTACAACATCTGTAGGGGTCCGTTTCTTCACAGTAGTAGCATGTAGTAGTTATAACTGGGCTACAGAGGAAATAAATGCATATAAATACAATAAATTCAATAAATACAAGCATTACTCTCGTAAGTTATGTAGACGACCGCGAACAAGGTGTTTATATAATTGAAACAATGTGGATGATGCGATGGTACAAGGCAAAGTGTTCCACAGTTTTGCAACAATATAGGGAAATGAATATCATCCGTCATTATGTGGGGTATGCATAATGATGTTGTTAAGGTAGAACGTAATGAATATGTGGACTTCTGATGTGTTAGTCTTATTGACGGGCATAGAACCACATTATGCAAAAGTTTGTATGCAAGTAGTAAGACACGACAATTGACACAAACTGTTATGGTCTGTATGTTTAGCGATCCATAAGCATACGAGACTGGGTCTGTTTTTCGTGTGTAGAGATGGGTACGTGGCGCTGTGCTCTGCGCTACCTTGAGCGGTTTCAGTGTTGTCGGGTGTCACAAAATAGCGCCTATTTCGACAAGAAACCCGGCGTAGAGCTGAAGGGAAAGCAAAAAAAAAAAAATCACAGCATATCCACGGGGTGAACGATGATGAGCGGGCGAAGCTCCGGAGTGAATCATCGGTAAACCGTGAATCTTCCGTGTAATTCGCCCAGTCAATCATCATGTAAAGACTAAAGGGAAAAATATCTAGGGACTTTAGTAAAGACGTGAGAAACACTGTATTCGAACGCTGGGATCTCGCGTTTAAGGGGACGCTAGCACAAACGCAGTACACTCTAGTAAGGGGGAGAGGCCACAGCGTCTTACCACGGCCGCTCGATTAGCAACGCGCGAGGTGCGGCCTGCTACGTCGCGCGGCGAACAAAAGCGGAGCCGTGAAGCGAAAGTTCATACAGGAAATACAATACAGTTACTTTTAGAGCTGTTGGCAAGGAGTTTGCTTGAAGCCAGGATGATAGTTTTTCAGGGCTGTCGTTGGTTTGTCGTATAGTGTAGTTTCGTTTTTGGCTGTTATAAATACATTAGTGTCGTCCGCGTAAAGGATGCATTCTTCCGATGTAACGCAAGAACGCATCCGTAACGTAAGCTAGGAATAAAAGTGGTCCTAGGATTGATCGATACGTTGATGCTTCAAGATGACGTCTACCTGAACAAGCTAAATGTGCGTAAATGAGCGCTGTACAGAGAAGACAAGAAACAAAAGCATATTTGTCCTTGCTGCTATCTCGTGTGCGGGTAAGGACACTCAAGCGACGTTTCCCGCGGTTGCCTTTGCCGTTGTACACTTGCGCATAATCGTAACGCCCTCTGACATTTCTACGCACTCACTGTCAGCTTGTCGACCAGAGTGATCTCCTCTTCGGTGAGCTCCAGAGCCTCGCCGTCAGCCTGCCGTTGCCCGAAACGCGAGGCGAGGCTGACGCGTCCCGTCTCCTCGGAGGCCAGCTGTCGCACGTTGACCCAAGCACCGTCGCAGCCGCACAGCAGCAGGCCCTGGTCGTGGACTAGTCCGGGCCGCGACATGCCTTCCACGGACACCTGCCGCGCGCCTTCCACGGGTCCCGAGGGCCACAGGCTCGAACCATAGACGCGCGTCGCCTGCACGCATTCTATAATGAACAACGAACACTGCGGAACTTGCCACACTGACAATCTGCAGTGCGTTTGTAACCTGAGGGAAGGGCATGCGACCCTACTCTGCGATAACCGATCTACGAAACTTTTCTGAGCTTCGCCATTTGACAGATATATAATTGCGCCATACCGGTGGGCCTCAGCGATTCAAAAATTAATAATAATAATAATAATAATAATAATAATAATAATAATAATAATAATAAGGAAGTGCAAATGACCTCTCATAGTTTGTTGAGTAGCTGCCCACATGATTGGTATACGCTTTGACTGGAAACCCTGGAAAAGTGCACAATTTTCTTTTTTCACGTTAACTTGCAGTAAAAAAAATGGCACATGCCGTGCGCTTAGATATGTCATCTTTTGAGAACAAAGGAGGGCGCATGTAAGACTTGTTTTGAGGAGTACAGACTCGAGCAAAGAAGTAACAGCGCAAAGGAACACAGACGACGAAGAAACGAAGACCACAGGACAAGCGTTGACTGCCAACTGAATGTTTATTGCATGAAAACCAGCCTATTTATACATTCTCAGAAGAACATGCGCACAACAAAACACTCGCAATCACAAACACATCCGTTCTTTCATGAAGTCTATTTCATTCTGTGATAGTGCAAGTGAGGGCGAACTAACACAATTATCTCCTTCTTGACTGATCCAGAACGCCTCTAAAATTTTTCTTTCTTTCTTACATTTTTATTTACCAATAAATTTTGTTTTTTCAAACATGGGAACCCTAGCAAAAATTCCAATAGAAATTTTTATTGGTCCAATACAAAATTTCTATAGGTTATATAGGAAATCTATCAGAGTTCTATAAGTTGTATCAGATTCTTATTGGCACCAATAAAGACCAATAGCTGCCCCTTATTGGTCTCTTATTTGACCAATAGCGTTTGTATTGGTCCAATTGCAAGTAGGTATTGGTTTCCTATTTGACCAATAATAGGTGTATTAGTCCAATAGAGCAGGCAGCTATTGGTGTCTTTAGGCAAATAGAGGATGTATTGGTCAAATGGCCAATAGCTATTGGCTGGGTGTTTGACCAACAGAGGGTGTATTGATTGGCTGTTTGCAGCACAAAAAGCGGGTATCCTACATGATCAATAATATGTGCGGCAGCTGACAGCTTTCAGTCATTTATATCCTAGGATCAATGGACCAACGGTTGCACGAACTTTACTTTTTCGAGAAAGAGTATTGTTGCGTAGGGTTTTGGGTTATTAAGATTGCATACTCCAATATGTACGAAGAGTATATAATACATACAAACTATAGAACAATAAACGTAAAAATAAAAGCTGGCAGCCATTGCTTTGCTAAATGTAGAACTCCGGTTTTATTCTGATGATTTGGGGTTCTTTAACGTGCACCTATTCTGCCGGGCCATCGATACGCTACCGCCGCGTTCGCGATTCGATGCCGCGACTTCGACCTTCGCAAGCCAAACCCCTCCTAGCCGCTGAGCCGCCATCACCGCCCTGTACTAATATAAAAAGAATTTACATAAATCTTTTTCACGTTCACCTCGGTGACAACACGCTTCGGTGTTGTCATTACCCATTTCATGATATTGTGTTTGCCTAACAGCGATCACTCGATCGATCCTCTCTTACAATTAAACGACAAAGAACGATGCCGAGATCTGGAATACATGTTAATCTACGCTACCACGGCTACTATGGCGACAGGACACGCATACCAACTGCTACGGCCAAGATAGCACGACGGCACCCAGGGCTACCCAATCCCAAACAAGCCTCCTCAGCCTCCTCACGCGAGCGAGCAAGCGAGCCCGACCGCTCCTTGGTCGCCTTGGTGGCCATCATTAGTTGCGTATTCAATCTCGACACGCTCAAAACAGGCCCATTAAAGCAGTAAACTAATAAACATATATACAAAAATAAAATAAAAATAGAGGTGCATACCTCGCGTAAATGATACATTTGAAAGCTGAGGGACATAGGCGAAAGTGTCGAAAAGCCGTGTCGAAAAACAACGTGAAGTTTTTCCGGGCACACGTGGTAGTAGATTTGGCAAGCCAAAACAAGTCAAGCCACAGCCGCCACGGCCGCTGCATGTGCGCGCGACGTGTGCTACGCACTTGATGGTTTTTTAGTGTATAATCGAGGGAAAATCGTCTTCGTAACTTAATTTATGCTGAATGTGTTTAGCGTTCTCACCCCCGGAAGAATTTATGACTTCAAGTCACCGCATGACAACTGTTTTCGCCCATGACAACACGGATTTTTGGATCCATTGTGCGATCTTCACTGATCTCCCCTGTGACGATGCGGCCATTTGGAGGTAATTATACCGCTTATGTTTTGAGTGCTAGCTGCTCTGTATTGCGTGCGTAGAAATACTGCAATACGATGTCAGTGGCTTGAATGTTGATACCATGGATCGTTGCACTGATGACAAGGCATTCTTCAGGGCGGTGTGCAAGAGTATGTGTGTGTGCTAAAATGCTTGCATCTCAGCTGCCATGACTTCTTGGAGCATTAAAAAAAAAAAAGCCACTGCATGCTGTGCAAAACTTGTGTCTAGAACAACATATATAATGTGAAGCAGATGCTGTTGCGTAAGCGATAAGAACCCCGCAAGTAACGATTGAGTAATGTTTATTATAGCCACTGATATCTTTTTCTATTTGGCTCTTTAGACTTGCGCAGTTCCTTTTTCTTTCTAAGCCGTAAATGGATCAGGACCCAACTCGAGATATATTATCGGAATTTAGAAGCGCGGGCCTTTGGTAAAAAATGCAAGATCGTGACACACACGATTGGCACCGCATGGCTGTACAGTAATACTGTTATACCCAACAGCAATACAGTTATGTCCAGTGTTTACATGTGCATTTAATGCGTGTTCCTTCGAAGGTGCGCTCTATTTGAATTGCATTCGTATTAGAATACAAATGACTAAAAAAGAAACGGTTGCCCTGCTATAATTATTGTTTGTCAGTAATTTGACATGCACAATCTGACTATGCATCTGCACAGCTTGGAGTTCTTTTTTTTTTCAGTTTGCAGCACCCGACGATGTATTCTTTATAGTATTCATTTAAGGTAGCTCAAACCTAAAAGGTTTGAGCGAAGTGCGAAGAGTTGGCCATGTTGATAGGTCAAAGTGATAACCTCAAACTATTTAGAACTGCTGTTTTATTTCCCGGCGCATATCCAATGCTCCCTCTCTCTCTCTTTTTCGTAGCTTGGTGAATGTTGCAGGCCAATGAAAACAAGCAGATAATTGTTTCGCTGTCTCATTGCATTAGGGTACAGTTTAGTAATTTCTGTTACATAACCTAATCACCAAAAAGTAAATAGTGTTGCTTAGCATAACCACCAGTTGTTATAGTAAAATTTAACAGAATTTTTGACATCATTACTATGGTTATCTTGCTTCAGGTTTTCCCAAGTGATGACATGTGGCTACAGAAATCTTCACGTGAGCATTTGATGCAGTGCCACAAATGTCGAACTTTTGTTCATGAGCCTGCCGGGCAGACATCTTACAAGTGCAAGCCTCATCGACAAAACCATTATGGACACAATATTGAATAGGACAAGGACAAACCACTTGTGGATCCTGCCATCTATGACGCTCCTAAAAGGTATGCTCCAGGCCACCAGCATATTATTGCATGTAATGTTTTGCCATAATTCACAGCTCTTGCAATTTTCAAAAGGTGTACATTTTTTATACTGTAGCAATGCAAGTTTCTATGCAATGTTTGATAGACAAAAAGAAATTCTCCACTTTTGTGACCTTTATGTCTATGCTTTTTTAAAGCATTTTTCAGGCATTACCTGGAGCACAACTGTAACAACCCTGAAGAGGTCCTGCAGAGATATACCTGACCCAGAAAAATAGTCGCCTGCAAAATTGAAGACAGAAGTTGTAGTTTTCCTGTAACAGTGATATCGAAAATATATGTGTGCATCGCTCATTCCTGTACTCTTTATCGTTCCAGAGGTGTTGCCACACTGTGGCCCTTCTGTGTGACTGTGGGCGCTGATTAAGGCACCTGCAGGCCAATACAGTACCACTGCACGTGTATTGCTCCAATAGGCAAATACAGAACCAATACACTAATATAGCTCCAATAGGCATATACGGAGCCAATACACCAATATAGCTCCAATAGGCAAATACAGACCCAGTACACCAATATAGTAGCCCCAATAGGTGAATACAGAACCAATAGACTAATAGGCCTATTGGTGTCAATAATCTGATAGGCTATTGGTTTCTCTATTGGGAATTTTTGCTAGGGAACGCATGTGCAGTTCTTGCAATGGTCAGCTAAATGGCTACCATATCCATTTTTTTTACATTATTGCCGTGTTGACGTGCACGATTATTAAAGCATTGTCCTGTTTGACCAATATACACTTTCCCACAACTCATGGGAATTCGATATACATTACTTATGCAATCAGTGTAGCGGGTTTTGTGATTAGTGGTGCACGCGGGTGTCCTGTTTTTTGAATTCATGAGCGTACTTATCGATGACAGCTTGCAAGGAGCATTGAAAAGCAAGTTAACATTGTGCCTGTCTGAAACTTTTTTAAGATTGTGAGACAACTTGTGCAAGTATGGAACTACGTGCACTGGCCTCTTGTCTTTCCTCTTATAAGAGGAAAGATATACCTTTGTGCAGGGCTTTGAGCAGAAACAAAGGTATACCTTTGTTGCCCTGCTCTGCTTTTGCTCTCTGCAAAATTGTTTCGAACACGGATGTAATGACAGATTGGGGAAACCCTGCGCGTCTCGTATCCGCGCTAGCTGATTCATCACATTCGTGCTCACATGACTTATTTAATGCTGCCTTAATACAAGTGGTGGCTATGCCCCTCTTAATCAATTTGGTCTGCGCGCTGTCATACGGCAACAAGGTTTCCTTTGACAGGCTGATAGGCCCAGCATACATGCTTACTTAATGAAAAACATAGGTTGATGTCAAGAAACTGAATTCGGTTATTGATCGGCAATTCATGCGTGAACTTGAGCTCTCCAGATGACTTTATGAATATGTTTAGTATTTTGTCGACTTGGTCTTGGAAATTGTTGCAATCGCTATTCTTCATAGCAATTAAGTAATCGTCTGCGTACCTGAACGCTTTTGTTACAGGCATGTCTATCAACTTATCTACGATCACGTTGTCAAGCGAAGCTAAAATATGTCGCACAATATAGGAGCTATGGCTGAACCTATACAGATTCCGGATCGCTGAATATAAAAATTGCAGTATAGACTCGTCACGTGTTCTGCTTTACAGTGACAGGCGTACCGTGAGCTTAATTAGGCGATGTATTAACATGACGCGGCTCATACGCTGCACTGGTGCAGCGCATTGCGGACAGGACTGGTCTTTTATTGCTCAAACTGTGCTGGCCCAACACGCATTAATCTGGAATGTATGGTTTCTGCTAGCTCTTAATTAATTGATACCCTCACGTAACTCTGTCTGCGCGCGGGAGTTAATTGCTACATGCTTCGACGTTACAATCAGGTGATTTTGTGGGAAACTTGCGCTGGTGTTCGTCCTCGCGATATTTGTCTATATATACTACGATCATTAAGGCGATAAGCGTTATGTGACTCGTAAAACGCGGAAAGTGACCGTCGGCGAGGACGCGAATATGGCACTGTTTGCCAGTCATGTGACAAATCTGCACGGCCAACTGCACCAGTAACTTTCCCTGACAAGCCTTGGGGGAAAATTGCCGCTGATATTATTGGGCCATTTGAGCAAGCTCCCATCAATTGCTGTTATGCAGTAACGCTTATTGATTATCGCAGCAAATGGCCAGAAGTATTTTTTTCAAGACAAGTTTCTACGGCGACGGTCAAGAATTTCCTGCTACAAGTGTTTGCTCGTGAAGGCTACCCAAGCGAAATAGTTTCCGACCACGGACCACAGTTCAACTCGGCTGAATTTAAAGAGTTCCTTCGGGAACGTGGCATACGCCATTGCTTTTCTTCTGTTTACCACGCGCAAGCAAACGGGCTTGTATAAAGGTTCAATAGAGTCCTAAAGTCTGTTGTCCAGATGGCAGTACACGAGCGGCGTGATACCCGGGTCGACGTGACGGGCTACTTGGGCGTCTACCGCTGCACACCTCATGCCACAACGGGAGTTGCACCCGCCGTTCTGCTGCACGGACGACTGCCACGAACTCGTTTAGGCATTGTTGGATTACCGGATTCTTCATTTCACGAAAATCCAGCCCAGGCTTTAGAACGGCTGCGTCAGCATGTCAAACAAAAACAAGCTTCTTCCAAACTTTACACAGACTGCCATCGCAGAGTGTCCGGACAAGACACTTTGCCGTCGGCGACTACGGCCGCGTCAGAAAGTCGTCAGTTCACGGGCAAATATCCTCGCACTTTTCGGAACCGAAGAAAATCATTGAGCAACGAGGGCCAGCATCATTTCTTTTGGAAGACGGTCGAGTGTGGAACGCTTCCAAATTTCAAGCGATGCACTCAGAAGCTGCAGAGAAGCTGACAAGCAGTCGGCCTGGTATTCTGGACTGAACGCTACCCTTGTCGGACATGCCTTTTCAAGGTAGTGCACCTGCGATCGAACAGCATGCCTACTGTTCGGTTTAAACCTCCTTGCTGTTCACCTACGTCACGGCAAGATATAGTAACACAAGCTGTGCATCAAGTAGTGCATCAAGTTCAGAGCCATCTCCACTGCCTTCTCCACTGCAAAACAAAATGACCGGCCAGCCACCACGGAAGAGCAGACGAGTAAAAAAAAAAAAAACTCCATTGAAGCTCAGGGAATATGCGCTACGCAAGCGATAGATTTTTTTTTTTATCAACCGGGGAAATGTACATGAAAGAAGATGAGGATGAGCGCGTGGGGACCTTAAATAAAGAAGATGATGTTCAGGCGTCGGATGCATGGTTCCTGTGTGTTCTGAATACAACAGGCACCAGTGCGAAACGAGAAGGTCTAACAAAAGAACAACCACGTGTTGTAATTTATGTAAAGAGTAATTACATACGAGGTGCTGATCCCGCCGAAAAGAGGATAAGTAGGTTTCGATCGGGTTGGAGCTACGCTCAACCCGTCCGTGGCCACTGTCTAGCTGCAATAGCATACCGCGGTCTCTATGGCGCGAATTGCCCATTTTGTGATGCCGCAATCCGCAATGTCGCAATAAGGCACTTGCTGTGGACATGCCCAGGCGTACATTTAAGCCGTCTTCGCCACCTCCGTGTAACAGGCCTCAGGCCTGGCCGGCCACCCGACCTAGATCGCTGGATCCATATGGGCCGTTCTATAGTTCGCTCGAAGATTTCATTCATGAATCCAATTTATTTGTTTATTTTTGATATCATCCCATTCTGCCCAAGGGCAAGCTTTCGAAATAAAAAGAAAAAGGTTACGAGCAATTCAAGAGACTCAAATTATAGTTAGCAGGAATTAAGAGTTTCCATATACCAGAAAAGGTCAGGAGCAATCTTTATGAGAATGCGTTACGGCGTTCACCGTCATGTCGTCTTAGCATGCGATAATGCGAGCTTGATTGTATTTGTAGGTTTCCATTTATAATGACAAATTGGCCTGCCACGACCTTCAGGGAAGACACGAGTACCTGTCCCTCGAGGGTGATCCATGCGCCAGGCACCTTGTCCATGCCTCGGATGAAGTTGTGCAGGGCCTGTCCGGTCAGTTTGGAGAAGTCCACGCGCCGCAACTCCCGCTTGTTCAGCATTGGGTCATAGGTGGCGCCCTCGGTGGGCTGCACGATGCGCGGCGCTTTGCCCGCGGCTATCAGCTCCACGGCCTCGCCCTGCGTGCATAGTCGGGGAGTCCCTTAATTTTCTTCCTTTTAAGTCGGTACAGTCGTTTCCTATACTTGCGTTTCACGAACACCGTTAGTTCGCTTCTTTCCTATCAAGGACGCAATGTTGCGCTTACAGGCGCTGCGAGGAATGGCGAGCACGATGTATACGTTAATGAAAAAGGAGGACAAATAGTTATGCGGTCCTGAGCCATTGGTTATTGCAATGCTCAGAGTGGAGTGAAAATAAGGTTCCAACAAAACACAAGGCGAGAAAATAACACGTGCAGTGCTCAGCAATTCCGACAATCGAACCGCGCATGGAAGCCGCCTTGCTGCATGCATTTCCGGGTGGTTCTGTGTGATCACAAGGGGTGTAGGTGAGGTTATAATTCCTCACAGATGCCATATATCGCTTGTTTCGTGCACCATATCGCCTGTACGGGTTCGGTGCGACCAATATGCGGCCGGTCGTACAGGTACAGGCGTCTAACCGGCAGCCAACTTGTGAAGGGAACGCACACTAGGGTAATTATCATATCTTGTAAGAACTTGATGGCACACACAGCTCTATATTACACACAAACTCTTAAGAAATTGATACTAGTCACATAAATGTATTAGGAAATATATCGCAATGCACTACGTTTTAATACGGTTTTCGGCCTAATACGTTTATTTCCCCGTGGCCAGCGCTCCATAGGCACAATGCATTTGCATACGGTTGAAACGACTTTATGATGATACACATTTTTTTGGTTCCCATGAAGGTCATATCAAAGATATTGCCTGTATAAGTTATGGGCTAGCAGACGAAGTGCGCAGCAGTACAGGACGCCACTTGAAACACATTCTCGGGTCAGATTCCATAACATATACGCACGGCATTTTGAACAAGCGCTGGACGGTCTCTATCGAAAGTCGTTTGACGGCCGAACGAGCGGTGAAGTCTACACGGATTGTGCATCATGCAGAGCGAACGGCAAGTTCCGTTTGAGCCAGTCACGCGCAGGCGACAAATGTCCGCGCATATGGGAACTGCGGTGCATTAGAGCGTGGTTCAGACTTACCATGGCCTTAACGCCTTCGGGGAAGAGGAAGCGGTTGTAGAGCGAGTCCACGGTGTCGTCAGGCAGCACGTCGCACTCTCGCTGCAGCAGCAGTGGCCCCGTGTCCAGGCCATCGTCGGCCCAGAAAACGCTCAGGCCGCCCCTGGTGTCGCCCTCGAGCAGGGTCCTGCGTCGATAGGTCACGTGCCGAGCCTTCTTTTGCAGCACTGTGGTGTTGGCTGTCGTGTACCGTTCACCAGATTTCCGTGTGTGCTGTTCGGTATGTGCTAGCCACGTCCCTTCAGCTTTGTTTCAATCAGTTTTCTTTTAACACGAAAGTGTTTTATGCCGGGGCCCACCAAGAAATCAGTGACGTACTTCCTGTAACGGAAGTGATCTTTGAAAAAATGAACTTGCATTCACACTGAAAAAGTTCCACCCAGGCGGACTCCAACCCACCTTCAACCGGGATTTCACGAAAGGATCTGGATGCCCTACCGATACACCACGGCAACATCGCTCGTAAGGGAGGGGGGGGGGGGGGGTTGAGCCTTATATGTTCACTATAGCGCTTTAGAATTTACAGTTAATTGTCGTCCGGTTAAAGCAAAGGTGTTTAATACAGTAAACTATGGTGTTTAACAAGCCAAATTACTCTTAAATTAACATCGCCTCCCTTATACAGCACTCTTGGTTCGCTTAGGTTCGCTTCGGTGGTACCGCCATCTAGGAACAATAGATAGAGCGAAGGAGATTGTTGTGCTGATTCGCGCTGGTAGTCAGCGCTTCGGTAGTGTTCGCGCCTCGACCTCCTCGACCGCCGACAGAGTTAGGGCCGTGGCGGCTTCGTGACGGCGCGTTCCAGGGGCAAAGTACGAACGCGATCGCTACAAAATTGGTCTTGCGTGGCCAGGTGTGTTGAGTTGCGTCGCGCACTGCTCCAGGATAGCAAAGACGGCCGCAGACAAGCAAGTGATTGGCCTTTCGTTGCAGTAGGCTGCGTTTTCACAAAACCATCCGCTGACAGCCCGTTCGGTTTCTCTTTCAAGGCGTCACCATTTTCGGACGATCGTCGTTTATGGCAGGCTTGCGCAGGGCTCTGGCGCGTGCAATTCAGTGTTTCCAGAGCATTGCGAGTCGCTCGAAAACTTTCTCTCGTGTACGACTGTCGAGAATCCCTGTGTCGTGTCGAGGTGCGGCTGATGTCTAGATTTAACGTGTTCACATGTTCACAGCACCCAAGCCATCTCCCGTCCCTCTATTGGCCAGATTGCCACAAGTTCGCGAAGATAGGTTTCACTTTCGTGTTATACAGATTCCTGTGACAGGGGGATCAACGAAATTTTTTGTACTACAGCTATACGGGGTACAGCGATGATGCTTTTTCGAACTATAATTATCCAGAGAGGGAGAAATAAGATGCGCGGACCAAATTGCCCACCAAAAGCCAGGAATGAGTGTCATCCTGGCTCTCACTGAATCCTGGCCTGTCATGTGCCACGTGGTCGGCGGAACTTCCGCGTTTCTACATACGCAGTGCGCAGTGTGGTCCGAACAAAATAGTTGCAAATCGGTGCTTGCATCCCGAGTCACGCGCGCTACTTAACAACGTAAACTGTGCAATCAACAGGTCTCGTCATCCGACTTGATCAGATGTATTTGCGAAGCGGCAACCTTGTAGCTCACCAGTTCACAGAAGAGGCGCCCCTGTGACGCGGCAGCAGCGATGGGTGGTACACGATCGACTGGTGCTCGGGCCACGTAATCACCTGCATGCGCGAGAGACGCGGCAGGGCCGTGAGCGTTCCTCGTTGTCGACTGAGAGGATCCACCGTGCACGGCAGCATTGTCACTTTTGGTCGTGAACATTCAACTCGATGTACCAAAACTCTCCTTTTCAATTTTGCAAATAGTGGACGAGATTGTGTGTGCGTAGACTACAGACAACGTCGGGTGTTTTCTTTTTTGTATTTAGCTAATTTTTAAAACCGCCTGACATATATATGAGTAGCAAATCTATCGACCGAATAGTCTGGATTATTCTGAAAGGCGGTCATAGCTTCACTGTAAACTAGAATGCTTGCCCAAGTAATTAGCGGAATTTCGCCAGTCAACTTATAACCTACTTAGTTTCGGGTACATATTGCAATATAAGAATTTAGTCACTTGTATCCTTCAATATTTCTTTTGGTTTACCTTGCAAATAACGATTGCCGCTGATAATTACCTCGCTTGAAGGCATCGCAGGTGGGCTGAAGGATCACGTTTAAAGACGACCGAATGCATGTGTCTGCGACATCTGATAGAGAACAGGCGCGATCGCCATAAAAATCGTAGGGTCCACGATACCAGAGCTTTATTTAAATTTCTTGTAGCAAATTTGCACAATAATGTGTGCACGTTTTTTCTTTCTTTCTTTTGTTTTCGCGATTGCGTCGGACATTTACGTGTAGGCTGTACCACTCGGTTTCAGCCGACATGCCCGGTCTGTGAAGAAAAAGAAAATGAACACGGCATCTGCACTCGTGAGCTTTTCTGTTTTCTGTGCGGGCTGCTAAAGGTGTGTGGACACTGCGTGGAAAATGACATAATTAAAAGCGCAAGTGACATTTACTTCCACATTACAAAGTCTACCTCTAACTTAAGCTAACTATATGCAATATAGTTCTTTGTAGTGGACCCATTATGGTCAGAGGTGACGGGGACGAATTGACATCTCTCTGTCTTACTGCCAGAGCAAAATTAGATTCAAATAACGGCTCGAGAACATGTACATTAATAAAGAAGAAACGCCAAATGGCCCAGATGCCATGCACCTCAGGGAAAGAATTCAGGACGTCGTTGAGAGAGTGGGCAACTAAGTTCACGGTATATAGCAGAAAATGACGCGCAAATAGAAAACTCGCCGAAAAGAAAATGAGATGGCAATGTTCGATGCAACTGGCGCACACAGAAATTATCGCGGTGGTTCACATATACGAAAATAAGTTGAATGAGAAGGGGAACACCTTTGTGATAACGCTATAGTGGCAGCGCACTGAGGCACAAGAGACGCCGGATTCTTCCACTGAAGCAAATGTCGGGAAACATCTCGGCACACTGTATTGTGATGCGAAGCGGTTCGTTTGGCACGATACTTACGCACACAACGCTCACCTTATAGACCTCATATAGAGTGGCGCTGGATTTCCAAGCGAAGGTAAGTGATAACTGTCCAGCAGTTGAGGCGAGTATTGCTGGGAAATAAAAGTAGTGTATATGCATGTTCGGAGTTGCGTCTATACCATCTAGCCCGGTCGTGTCTGTAATTATAGAACCCAAGTAGGTAAAGACGTAGTTGCATGCACATGTATGAGCACTTGAATGAAGAGAGGAAAGGACGCTATTTCCGCAACCTTTGAAGGGAGCAGACTCACCGTCTCACCGTAGTGGACAGAAATTGCGACCGCCTGGGCTTATTCAACGGAAACGGTTTGTATAGCGCAAGAAACACAGACACAAAAGAAGGCATCACACACGCAAGACATGTGTCTGTGTTTCTTCCGATGTAAATTGTTTCCAATGTATAACCAACATTCCCTACACGCCGCAATCCTTTAATGTGCACCTAAGTACACTTTGCCTTCATCAAATGGCAACCGCCGCCGCGGCTCGGCTTGAACCCCGCGTCTTTCGGGTCGGCGAGAGAGAGATGACAAATGTGTGTGTGTGTGTGTGTGTGTGTGTGTGTGTGTGTGTGTGTGTGTGTGTGTGAGAGAGAGAGAGAGAGAGAGAGAGAGAGAGAGAGAGAGAGAGTGAGCAAGCAAGCAAGCAAGCAAGCAAGTAGATGAGTCGCAAGAACTGTTGTACTCGGTATCGAAGCCGATAATGGATGAACACGAACGGATCACGATGGAGAGCCGTTTTTATTTCTATCGTGCACATGCACTGCTTTCTAAAATTTTGTCGCCACACATTTTGACAAGTTCCTCCGATGTATACGTCACCGGCACACATTTTAGCGCTGTCCTCCCGCGTCGTTGTGAATTCTCTCGTTGTTCTTTAATTCGTGCAATTTGCACGAGGTCTTCCGGGTATGGTAATCGAACTCGCATGGCACCAGCGGCTGCGCTGTCGTGCGCTGCTAAACTCGACCGTCGCTGGTTCGATTGAATTTCCTTTTCACATCGCGAGCCGACTAGCGAGTGCGTGTACACTCAACGCATTGCAGCCCGTTATAGTAACCAGCAGCTCTGCTCCTTCTGCAGGCGACACGTAAGTGGGACACGTGCCCGCCGCGAACCGCCTCGTGGAGCCGAAGTCGGTTTCCACCGGCCGCCTTATCTGGCGGCGGCCGTACCCTCGGCATCGTCGAGTCGCACACGTGCATCAGTCAGTGTCTCCGCACCTGAAAGTGAAAGCTTATCTGCCTCTCTCAAAAGAATAACGGAGTAAAAGACGGCGCCAGGGGTGAAAGTACTCCTATTGAATATGTGCGCGGTTGGGTTAAGCCGTGAGGATACAAAATGGCCAATGTGAAACGTGCCGAATGCAGATGAACCATACAGCCTTGTGCGCACATGGTCACTTATGGAAAACGAAGGGTGCCAGTTTGTATGTGTGGGGCTGAACTCGGAAGACCTCCCTATCATAAGTGCATTTTTTGCAATTGGCTGGACGGTTTCGCTAATGATATGTCAAGCATTAGGATTGGCTGAAATATCCGCTTACGAACATTTTGGTTTTGAGGTGTGTGTGTGTGTGTGTGTGTGTGTGTGTGTGTAACGAGGGGGGGAGGCATGTGGAAGTTGTTGTTTGTTGTTGTTTTGTGGGGTTTAACATCTCAAAACCAGTTCTGATTATGAGAGACGCCGTAGTGGAGGGCTCCGGAAATTTCGACCACCTGGGGTTCTTTAACGTGCACTGACATCGCACGGCACACGGGCCTCAACATTTCGCCTCTATCGAAATGCAGCCGCCGCGGCCGGGATTCGATCCCGCGACCCTCGGATCAGCAGCCGAGTACCTTAGCCTGCCTTAGCCACTAGACCACCGTGGCGGGGCGCATATGGAAGTGCATGAACAGTTGCCCCTTCGCGCCACTAATATAAAGTGCATCTTTAATCGATAAGCGATCGGCAAAGCTTCAACTTGAGCTAGTTGGTACGGCATTCTGATGCAGCTGCGCTAAGTGAAAGGCGCGAAATACGAAGAACAAGAGAGCAGGATAGGCAAGTGCGCAATCTTTTAACTTCTTTATTAACGCGAAAGCACGTTAAAAATTACGCGAAACAGCAGAAATTGTAAATAACTATGTCACAACATGATATGCATGAGAGCAAGTCATTTCGGATTATAAATTTCGCGTGTGTAGTGCTAACTAATCTAGCTGTTGTCAATAAAGTTAAACGCTGCCTCACTTAGAGCGATGGAAGGCGAGCTGCGTGATTGCGTGACCTAATAATGAAAAAATATCCTGCAGACCCCACACGTTGCGGGAATCGATGTCATGTGGAGAACTCAGAAAGTCGCTTACGCCGAACTGTTTCTCATTCAGCCAAGTGTTACGAGTATATAGGATCAAAGCCCGTGGCTTTGGGACGTAAATTAAACCACATAAATCAGTCAATCAGGATCAACGTCCTTGAGTGTATTTGGTGATTATGTGTGCAACGTGGGTTCGAAAGTCACTTCGACAGCGCCGTGGCGACAAGGGCTCGTGATACGGGCCAACCTCGGCGCTCACGTTGGTCCAAAGATGTCTGTATTGTAGAAGAAAGTCCACGTTCTACTATACCAAAGGTGTGGTAGGTTGCCATCGGTCGTTACAGCACGTTTGCCTATCTTACGTGTACATTTCAGTCGCAAGCTACAACAATCGGTGCGCCATGCTTAAACCACGAAAAGTGCGTTCTCTTGACATTTTGAGTGCGTATTAGATTGGATTACATAGACTGCAATGTTAAAATTCAATCATCCTTGGGGCATACCCATACACCTCGGGTGGAGCAATACAGGTATGAGCCACACGCCATCGTTAATCGTCACCTACATGGCTGGTATAGCGACGTCAAGATAAATTATTGCTGTTCCCCATACATCGATGCCCTACCATGCCAATTTTGGTGCATACCGAGTAAACGAGACGACCAGGAGGGCACCGAGACGTACGCGGGCAGATATAGATAGCCAGATAGATACGGTCAAAGTTGCTCAAGTTCTCCAAGAAATGCTTCGCATTTAATATGCTTTCCAGATTTCGCGTGTCCTTTTAGAACTGCAACGCGGGCTTCTGCGTTTGATCTGAGATGGGCTCACATCCACATTTTGCGCAGCCAACTTCCCAGGTGATTGTAGCATTCCTGTAACCTTTCTTGCAACCTTATATTTATTGACTGGTTGATTTGTGGGGTCCCAAAACCACGATTTGATTATGAGAGACGCCGTATAGTGGAACGCTCCTGAGATTTCGACCACCTGGGCTCCTTTAATTTCGTCCGCTCTGCCAAATGTAACGCTTTCCGCGTGCTAAGGGAATTAGACAACACCCACGTCCCGATCTACATATCTCCTGGCATGCTTGCACTTTGACGTGGTGTCTGGAGGATTATTCACTTGCTTGCACATATGCCTTTAAGCTTCGGTGGGGTTTAGAAAATAAGCCTTACGCCACGCTACATATATGCGTCTTTTCATGCCCGATTTCTTTCGCCCTTGGATAAATCCTTTAGGGGCTTTTCTGCTACAGAAGCTGTTAAAGAATCCGTGTACCCACTGTTATTAAGCTTCATGGCTTGTTGCTGAATGCTGGGACCTTATATCTTTGACGTGCATTTGCGAAACAGTTGAAAGTTACAGCGCGCGCGTACTATGTCCTGTTCTCTTGTTGCCTTTCGCTTAGCGGAACTACATCTGAATGCCGATAACCGAGTTGTGGGAAATCATCCGACCACTATACATTGGTGAACTATACCGCACAGGCGTAAAACAAACGCAAGAGTGCTGAGCCACTGCTGAAAATTTGCGCACACTCAACTACAAGACCAAACGTGGAAACAAAAGCGCAGTGTTGTCGTCCAGTGAGCGCAAATTTTCAGCAGTGGAGCCAACCAACACGTCTTATGACAAGAAGGCTCGTCGCATCGAGCCCGTTCAGTTCGTTTAGCCGATACCTCCATGGGTATGAACTGGCTGCAGAAAGGCAGCACGTTCAGTTCCGCCTGGGCCTCCTCGTAGGTGCGCATCACCTCGGGCAGCACGCCGGCGCCCTTGGCTCGCCAGCGCGCCAGCTTCACCACGCGCTGCACGCCGCACGCCGACGCCGTGGTCGCTGCAACACAACCATCATCATCGTCGTCATCATCGGGAACACAGAGTAATAAGGGTAGGCAGCAAGGCTCTCGACACTATAAGGTTCTGTCGTCGTATGCTCTCGGGCTGTTAATTGTTACGAGATTATGCAGGAGCAGTTAGAGGCGCAAAATACACACGCAATAGAGCGCCTCAAATCTTGTTTCTTTTTCCTTTATTTTATTTTGCCGATGCTTTGCAAGGCGTGCGCGCAAGGACACCACGAGTGACTGTACACATCGGGTGGGCATCAGATCTGTCACATTTCGCCAGCACGAAAAATAAACTCATTCTTGTAAAGCCCAACGAACAGACGCTGATGCATTGGCCACCGGATTTTCTCACATATCACTCTGCAAGTGCCCGTAATGCGAGCGCAGTTTCTCGTATACGTTGCCCAACGCAGGTTGACACGTGCGCGCTTTCCAGCGGCGCGTCAAGTCCGTTATTAGTTGACATTACGTCGATCAATAAAGCTTAATTATCGTCAATGTGAAATTTACCATTTTTGTAGGGCAGGAAGTGTACAGAGCGTCCCGGACAATCTCCGAAGGCAGTAAAATCAAGTGGTAGCGGCGCACGTCCTTGCCCGCTGTGTGTGTGTGAAGCAGATTTACGGTGAAATTAGAGTTCTGGGCAGTAACCAACATATGTGTATATGAAAGTTGATTGAATGTCGAAAGATCCGGGCTGCGCGCGGACCAGCAGGGCGCGGCTTAACCTTGCCTGAGAAACGCAGGTTGTCAAGCTGCCAAGATGATCGAACCACTGCGTGCACCTCGAGAAAGGCTTTCCGGCAGCCGGTAGTTAGCTGCCGCGCAAGCGACTGTGACGCGTACACACTATTCGAGTCTGCTAATTGAAAGCTTCGATTACCGCGTTTCCCGCGTGTCGCTGTAGGTTAGCGCGACGTGGTCGAGTTAAGGGCAATCTAATATGCTTGCCTGCTCCACAGAGTTGATTGGGCTGAGTGAATGGCTCATTTAGAATGTGGCGTAGCGAAGGGCGTGCTTTTGAGAAGGACATTCAAGGGTTCTCAAGAACAGACGTCGAGATAACCTTTGAACAGGAGCGAGAAGCAGCATCGTCCCACTGATACGAAACTCTTTCGGCGTCTATGAATGCCAATGACTGAAACGAAGGCAACAACGCGTGTACTTGGACTGGTATAGCGCATTATGGAAAAAGGAAAACGGTCAAACAGACCGAAACAAAAGGACAGAGCGCTATCTTTCAACTGAGCTTTATTTGCAAATTACATCGAATATGTACACTCGCGCAAGCATACAGAAAACACCCGAAAGAATCGCTAAGATCGCACAAATCATCGCAAAGTCATAGAGCAAAGATTCATATAAGTTTCACCTGATTAAGAAAAGACACTTCACGTTCGGATAACGCCAGCGAAGGGGCGCTAATACATGTGTTTCCAGCTCTTACTATACAGTGTGCTTCAATTATCTCACGAGTTACTTGTAATGGGTGCTTCTTCATCACTTCGCATCGATCAAATCCAGGGGAACAGCCACAATCGCGGCAGTGAATGCCAATGTGCCCCTGGATTGATTTGTGCGCATAGTAATGGTGCTCTTTTAGCCTTTCATTGAGGCAGCGCCCCGTCTGGCCAATGTAGTACCTCTTGCCACATGGGAGTGGTATCGAGTACACAACCCCCGCTTCACATGTCCGAAACCGCGTTTTGTGCTTGGCTGGGCAAAGAGTAGCGCGTGGTATAAGGGGATTGATAGCTTTGCACAACCGCTGCAACTTATCCGGCGCCGAGAACACCACTTTCACGCCGCCTTTCTCGCCTATATTTTTTAGTCGGTGGGAAATACCATGCACGTAGGGTAAAACTACGGGTCTTTTACGATCATTTAATTTCGGCTGAGCCTCTGAGTTGCCTTCTTTCTTTATCTGTCTTAACAGTTTTTCCGCTATAGATAATAACAGAGGAGCTGGGTACCCAACACGTAAAAGCCTTTCAGTTTGAGTTACAAAGCTGCGCTGCATGACATGATGACATGATTTCCTAAGGGAGTTGATGAAACAAAGATTAGTAATGCTTCGCTTTACTAACTTAGAATGGCAGGAGTCAAACGGTAAAAGAGGCTTTCCAGTCCTAGGTTCATATAGCCAGCACACATGGTCAGGTGTAAAAATCAGGTTGAAATCTAAAAAGCGTAAGCTGTTGTCAATAGGCATCTCGTGCGTCAATACAAGTGGATTAAAACAGTCATTGAATGTCTTCACGATATCGTCGGTTAGGTGCTGGCAGGCAGCGTCACTGCAACTGATAAAAACCAGAAAGTCGTCTACGTAACGACATACTTTTACGACAATACTTTGGTCGAGCATGCTCATCAGCAATCGGTCATGACGTGCAAGGTATATGTCACTTAAGATAGGGGCGAGGCATGACCCGATGCAGACACCACTACGCTGTATGTAAGTCCGATCATTGAAAGAAGCAAAAGTCGACTTAATATAAAAGGACAGAAGCTCTAAGAGGCTATTGTTATGTACACCCGTGAGATTCTGGAAGGCTACTGCACCAAATGAGTCAATGGCATTCTCAACACACTGTAACAACTTCCCATGCGGCAAAGAGTAGTACAGGTCTTTGATGTCTACAGAAAATGCTTTTAAGCCCCTGCCATTCTGTTGGAGAAAGTCTGCATCGGGTTTGGGGGTGTCAACGCACAAAGCCACTTTAGCCTCATTTGCCATACCTTATATATATATATATATATATATATATATATATATATATATATATATATATATATATATATATATATATATATATATCGGTATGTTACTGCTGACGAGCTGTTGCCTATGTAGCCGACGCCGCGTGTGCACTCCAATGCTTCGCCATGTGAGGGGTTGTGTATTTTGATGGGATCACACCCAGCGGCGGCGGTCGCATTTTTCATGGAGGCGAAAATGCAAGAGGCTCCGGTGCTGTGAGTTGTCAGTGCGTGTTCAAGAATCCCAGATGGTCAAAATTTACGCAGCCCTCCACTGCTGAATTCGTCGTCTTTATACCTTTCATTCCCTGCCCCAACGGGCGCTAAGCCGCGCTCCCGAAAAGAGCTGAATAGTGACGTTTCCTCAACCTTACCACAATTGGTTTAACGGTCACTAACTCATTATTTGTACGCAAGCTACACTATAAAGGAATCAAGTACTCAATAGCAACATCTGCAAAATCTTGTTAGAAAAAGTATAGCGAAAACGTGCAATTTTTTTTTTATAAAGCGTGATGTCACACTCGCGCGGCGCCCCGCCACGGTGGTCTAGTGGCTGTGGCGCTCGGCTGCTGATCCGAGGGTCGCGAATCCCGGCGGCTGCATTTCGATGGAGGCGGAATGTTGAGGCCGGTGTGCTGTGCGATGCCAGTGCACGTTAAAGAACCCCAGGTGGTCTAAATTTCTGGAGTCCTCCGCTACGGCGTCTCTCATTATAATTATATCGTGGTTTTGGGACGTAAAACCCCAAGAATCAATCAACACACGCACGGTTGCCGTGGTTTAAGCGCCTTTTCGCTACTTTCCCGCCGCCAAATCGAACCTCAATCCTTTGCGAGGGCACGCAAAGAACAGCGTCGCTCACCCAACGCGTCTTCCCGGCCGTCCTTGTCTGGCACGGTGAAGACGCCGACGATGTCATGGCCATTCTTCTGCAGCAGCTTCAGCACCTCGCTGGCGAAGGCGCTCTGGCCGATGATGGCGATCCTCATGGCTGCAGACAGTGGTGCTGCGTTTGCTGCAAGCTGCGAGGCATATAAAGGAGCTGCTGAAGAGTGACGTCACGTATTCCTGGTGGCGTCACAGTTTGTACGGGGAGTGGGAGTAAGGACGTGAAAAAAAGGTTTGCCTAAAAGAATGCGGCGAAGGCCTGTTCAAAATTTCTGGCGCGGTTCCCGAAATACCTTTTTGGCCTCCCTATGTTGGGAAAGATAAGAGACGTTGTATCAGTGCGCAGCCTTTGTTTGCAGAACTTGCGCCACTATCCTAGCTGTCACATGGAGACGCGGCCGTTGTTGGCGTCTATGGAAATAATACTGGAATGAAACGAACGCTCTCGATAACCGCTGATATCGAAGCCATGATTTCCGCGGCATAATGGGGCAGAATTAACGGACAGGCTGTCAAGTGTGAGAAGACCCACCGATTCCTGGCAGTAATAATCGACCGCGACCTGTCTTGGAGCCCTCACATCTCCTATATGAAAAGGAAGCTAAGCAATATCACCCATGTGCTCAGGTTCCTTGCGGGAAAATCGTGGGGTGCATCTGTACGAGCGATGCTCCAGCTTTACACAGCGTTGTTCCTTGGATGCATGCGCCTACCAGTGCTGGGCGGAACACGTAAAACTAACGTGCGCGTTCTCCTTCAAGCCCAAGCTTTGAGAATATGTACTGCCGAAATGTGCAGCAGCGACTGTAGTCGTCGCACGTGATCACCCAATCATGACATACCTTCGTGTGGATGCCCTACGAGTACACATAAGGCATCTTGATCGAATTCCATCGCACCACCTAGCGTCTCTTTCCGTTTCTAGGCCGAATTCAGCGCCATTATTGCTGCTCATCGTACTGTCCTGCCATCGAGTTTCACGCCTCCAGCAAGGCCATCATTACCATTGTGGTGTCTTCATCCCCTCGAAGCGCTCCTGACCATTCCCGGAATCAAAAAGAAAAGCCACTTGTCATCTATAGCTTTACAACAAGCCACCCTAATGTTCCTGCATGAGAAACACAGAGGACGCCTTCACGTTTACACGGATGGGTCAGTTTCCTCTGTAAGCTCCACAGGAGCAGTGGTCATTCCAGCAAAATCCGTCACCATACGATTCAAGACGTCCCATTTTACAACTTCGACGGCTGCAGAACTCGCCGCCATTCATGCTGCGGTAGAGGTCATAATTGCAGAACCTTCCCATGCATGGTCAATATTCACCGACTCCAAAGCAGCTCTTCAGTCCCTTATATCACCATTTCGTCATGAACCTCACGAGCAATTAGTCGCTGACATAAGAATTCTTCATCACCATGCAGTCGAGCAAGGACACGACATCACGTACCAGTGGATACCGGGTCACTGTGGGATCAGCGGCAATGACCTCGCTGATGAATGCGCCCGATCTGCCCACGATGATAACCACTGTAGAGGAATACCGTTCTCCAGGACCGACGCATCCGCAAGGCTTCAATCCCTAGCACGTGAACTTACACGTGCACAGTGGAATTCATCAGAATTCACCAATGCTCGTGTCCACAGTTTGCACCCGGACCTTCAGTTCCACCTTCCGTCAGGAATACCTCGCGCTGAGGAGACGCTTTTGTGTCGCCTGTGGCTTGGGGTTGCCTTCACGAAGGCCTACTCATTTCGCATTGGAATGACGAACGACCCTAAGTGTGAGAACTGCGGCTGCGACGAAACGATACGTCATCTTCTTTGTGAGTGTCCCCGTTACAGTGGCCCTAGGAAGGAACTTACCGCTGCTCTAGACAGACTTGACAGCCGCCCTTTGTCCGAGCAACGAGTTTTGGGACACTGGCCAGGACCATCGTCAGCACGGAAAGCGCTGAACGCGCTGTTACGATTTTTAAGGACGAGCGGTCTAAAGGACAGACTCTAAGCAGTGTCGCGTTTCCTTTCTTTTTCTGTGCGTTTATTTTTTCTCTATCCTTTTCCTTTCTCTTGTCGTGTCTCCTTTCTATTATCTTTCATTCCCCTGACCCCTCTTCCCCCGCACAGGGTAGCCAGCCGGTCTCAGCACTGGCTAACCTCCCTCCTTTCTCCTCCTCCTCCTCCTAATAGCAAGCCGCGATAAACGTAGTTGGCTTGCGTGCGCGTTAATTCGCACCGAGCGCATTTAGCGCATAAAGCATCTGCGCGGAGAGCGTCTCCACCACTTGCTCCTTCCACCGCCGTTCTTTGTTACATGGCTTTAGTGCTGCCATATCCCCTTTTAGGGGCGAAGCTCCTTGGGGTGTGGGTCGTGCCCTCCTCTGTAGTGGTAGTAGTAGTAGTATGTATGTAGTACTACTACTACCACTATAGTAGTAGTATGTATGTATGTAGCAGCCGCCGCGGTGGTGTAGTGGTTACGGTACTCGGCTGCCACCCAAAATACGCGGGTTCGATCCCGGCCGCGGCGGTCGCATTTTCGATGGAGGCGAAAATGCCAGAGGCCCGTGTACTGTGCGTTGTCAGTGCACGTTAAAGAACCCCAGGTGGTCTAAACTTCCGGAGCCCTTCACTACGGCCTTTCTCTCCTCTCTATCTCTTTCACTCCCTTTCCCCCACCCCACGGACGCTTAGCCGTGCTCCCTACATGGGCTGCAGAAATTAGCGTCCTTTCCTAACCGAACCACAATCATCATCATCATGTAGCCGCCTCGCGCTCGCCCTCGGCGCGTGCCTCCCGGCGCGCGAGCTCTCTCAATCTTCCATCTGCTGTCTTGTGAGAGAGAGAGAGAGAGAGAGAGAGAGCGAAAGGCGCGTGTTGACTATGGAAACGCTCTTTCTTCGATGAACGCTGCACCAGCTCGTAAAGAAGGAGAACGCGCCCTCACCCGCGAGAGACAAGCTTGACGCAGGCAGCGTCTAGCGAATTTCTTGATTGAAAAATACCGACTGCTCGCGCTGGAGAACAGTTCACCGGCCACCCATATATATATAGGCACTGGATCTTGACTTGCAATGAAGTGCCGGTGGGAGATTTCACTTGTGCGTAGCTGAACCATAAGGATTCGTAGCGTGCGCGTTAACCAAATTAATCCGGAACTCGGCACGATCTACGATGAACATCCAGAGCTTCGCCCACTCATCATCATTCACTCCGTGGATATGCTGTGGATTTTTTTTTCAACGGCATATGTGTGTTTATTTTTCAGAAATCCACTTCCGTTGGGGAAGTACGTCAGTGATTTCTGGGTGGACCCCGGCATAATACACTTTCGTATTGAAAAGCAAGACGCGCGTGAATACGAGGTACACCATTAAGGCAACGTAAGCCGAACATTTGTAGTTTTTGGAATCCGGACGAAGAACGACGGAAGCGTGAAGGGTGCTCCAGTTGACATTTGTTTATAGGCATGAAGCAATTTCTCAACAAGTTAGCACACATTCCTATCTTAAAGGAGTCCTGAACCACCCCTCGCTCTTGATTTTAAAAACGGCTTGATGTGTATTAGACGTCTCTGAGAAATATTGCAGCCGAAAAAAACTTTTCAGAAAGGCTTCCTAGGAGCGAAGATATTGCGACCGGAAGTCTCCCTTGTCCGTTCTCAGATCGGCACAATAGGGCGGCCGGCGTTGATGGAGGGGCTCCGCCCAACGCGTTACCTCAACATGCTTCAGTGTCGCAAGTGAGTAGGGTAGCTTGCCGGGCGTGTTGGTACAGATTCATGGCGTCAAAATTCCAGCTGGAAACGACGTGAGCACAAAGAAGAAGGAACGCACAGGACCGAGGCTCGACTTAGAACGGAAGTTTACTGGAAAAATTGGCGCACCGCACATGCGCAATAAGCACCAGATGTTGTAAGACAACACACACCATACAAAATACAAAAAGTGATACAAAACACAGGAAGAACAACGTGCTACTGCCTAGTTTTAAACGACAGAGGCCAATCAACACAATAGTCTTCGTGATCGGCCCCAACAGACACCAGCGACGATAATATATATAGAGAGAACTTACTGGAAAGCAGGGAGGTCTGCCTGAGCAAGTACACCCTGGCCTGGTATACGTTGCGCAGGTGACAAAGAGGAAAAAGAGGAATACGACTTTCAGGAAAAGATAAACTCGTTACAAAATATGCAACTCCTCACCTGTCAGCCTTTCGTAACAATCCTTTACCTTTCATGTTACTGTCGAAATAGCGTACTTGACAAGTCGTTGCGCACATGTAGTCGTCACGAAATGGCTGTTTGCGCACTAGTGTTATACGGGTTACTGATTTGCCTTTTTTTTTTTTGTGAGAACATATACTTCACGCTGGTTTGTGCACTAACTTATGTGCACTTCGATAGTAGCACGTGTATAATGTGTTATGCGTACGAGAAATCGCGTGGATCCCTCATTAGTTCACAATAATTTTCCAGGCGAGTTGACCGACTCTGATACCGCCGTGTGTGTGTGTTTGTGTGTGTGTGTGTGTTACCTCCCTCTGTCTTGCTTACTTTTCTGTCTCCCCTTACCCCTTTCCCAGTGCAGGGAAGCAAACTGGAAATGTTTTTTTTTTTCTTCAGGTATACAGTCAACGTACATCGGTCGTGTGCAGTGGCGCGTCACCTCGTTCCTGCGCGAGCATCGATGATGTTTAGGAAGTACTGGCAACCAAGCTGGCTAATCATGAGCGCTTATGTGTGTTTATGTCTTTTCGGATATACGTTGCCGTATTCGTACTTTCCGATCTGGCTACCGCACCGTATACAAGCGTCATGTCTGGTGTCCGCTATACAAGGTGCCTTTTTAGGCGGAAGCCGTAAGTTATAAGTCATCGAGTCGTGTGTCCCAGATATTGATCACATCGGGGACATAGCTGTATTCAAGACAACGGAGTCCCAATAAAAAAGGAATGCGTGAGAACAAGTGGATGTTTCACAAGTACACGTGAGCTTCTCCGGCGGCATATAAGAACGAGAACAGGCTGCCCATTTCCATGCGGCGCGAAACACCCTCCGACACTTGGGTTTGAGATGCCGAAACGGAGTCGTCACGATCCTCCATGGCCTTTTGTGGACGTCAACTGCAGCGTCAGCGTCCTTGAATATCCGGTAAAACGCAGCATCCCAGTCACCTTATATAATGTACTGTATACAAGGATTGCTGATCGACTTCCTCAAAGACATTTGGTTGATCAATCCTTGGTGACACACCTCTGATCAACCATCAGGACGCTCGGATGGAACGGTTGCCAGGTTATGTACGCTCGTATACCACGTTAAAACCGCCTGATGCGTCACAACCACCACCGTCGCCTACGTGAGCAGCGTAAAATATTGTTGTATAGCTCTATCGCACACATTCACCTGTCAAGTGAATTAAGGGGTTGCATTTTTTAGATGCGGAGCATCTCTTGCTCGCGGGCGTGTCACGCGTCAGGCGTCCGCACTCACACTACACATGCGCGACTCTCCTCTCTTTCCCTCTCTCCAACAGCTGTTGCAATAAATAAAGCGGGTAGAGAGAGCGCGCGCGCTTCGCTTCAGTAGTATCTCCTCCTTCTCCGATGAAAGAAGTTGGTGGTGTTGTGTGATGGAAGCAACAGTTCCGTCAGCGAGTGGGTTGACGCAAGTACGCATCAGCATCAACCCACACTCTGACAACGGTCACGCGATGCGGGGTAACGAACCAAGTTAACAACGTAATAACACGCAAGGTTCACCCCAAAGGTAACACCGGAAACACTGCAAACGCCGCCGTTAAATGCACCGTTGAAACTCCCAGCGATGCTCCGCATCGCCCCATGGTCCCCTTCGGGGAGATGGTGTAATTTTTTTCGGTCACGTTCAATAAGCAGGTACTTCAAGATCCGCCCGGCCGCGGCGGCTGCATTTCGATGGAGGCGAAATGTAGAGGCCCGTGTACTGTGCGATGTCAGTGCACGCTAAAGAACCACAGGTGGTCGACATTTCCGGAGACCTCCACTACGGCGTCTCTCATTCAAAGCTGGTTTTGGGACGTAAAACCCCACAAATCAATCAATTCAAGATGCGTGAATGGCGTACCTTTTGCGCTGCGAGAAGGTTTAGGCCGCACCGCTTGATGCGACATCCGCCGCAGTTCTGCTGTGGACGCGAGCAGGATTTCACGTAGGCAACCGTCTGCCAACAATAACGGAAACGGTTGCTCCGATCGGCATGCCTGACGTCGGCACGGCTTCCGTACGCTCAGCGCTTCGGCGAGAACCAGTCATTGCATGTGCTTCGAGCTTCTTGCTCCGAGTAACGAAATCGGGCACCAGGGGCCCTGTTAATGTCTATCCGGGAATTCCCAAGGCGTTGTACTTATTGATTTACACGCGTGATAGTGGCCGCTATAGTTGGTATATAGATTGGAAACGATAAAAGCCATGGGTATATGAAACAGAACAACCTTCCTGTCACTTTGCAATTTTCTTGCGGTGTTCTCGTAGCTAAGCCTTCCGGCCAACGGGTGAAGCTCGAGTGAAGTGGGCTGTCTAGCCCATGTAGGTAAGAGAAAATCACCATCCATCGTGAAGCGCGGTTGCTGGACGAAAAGTCACATTGCCGTAATTGAAATACCCGTCAACTGCAGAAATGATCTAATCGGATAACGCCTACTTCCTGTCTGAGAAAGCTAAACTCTTGTAGCTTGTAGTTGTAAAAGTTATTTGAATAAACTTGTCCAATGAAAACATAGTTTACGAACGAGCAACACCGCATCCATTACAGGTCATGTCTCTCGTTTACGCATGTCTGTACCTTTTGGTGTGTAAGCTGTTATTCGTAACAGAGGAGTTGAACGAGGCATCCACATTTATACAACGCATGCTGTGAATGATGTGCTGCCGCCGGCGTTGCATCGATGTCATAATACCACAGTACGTCCGCAATGACGCTTGACGATAACGTGCGCTGTTTGCACCGACGGATGCTTTCCATTATAAGCCCCGTCTGCGTGGCCAAGGTCTTAAATGCAATTACCAATACTGCAACTGCGCATAGAAAATAAGAACGCTTTCATAGACGTCTTCTGTTATCACATAAGCAGTCGTTGTTTAAAGGAACGTAACTTCAGACTTGTGGAATGTTCCTTGTCACCTTAGTTGTTATCGTACGCAGTCGAGCTACTGACAAATCCCAGCGACACGACGAGTCCATGAGATCTCTTTAAGGCGTTTTCCAAAAAGGGACCGCCATCGATTTCTTGTACTTTATCGCAATAGAAAACGCACCACTAGAAGTGTCAGCAGAAATTTTTAAAACGAATTTTTTTTTTGTATCTTCCTGGTCACCCTTTTATATGTGTGAAGCCAACACTGGTTACTAGGCTTTTGCAAGATTAATTTAAAAATGAAGGTTACTTGTCCGTCGCGAAGGAACGCTATATACCAGATGTGCCGTAAATACAGTAATAAATACTGAACTTGGTTTTCCGCTACACTTAGACATTGACGCCGATAACCAAGGGCCATCGGTCATTTTCCCACGACTTTCAGGGCCGAGTTGAAGATATCATTCCTTTTTTTTTTTTTTTTTGTATGGGATACAAGCATGCTTGTTCTCGTTAATATGAGGAACGATCTTCTCATTTTCACCACAGAGAAAAATAAATAAAAATAATATAAAATAAAAATGAAATAAATATATGTGGCTGATCCCTCTGTCATAGTAGTCGGTATAACACGAAATTGTCTTCGCATAAGCATTAGAGCGAGACGAAGTGCTCAATTTCTATCGGTATTTCACTGGTACGGCACCGTATGACGCAGATGAATCCAGCTTCACGCGTCGCCTCCATAACATGAATGGCGGTCTAGTTGGATTAGCATATTGATGGTCAGCGCGAAGCACGAGGACAAAAGAAGGAAGGGACACAAACCACAGCGCTGTCTCACAACTAAATTTTATTTAGCAACACACGCATATTTAAAGCAATGACCACACCCACGTGATGCCATGACGCAGATGGGAAAGTGTGCAACAGAATATGAATAACCTCGTTAGAACTAAGACAACATAAGCTACGTGATGTACATGACAGGGAGATTTCTTTTTTGAATCAGTACATCACGTAGCTTATGTTGTCTTAGTTCTAACGAGGTTATTCATATTCTGTTGCACACTTTCCCATCTGCGTCATGGCATCACGTGGGTGTGGTCATTGCTTTAAATATGCGTGTGTTGCTAAATAAAATTTAGTTGTGAGACAGCGCTGTGGTTTGTGTCCCTTCCTTCTTTTGTCCTCGTGTTTCGCGCTGACCGTCAATATGCATTATCAGTTCCAACTCGCCCACATGACCACCCTTCTATAGTTGGATTGGAGCTGTGTCAAACGTTTCAAACTTGTGCATATGCGGCACGCCGGAAGACTTACGTGCATACGCCGCGGTTCCCTCTACTTCGCTTTATTACCTTGAAGCACCCTTGATAGGGGTTATTACGTAAGGGGTGGGGATCCATTAGTACATGATTTGCATAATGCATAAGTGAAAACTTTTGCGTACATCAGCACAAATACATGTAGAAACAAACTAAATTGACCGTTTTCACGGGGCGAGGAGGAGCGCTCTGGCAACCCGCGCGCCCACGCCTTCCTCCTCTTCTAGTGTGCGCCGGGTGGTTAGAAGGGCACACGCTCATGCTTGGATGCGTGCAGCTGTCGAACAATTTGTGCGTGTTGTGGGCTAACTTTCTTCCTTTTTTTCTCTTTCATCGTGATGCCAGACAACATATAAGGTCGCCAGAAAGCCAGTGTGCAGTTTTCATGGTCGTGCTAACAACTACAGGAAAAGGAAACTCTTTTCGACGAGACGCGGAGAGTTCGCGGCTGGGTACTTTTCAAGTTGTATCGTTTTCTTCTTGACAAGGAGGAGCGGCATTCACGGATTACATGCTTAAACGGGAAAAGCTCTGTACACCGAGAAGTTCTTGGGAATATCGGAGCCTTATAATTTCTGGCGAACACACCGAATCTCAACCTCGGCTATGACCGCAAGAAGCCTGCCCGACAAGTCCCGCAACGATCAATCACCTTGGCGAAGTAAGAAAAACGGCACACGCGTACTTTTCTTTAATGATCGAATAGTTTTTCTTCAACAACTTCGACTTAGTTTTGCCCTTTACAGGGCAAAATTTGCAACAGTACACTGAGTAGACTAGAACCAAAAAAAAAAAAAAAAAAAGACACGGCTCACTTCGAGGCCGATCATAGGATGAGCACGGTCGCGCACTGCTTGATATCGGTGCCGCGATCTGCTTCACAGGAGGCAGAAACTCTAGCTATCTTCACTGTTGGGTATGATAAAAAAAAAAAAGGAGGGGGGGGGGGGGGGTGCCTGGGGGTCCCTGCAATGCCTCGCCTGCGGACTCCACCTAGCCGTTCGCCATAGCCGACGGCTGATCGTTTCCTTTATCGCCCTCGTACCCGCCTCTGCCGTTCCTTTCTATAGTGACACAAGCACTAGTCCACAATAAAGTTTTCCAACCAACCAACCAACAAGCACTAGTCCACGCCTGTCAGTCGTGTTACTAAGTGAACGAAAAAAAAAAAAAGAAACGGACAAAAGAAAAAAAAGAAAGCAGAAACCGACTGAAGAATGTAACCGAAACCAGCCACTGCGCGCCCACACACGACCGCATTCATCCCCCCACCCCCTTGCGAAAATACAACTAAGGGGGAAAAAAAGTTCATTGTATCCCCAAAGCGTGCTCCTGCTCGGCCAGAAGGCGTGAAAACTTGTGTGTGCTTTGCAAACAGAAAGAGCTCGCCGGAAACATACGGCACCACGGTACTTTCGCGGCGTCCTCTATTAAAATCAATGACTATCACAGGCTCAAAACTTGTTAGGGCGTTGCACAGACTAATTTCCTATATACAGAGCCCCAATTTAAGCTAAATTTAGCGCACCAGGACAAAAAAAAAAAAAAGGGAACGTCGATAACTGCATTCGCATCGCCCCCATACCGACCATGCAAAAGCAAGCGTTTGCACAAGCGAGGCGGGTTGCCAGATTGGAGACGGCTCCGCCTGCTAGGCAACATGGCGGCGCCCACGGTCTATATGTGTGTTAACTCGCTTTCATTGTGAAAAGTGCGCGGTGACACTCCCCATAAACCTACAAGGCCGAATGATAGCGGCGGCGATTTGGTTGGGCTGTGGCGGCATGGCAAGAGAATGAAACGGGAAAGGTTACAGCAGTGCTTAAAGCCACCATCATGCGAGGGCGGCTAGCTTGAAAAGTGTGTCGTGTACGTTGAGATGTTCAGGCTGCGGGGACAAACTTGTGGAAAAGTGAAAGGGTTCCAGTGCTCCGACGCGTACAAAGGGGAAGAAAATCAATTCTTTCTCTAAGTAAGATATGCTCAAATCACACGAATAATTAGAACAGATGAACCCATGCGGCGCGGTTCTGAACGGCTTCGAAAGGGTTGATATATTTGGTGTGGATTCCACATGACGGGCATGTATTCCAGTTTCAGTCGGACTTTCGACTGGTACGCCAGTAGTCTAACTGGTTTGGGGGAGCGTTTTAGGTGACGCTTTAGAAAACGGAGTGATTTGTTAGCAGATGCGCTGTGATGTGCTCCGTGGTGCTATTTGGCGTCTCTTGCTTACAACAACGACACAAAAGGAGATTCCTTGAACCATACCGACCCCGCCACGGTGGTCTAGTGGCTATGGTACTCGGCTGCTGATCCCAGGGTCGCGGGATCGGATCCCGGCCGCGGCGCCTGCATTTCGATGGAGGCGAAATGTTGAGGCCTGTGTACTGCGCGGTGTCAGCGCACGTTAAAGAACCCCAGGTGGTCGTTAAAGAACCCCGGAGTCCTCCACTACGGCGTCTCTCATAATCACACAGTAGTTTTGGGACCCCAGAAATCAATCCTTGAACTCTAGAGGTACACAGCATGCTGTGCGTTTGCTTGAAGAAGATGCGCAGCTATACGCGAACGATGGCGCGAATGGTTTGATAATTTACATTGTGGCTTTCGAAACGGCAAACATACGAAGCGAAATCGAAACGTTGGAAAACAGAGCAGGAAAAAACTTCCTGAATTAATTTAATGAAATATTACAGTTTTCCTTTGGTTCATCCTTGCTTAATGTTGAACTGACAGTGAGAATGAAAAACGTCGAATCCATGGGTTTCACTTTGCATAGCGTTCCGCCGCTAAACTTGGTACAGTGCGATGCAGAGCAACCGCATTCCGACAGAACTGGTGTGTTGAGAGCCATCGTACGCAACTGATGCCTGTCACTCCATATAGTGCAGTGTCATCCATAGACGTTGCTGCGCATTCCTGCCGTGAAAAATGCATAATTAATATCACGTAATTGAATAGAAAACCCATTTTAATACTTTTGCACAATATTCCTTTATAAGTGGTCAGATTTTACAGCAGTTAGCTTCTTTCCGTGTTATGTCACGTCACCAAAGAATTGAGCTCTCCAGACGGTTACGAATGCGTTACGAATGTAGCCCGTATGTACGCGTCAGAACAAACTCTCAAGTGTTACACCTGGAAACAAAGAGGAAAACGCGCAAAGCATGCGACATTGTCCTATCAATCAGCAGCCTCCCAGATTTGCATATTGGCTCGCGATCGCTCTCGCAGAGTCCAGCACGGACGTGACACGCACCGTCCGACCATGCCGACACCTCCTGCGCGTCTGCATCAAATACGAGTGTGTTCCAATTGTGGCGCACGGTATACTTTAGGCCCACGGCGCCAACGTCACAGCGCGAGCTTATTCGAAGCAAAAGGAACCCGGCTTACTTGCTCGAAGCTGCAGAGAGCCCACACCGAGAAGAGCCGGAGCACGACTGACGTGCGGGTCGTGCAGCCGAAGCGGGACCGGTCCGGCAAGAGTTCGGCTACCCTCTGCTCACCTCGGGCGGTGGCAGAAAAGTGCTCGAGAAAAATGAGGCCCTCGCCGCCTACTTCCTCATCAGTCGGACTTCTGAAGCGAGGTCTGCCCTGGTATCCGAACAGCATGACCACACCGTTAGAATGTTGGCAATCCGACGTCAACAAGCGCCGCCCAGGCCAAACTTCTGGGATTCTGTGAAACTGTAATGTACGTCACTGTATGTACGGCATAAATAAACAAGGTTCTGGGGGAAATAAAGATTTGGAATGACAATGAGATATGTCATTGAAGCCAAAGACAAGGGCACTTGTCCAAGTCTCCTTGTTTTCCTCCTTACGGGCCCCAGTCGGATATGTACTGCAAGGTGAAAGGCGCCGTAGAGAGAAGTGTCTCGTCCAAATATTTTTTTAAACATTGGTTCATTATAGCAGGGTTGTAAGAAATTGAACCGTACCACGCCGCCCCTTTGGCTTGGCTAACGCCTGCAAGCGGAGTTTCATGTATATCTCTAGCTGCTCTAGATTTACTAATTATATGGTGAGGGCGAAGAAAAGAACATAAAATAAATGCCTATGCTTGTGCCATCGAAGTATAAGAGGTTATTCCAATTAATAGAAAATAAATAGGACCAATACCAATAGAGCAACATCTTGTTTATTTATTTTATTTGTTACATACTGCCGGCCTTCCATGAAGGCCTTAGGCAGGAGTGGAGTATAGATAATTAACACGAAACAAGCTCGAAAAAAGAAAAAGATACATGAAGTAATATTTACAAACAAATACATGAAGTGATATTTTGCGAAATAGTGACATTGGCAAATATGCAAAAACAACAAAATGAAACAAAATCTGTGGCAGTAAGCGCTCACAAAGCCCAAACCGCCCATATTATAAATACCCACACAGCATAACAATCGATGAACAAATCGCAAGGTACGATTTTAAACAGGGAATGTCGCGGGAGCCAACGTTTAGACAAGCGGACTTGTCTTCGTCAGGGCGGCAACTGCCTTCTCCAGCGTTCGTTTATGTACGCCTTTGCACACTCTCCCCCGTCCTCAGAAAGAGAGGAGGAGAAGAGCAGCACGTGCGAACACACACACACACAAAAGAAAAAAAAAAGGGGTGGGGTTGGGTGCAGGGGTATTTGGGTGACAGGTGTTAGCGTGACGAATATAAATGGCAAGAGCGAAAGCTTCCAGAGAATCCGCTCTTTGTACATATCTTGCAAATGCATTGTGTTCACAGGGCTAGAAAGCAGGGTGGAAAAAGGAACACACGCTCGGAACAGAAGTTATTCCTATGTCATGTGTCCCCCCCTCCACCCCGTACCACATGCTCCGCACCAACAATGCATTTCAGGGAAAGCTTGGGGCTAAAAAAACGTAACTACACTGTTTAACGTCCTTGTTCTCCTGGAACTGGATGGGGGCTCAGCACCTGAAAGTAGACTTTCTGGGAGAAACATTGTTAGCTTGTGCATACCTCAACCTTTTGTCGTCTTTGTTAACACTCTACCGTATCTAATGGACTCAAGAGTTCCCTTTGAAAGGTTTATGCCTGTAGGTTGGAGAGTATTGAACCTGTATATGAGATACGATTCCCTGTATTTTCTGTCCCTCGGCGAGCGGAAGTTTCCTTGGAGTATGTAGAGTTTCAGTTCATCGAAATTATGACCTGTCATATTAAAATGCTGCGCCGCTGCCTTCGGCAGGTTATTCGCGGTGTCCGCGCGGTGCCCATTTAATCTAACATTAATTGGTTGACTCGTTTCTCCGACGTACTGCTTGTTACAGAGTGAACATTCCAACATGTAAATAACGTTCGAACTAGTGCAAGTGAAACTTGATTTTACATGATGGACATAGTCACTTCCCGTGCTTTTAACTTTAAGATCATTTTGAATATGCTTGTTCACTCTGTAACAAGCAGTACGTCGGCGAAACGGGTCAACCAATTAATGTTAGATTAAACGGGCACCGCGCGGACACCGCGAATAACCTGCCGAAGGCAGTGGCGCAGCATTTTAATATGACAGGTCATAATTTCGATGAACTGAAACTCTACATACTCCAAGGAAACTTCCGCTCGCCGAGGGACAGAAAATACAGGGAATCGTATCTCATATACAGGTTCAATACTCTCCAACCTACAGGCATAAACCTTTCAAAGGGAACTCTTGAGTCCATTAGATACGGTAGAGTGTTAACAAAGACGACAAAAGGTTGAGGTATGCACAAGCTAACAATGTTTCTCCCAGAAAGTCTACTTTCAGGTGCTGAGCCCCCATCCAGTTCCAGGAGAACAAGGACGTTAAACGGTGTAGTTACGTTTTTTTAGCCCCAAGCTTTCCCTTAAATGCATTGTTGGTGCGGAGCAGGTGGTACGGGGTGGAGGGGGGGACACATGACATAGGAATAACTTCTGTTCCGAGCGTGTGTTCCTTTTTCCACCCTGCTTTCTAGCCCTGTGCACACAATGCATTTGCAAGATATGTACAAAGAGCGGATTCTCTGGAAGCTTTCGCTCTTGCCATTTATATTCGTCACGCTAACACCTGTCACCCAAATACCCCTGCACCCAACCCCCCCCCCTTTTTTTTTCTTTTGTGTGTGTGTGTTCGCACGTGCTGCTCTTCTCCTCCTCTCTTTCTGAGGACGGGGGAGAGTGTGCAAAGGCGTACATAAACGAACGCTGGAGAAGGCAGTTGCCGCCCTGACGAAGACAAGTCCGCTTGTCTAAACGTTGGCTCCCGCGACATTCCCTGTTTGAAATCGTACCTTGCGATTTGTTCATCGATTCAAGCATCCATCTTCCCCTGAGCTTCTCTTCTAGTTTGCACACAGCATAACAGTATAACAGTTGACAGAGAAGAGAACAAAGAAGAGGAATGGGCGAAGAAAAGGAAGAATACTTGTAAAAAAGATGATGATATAGAAAATAAATAGGTAAAATATAAAGGTTTCACGCCACCCACTGAACGGGCCCTGTAGCCCATTTTCCTATATCATCAATTTTCAAATCTCGCTCCTGAGTGACAAACGGTCTTTCATCATGTCTTCCCACTTGTGCTTGATTTCCAGGACTCCTCCACCAGCTTGGTAGGTACAGTTGTGGTCCCTATACGCGCTTAAGGGCTTTCTCACTTCCTGCTCCCCAAACAAATCACAGTCTGGTCAGAAGGGCGAAGCAATGAATACAACAGTAATGCATGATATAATATATGAAGTACGAGTAGCATAATCACGCGCGATCTGAATTGTAGCGTACGTGGGCTTATTAAGTAAGCATGCAGCTGCGCAAGGTTTGCGGGCATAAAATGGAACCAACTCGCTCAGGATAGGGTGGATTGGAAATCGTTGGGAGAGGCCTTCGTCCTGCAGTGGACCTAAACAGGCTGATGATGATGATGATGCGCAAAGTACCATGTGACGGTCGAGCAGCAGACAACGGTCCAGCAGAGCTGCGAGCTAAGTCTTGTTGTTTTGATGTCTTCTGGCCCGCGCTAAACGGCGTGGCCTTTGCACCATCGAGAAACTTGGCCCAGCACAGCGGCATCAAGTGAGCACGTTCCTTGATTGATGTTCTTGATCGTGGTTCGGTTAAGGAAAGGACGCTAACTTCTGCAGACCACGTCTGAAGCACGGCTAAGCGTCTGTAGGGGAAGGGTAAAGGAGTGAAAGAGATAGAGCACCATAACCACTACACTACCACGCACGTTCCTCCCGGCACTCGTAGACGCATTCACATGAGCGCTGTGTGGCGAGGGCATTGGCGTCGTTGCGACTGTATGCGAGGCGCCTGGAAAGGAGCGCGATCAAGACGCGACTACGCAGTACACTGCACGTCTGATGGCTGCCGAGATAGCGGGCGCGCCAGCGATGACGACCGCGCGAAGTCCAGGTAGTTGCTCGAGCGACAGCCCCCGCCCCCCACACACACACCCTATCGCGTCTTTTGATGCTCGTTAAAGACGGGCAGGGCGTTTTCCCTCCGCTTCGACGCAGGCCTCCCGAACGGTGCGATGTAATCGCATGCGCGCTCCAAGCGACGGAGATGGGCCGGGGCTCGTTTGATCTATATACACGGTTATTAATTACAACCACCCTTTTAATGTATCAATGTTTTCCGCCCCTTCTCGTTCTACTAGACAACTAACCTTTGGTAAATGGAATATTCCGCGAACTAACAACGTATATGGTGAACGGATTTTACAGTTCGCTGGTATTAAGATCTGGAATGACATACCTTTTGAAATGAAAGTATGTTCAAACTTTACTAAGACACCAGAAAAAATCACAGCATATTCACGGGGTGAATGATGATGAGTGGGGCGAAGCTCCGGAAGGAATCATTGGTAAACCGTGAAACTCTTCCGTGTAATTCGCCCCACAATTAAAAGTGAAACACTTGAGTAAATGTCATCAAACTTGTATTGCTGGTTTCCGTGGTCCCTTGTTTATGACTGCTTTGTGGTCCGTGAAATGCAAGGTAACCGATAATTCCTGCTCCGTTCGCAAGGTAACCGATAATGCAAGGTAACCGATAATTCCTGCTCGCGGTTCTCCAACGCTTCTCCAACGCGAGCAGTCGGTATTTCTCAATCAAGAAACTCGCTAGGAGACGCTGTCTGCGCCAACGTTCTCTCTCGCGGGCGAGCGCGTGCCGGGAGCCACGCGCTCGCCCTCGGCGCGTGCGTGCCTCCCGGCAGGCACGCGCCGATGGCTACCTACTACTACTACTGCTACTACTACTACTACTACTACTACTACTACTACTACTACTACTACTACATACATCGGGGACGCACGACCCACGCCTTAAGGAGCTTCGCCCCTAAAACACTATTTAGAAGAATGTTCTGATTTACTAATGACCGGTCATGTTTAGTGTGATGACTGTCTTAATTTTGGTAAGTATAGGTCTTTCATTTTTTTTCCTGTGTTGTAACAGTTCTCTTTTTTTGCTCTTTTTATGGTTATTTCATGTACTGTACAGCTTCTTTCCAGATTTATTAAACATAATATATTGCTTCTTTAGTTATGCTTTTCCAAAGTGCCATTATAAAATGTATCTTTTTGGACCCAAACTAGCCTATGGCTATGGGTCCACACAGTGTGTGCAAACTTTATGTAAAAATTGTGAGCAATAAAATTCAATTCAATTCAATCTCTGCTTCATCCGCGTTCGTCCCCCCGATCGCGTGCATTTACCCGCGAGTGGAAGGTGCGATGCGCGGCTCTTATCAATTAGGACTTTACATGGGACGTGATGGCGACGGCAAAAACCTGTCGAGACTGTCCATAGCGCAATAAAAGACAACTTGTTAGTTTAATGAAACCAACGAACTGCGAAGCTACGGAAAGCATAAGGGAAATTATTGTAGTTTTTTACTGTATAGTATTCTGAAATAAAGGGAAATGAATTAAAGTGGACGAAAAAAAGAACACCAGCCTCCGGTAAGGGCAGAACCTACGACCTTTGGATAACGCGTCCCATGCTCTAAAGGAAAACACCTACACTACCATCTCATTTAAGAATGTGGTCGTTCTACCGTTCGCTTTATCGGGTACCTTGGTGCGTATAATCCTGGGAGTGTAAGACAGCGCCACTCGTAGCCATTGCTGTGGAAGTCAGCAAAAGAAGTGTGTCACTTCTTTTGTTTCATGAAGAAGGCATCACACAGAACGCGATATGACGAGATGGCTGCTGCCCAATAAACCCTCTCATGCTACCAAGGGCAACACATCTGCCGGAACGAAGCTTAAGCTATGAAATAACGAAAGGGAATGGGCTAATTTAATTTTTTTATATTAGCCCTTTACTCATTCCTTGTTTCTTTCTAAGATTACCCAGCCCCCACAAAAAAGCGCAGCTCTTTATCCAGCCCAGCCATACTGGATAAAGAGTTGCGCTTTGTATCGGTGAGTAACTTTGCCGAGAATGCATTTCAGGCCCTGTTTATTTGTTTATTGTTTTGATACACAACGCATATTAAGGTGTGAAAACAATAAAACATGAGTTGTTAGCGCATGACCTGCAACTGCGCGCTGTTCTTGCCCGACTTCAGGACACTCGTTCGACGCGATTGACCATACAGTGTTTGGCACCCATTAGCCCACTGACGGCAGCACCTTTCTATCGGAGGTAGGACGAAAGTTGGAGCTTTTTTAGATGCGAAGCAGATTATGGCGCGGGCTCTCCCCGCTGCTTCGCATCCACACATGGTCCCCTTGACCGGGAGATGGTGTAATTTTTTAGGGCCGAAACTCCTTAGGGTTGAGCCTTGTCCCCCTGTCGGCGTGACATAGTACTTACAGCGCTCGCTCCCGGCGCGTGCTCTTGGTCTGAGTGCAGACCGCTAGGGGCGCTGCGGTGTCGCTCGCTCTAGCGTTACTGTATATGCTCCCTACGGGAGCATATACAGTTCCCCAAGGGGAACATATACAGTAACTCTAGCTCTCTCTAAGGTAGAGGGGATTTAGCTCGCTCCCGGCGCGCGATCTTTCTCTCTTCGACAACGGCAGTCATGGAGTGCACCTAGTTACGAATGGGGACAAGGCGGCAACACTGAAGCGGAGCTGAGGGCTCGCAGAGCGGCTGCAGCACGGCAACGCGGACAAGCGGATCCAGAGTTGCGAGCTCGCGAAGCTGCAGCGAAACGGCAGCGCCGGCAAGCTGACCCGGAGTTGAGGGCTCGCGAAGCTGCAGTGGCACGCCAGCGCAGACAAGCGGACCCGGAGGCTGTGAGGGCTCGCGAAGCTGCAGCGGCAAAACGCCGGAAGCGTTCTCTACCTGAAGTTGGTGGCGCCGATGCTTGGCTCAAGCGCGACTGTCTTGACTGGAGTTTCGGGCGCAGCTGGGTATGCGATCGCACGAAGTTCACACCTCAGTACCACATACGACCAATAAAACAACATTGTATATACTGTACAGATGTGTTGTCACACATTTGCATGTTCGAGTAGGCAGTGTACGTGGGATTCACGGTTACCCGAATGATCCCTCGGTGCTTCGCCCACTCATCATTCACTTCGTGGATATTCGGTGATTTTTTATAATTTTCCGCAGCTAGTTTGTTCAACCAAATTTAGGTGGCGCCACCGCACCATGGCCGTTCCCCTGCCGTGCTGCAGTGGCCGTGGCCTTCGGCGTCAAACGGGTAGCGCAGACCCTGCGGGTGCGGGCGAGTCTAACCCAAGGAGGTTTTAATAAAAATGCTGGAGTGGCAGCGCCCGCTGAACCTTACCGCGACAAGTGAAGCCGGCGTTTGCCCTTAGTTCAGCCCTAAAAGCTTGCCCACAGAACACTTATGCTTGCCTAAGTGTCCAGAAACCAGTATCAGTTCAAGCGTTCTTGACCTGCTAATGTAAACCCTAGACTAAATGTAATGTAAAAGCGCGTTGTTTTGATTTAATAGGCTACCATAGAACAACTATCAATGCCGCGATATTGCACACAAATTTTCTCGACGTTCATGTTTCATCCAAAAACCCGTGGCGCAAACGGGCACATCAAGGATTGTCTGCCTAGCAAAGTTGATCGCTTTAAAGGTGTTAGAAGCGTGAGGAAAACGCTTTTTCTTTTGTGCTATTTGAATGCTGTTAATCGATGCCTTGAGTAAGATGGCGGCCTCCGGCTTCACCTTTAGCACAAAATCGCCACTCCAGAATTTTTTTTAAACCTCCTTGGTCTAACCATTCCGCCACACGGAAAGCGTAGCAAGCGGTCTCGTTAGCGCTATTCGCCGAGCGCTACGCGCTGCCGCTGCGGAAAATCGTGTATATCAACCTGTATTTCGCGGTAAACCCGAACTAGGTCAGACGCTCGCATACATGAAAATTCGACCTGTCAGATAAGAAGGCTCGCGGTAAACGCACCTATAATTATGTGCGAGCCTTCTTATCTGACCGCACAGCAACCATTGGCCTTGGTGAAATTCGGTCAGACACAATAAAGCTTTCTGGCATAGGTACTCCGCAGGGTTCCGTTCTCTCGCCTACCCTGTTCAACGTGGCCATGGTAAAGCTACCGCCGCTCCTGGAACAACTTCCGAATGTGCAGCACGCGCTGTACGCCGATGACGTCACAATCTGGGTGACAAAAGGGTCGGACGGCGCCGTTCAAGATGCACTACAGGAAGCCGTCGGTGTAGTCCAAGGGTACGCCATTGCCGGAGGACTCACCTGCGCAGCTGAAAAATCGGAACTTCTGCTCGTGTTCAAAAAACGGAAAAAGACAGACAAACCGCCAGACGTGACCTTGCATCTGAATGGCAACCAAATTCCAAGGGTAGATAGACTTCGTATACTAGGGCTCCACATCCAACACAACGGCAAGGCTACATATACTGTCCAACTACTATGCCAGCAAATTGCCCAAGTAACGCACATGATAAGGCGCATTACAAACCGCCGACATGGGCTTCTCGAAAAAGACACCCTCCGAATTGTGCAAGCTCTAGTGATTAGCAGACTCACCTACCACCTTCCCTACCACAACCTTACTCAAACTGAGACGAACAGGATGGACGCCCTCCTTCGCACGGCACTAAAGGCGGCTCTGGGACTACCCAAATACGCGTCAACGCAGCTCCTACTGCGACTTGGGGTCCACAACACGATCCGAGAACTGGTGGAAGGCCACCTGAACAATCAAATTCAACGCCTCCAACGAACACGGCAAGGTACTGATATTCTCTCCCGGTTGGGATACACCCTGCCGAACAAAGCGCTACAAGAACGCCAGAACCTTGGACTCGAGATTCGAAGCAAAATTCAGGTGGCCCCGATTCCACGAAATATGCATCCTGACCGTCATAAAGGCCGGAGACGTGCAAGGGTTCAGGCTTTAATGCGCGTTCTAGGCGATGGTACCTCTGATACGCCAGTCCTCTATACTGACGTGGCACGGTACACACAAAGACAGGCCATGTGTCTTGTCGTAGTAGACAACACCGACAGTGTAAGCGTTTCGGCCACGCTTAACACTAACGACAGTGCCATGGCGGAAGAGGCGGCTGTCGCCCTGGCTATTGTACATGCTTCTCTCCTACCAGCACGGGACGAACCTACGACAGTGGTCACTGACTCGCAAACTGCCTGCAGGAATATAGCACAAGGAATGGTGACACCGTACACACACCGTATTCTGACATCTTTACACCCCTCATTACTACACAGGGGGCGTATCGTTTGGACACCTGGACACGCCTCTCTCCATGGCAATGAACGCGCTAATGCGGTAGCCCGAGAGCTCACAAACCGGGCGCCATCGGAAGAGCTGTCCAATCCAGACGACGCACCAACAGAACCATTGAACTACGCTGACACTCTAGAACATTACAGACAAAGCCGACGTTATTTCCCCCCACCACACCATTCCCTTACCCGGGAGGAAGCTGTCGCGTGGCGGCAACTACAGACTAATTCCTTCCCATGTCTCTTCACCCTACACCTCTTTCATCCCACACAATATCCCTCATACTGCCCCTGCTGTGGAGCGGAGCCCACAGTTTATCACTGCACGTGGGAATGCCCATGTCCACCGGGCTGTTCCCCTATCCCATCACCATCACATTCCTCCTGGGAGACTGCGCTGACCAGCTCAGCGCCGCAGGAGCAGCGTCGGCTGATCCAGCGAGCACGTGGAGTGGCGCGAGCCAATGGGGCCCTGAACTAAGGGCTCCACCCTACGAGGAAGATCCCTCACTTTGTTAAAATAAATGTTTGCTCTCTCTCTCTCTCTCTCGACCTGTCTAGTGCGTAGTGGTTGTGGTTAAGTAAAGGACTATGATGATTGGTGGTTCGGTTAAGGAAAAGGCGCTGATTTCTGCAGCCCCTGTAGGGAGCACGGCTAAGCCTCCGTGGGGTAGGGGAAAGGGACTGAAAGGGATGTAAAGAAGGAGGAACGCCGAAGTGGAGGGCTCTTAAATTTAGACCACCTGGGGTTCTTTAACGTGCACTAACAACGCACAGTACACGGGCCCCTGGCATTTTCTCCTCCATCGAAAATGCGACCACCGCGGCCGTGATCGAACCGCGTTTTAGGGGCGAAGGTCCTTGATTGATTATTCTCGTTCGGTTTAGGAAAGGACGCTAATTTCTGCAGCCCATGTCGGGAGCACGGCTAAGCGTCCGCGGAGGAAGGAAAAGAGAGAGGAAGGAGAGAAAAGCCGTAGTAGATGGCTCCGGAAATTATGACCATCTGCGGTTTAACGTGCACTGACAACGCACACGGTACACGAGCCTGTAGAATACTCGCCTCCATCAAAAATGCGAACGCCGCGGCCGGGATCTACGCGCGTTTTACAGCGTAAGCTGTTATTAGATCACAACATGGGCCGGTTTTTGGCGCCGTAGTTGTCCGCCGCCGGTGTCCGTAACCGATATCGCGCAAATTTGAGAAAAAACAACCAGCACTGAGGAGGATTCAAACCACGTTCTCTGCGTGGATTCGAACCCACACCCTCTGCGTGGCAGTCGAGAATTCTACCACCGAGTCACGCCTGCACTTCAAAAATGTTCGCTAAAATAACTAAACAGGTATAACGTCTGCCGAGGAATCGCATTAACAAGTGTAATGTTACGTGGCAGAATAATAAAACGCCACTACACGTCGGCGAAAGTGGATTGCATAACGAGTTCGAGAAATCATTTGAAAGAACACAGGGCAGCATGGTTTGTAGCTCTGGACCCATTACAGAGGCATCATCAACATCATCATTATGAAACAATCATCTTCAACATTTCCATCATGATTATTACGAAGCGCTGCCCTTTGAAGCAGTTTTGTTGTATCGTGCTATGCATCACGCGGCAGGCCACGCACGCAGCCGCGCCAGCAACTTGACTTAGCTCTTCGATATACCTGATGGCGCCTCCTCGTAAGGTGCGGCCAGGGGGGTGAAAGCTCGATATGCTGGAAATCGCCATAGATGGCGAAAAAATCAACCGCGGCGCGTTCCAGCTTCAACCGCGGGGAGTGGATCTACTGACCCCTCTCTTAGCTCGCGCTATGGAGGCCGCCATTCGCCCTATTGCACTTTTATGTAGGGGCGCCCGCATCGGTGCCTAATTTCGATGCAGAATATTTTGAACAAAGCGAAGACTTTTTCTTTGCCTGATATTACACTTGCATACAACAAACTGCTGCTTATAGTGAGCGTACCTTTGAGATACTACGCCATCCTCATTTCACTAAATATATTTTGCTTCGGCTGATTCAGCAGTCTACCGACATCGATACTAAGTCATGCTCGTTTTTTTTTAATTCAAACTACGCGGCGGCCGGAGTCACGTTAACCGTTTGCAATGCGTTCGGGCAGCGATGCAAGCTCGCGGTGTTTCGTTTTGCTGTAAATACTTCGTGAAACTAAGGATTGCTCTTGTAGTAGGTGATCTCGGCTTGCTGTTCTTGTTCGTTCAAAGCACGTTGAAATGCTTCCCCTGCGCCTCGTCCTTCAAAGCAACGAAGTTCGTTTCAAGCCCCAGCGTGCATGGACCGGTAAGTACAAACCCATTGCTTTTGTTTATTACGGTTGGTTTTGTTTTTGCGACAGTCAGGCGACACACAGCAACTCGAAAATTTTCAACGTCTCATATCCCTCCACCGACGGAATCCACGTTCTCTTGAGCGACGTGGCTTCACGCAGGAGCGAGCTGCTAAGTCAATAGAAATGCATTTATGAAGTTTATAATGCAGCCTGGACGTGTTCGAATACACTTTTATCGCCCCCGCACGCACGTCCGTAACTCACCATGTATTAGTACAAAGTGTGTTATCAAGTTTGCTACATTCACATTAAAAAATTAAAAAAAAGAGTGCCTGAGAGAGAGAGAGAAAAAAAAAAAGCTAAAGCTAGTTCCATGTTGTGAAATCTGAGTAAACAGCAAAGCTGGGGATCTGCTTGTTGCCTTGTTGTTTATCCTGTGACAGCAGTTTCACTTATAGGCTTACTTTCATTTAGTGTCACACAGAAACCGGCATTTTAATCATGGATATATTCTTTTTCTGTCACAGCCTCCTGGCTGATGCCTGCAGTCAACATTCCTTGTGGACGCACCTCGACACCATGGGCAAGGCACATGCTACGTTAGAGCACAAGCCTTACAAGGTATATATTCATACATGCATAACATGCTGCAGTTTACTCGCTCACTTTGTATAGTGCTACAACATTTTGTCTTCATACATTATGTTTCTGAATGCATGATGATTTCTTAACTTTCTCTTTTCTTTCTTTTTTTTCAGGGCTGCCATGCAACATCAGGTTAACTGCCCTCGAAAACACAACCTGCAAGCACAGTGGAACAGCTGAACATCTACTACAGCAGGTCACCTCAAACTTCATCTTTGTGATGCTGTAATTTGTACTTGGTAGGCAGGCCATGGAAATATGTTACCAATAGTTGTTGTCCATAGGTGTCAGGTGTCCATTGTGTTATATAATCTACAGTACAATAATGGTGAAATTTAACACAAGCTCTATACAATAGTTACATCACGTCAGATTTCTAAGTTTGACAATATGCATTTGATTTAAGGCCATGGTGGTCGCATTTCTATGGCGGCTAATGCAACATCACCCCATGTATTTAGGTTTATGTACGTCTCAAAAGGCCCCAGATTGCACCATTAAGGATGACAGTTGGGCTAGTTGATACATACTGATTTGAGGCACAACTAATTAGCGCAAAGAAACCACAGGCAACACAAGGGAATGCATGAGTGGTTCCTACGCTACGTAGTTGTGTCCCACATTATCAACATCAATCCAAAACGTTTGGGCACGTAACGTTCCAGGTATTATTAGTCATATTACAGCCAAACAAACATCAGGGCAGTGAACGGACATTGTTCCGGCATTTAGTCATACTTTATGAGAGGGTTAACAAAGTTTGTCCGAAACGTTCTTTTTTCTTAATGCATTGAATTGTAACAGTCTACAAAAAACAAAGAATGCCGTAGCTTCGACAAGCTAGTCAGTTCAATTACCCTTTGAATATATATACAACACATTTTATTAAGTTGTAAACAGCTAAAAAACAACAGATATTAAGTTTTGCAAGCACTAGTTGCAGCATACGAGTGTAAAGGATATTTATGTTATAGGCCAAATTGCGTTCAAGGGATTTGCTCATTTTCTTTTTATATAGCACAGAAATATCCATAATTTGTGGCTGAGCATGCCTACTTCAGGTGGCTGTGATCCCGTTAACATGCCACCCCTTTTCCTTTTTTTTTTGTGCTTCGCACTGTCATACTGCACTGTCTATGAAAAGACTTCACAATGTTGCCGCAAACAAAGCCTAGGATATTGAAGATATTAAAGGGGCACAATCAACAGCAAAACCTTGCTGGATGCAAAAGTCGCAAAAAATGTACATTATGGCTTAGCCTCATAACATAGCCTCTAATTTGTTTGTCTGTACATTGGAGCAACCTCTACCCATTGAAACATTTAATTTGAGGCTATGATCAGAGGCTAAGTGGTAATATAGGCGCTTACGAAGTTTTTTATCCCACAAACTTTTGCTGTTGAGTGTACGTACAACACATGTGCAGCTACAGTGCAACATTATCGATACTTTGATGTCGAGGTTCTACAATTAGCAAGAATACGGTTTATTTTGGAAGCACAAGCTTAAAAAGTGAATAATCCAACAACAACAAGCACATGTACAATAAGCATGACCTTTATTTCTTCTGGCACTGTCACCATTCACGTAATGTTCCTCCAGTTCAATTTGTGTGCGTGTGTGTGTTTGTACGAAAGTGCACAATTTCTGTTGGCATGTCCATGCATCGCAGACATGCTTATGGCTGAGCGATTCTTTGCCGCATACACCAACCTAGATGTGTAATGTATTCCTAAAGCTAATCTGCCCATAATTGTGCCTCTATAATCAGCCTGCATTATCCTAGCATCTCTGTTTTTCTATAGTATTCATATTTTGTTCATGCATTGTAGAATATCTGCTGTCAATTATACCGCCTTCACAGCACACTTCAGCTTATTGGTGCAGTTATTCGTGCCATAGCATTCTTACTCTACACGAACTGCATAACTGAACCATAATAACCCATTTAGCGACAGCATACACAAATGTGCACTTGTTTTTGGCAACTTGTTCTTTGGCAGTTCAGTGGACAAGAGACTAAGAAAGTGCAAGAAAGACAGCTTTGGATGATTTGATGTATTCAGTGTGTCATCAGTTTGCTACAGTGCGCTGTGTATTCCTGCAGTCAATTTTGTGAAGGCATTACGATATTTTAAAAGTGGTTTGACGTGGGATGTTCGGGGAGCGACATCAAAAATATGATTTTCATTGGCTCATAATGAACTTAGCCAATAACAAACTGCACTCGCGTTTCAAGTCTGCTTCTGATTAATTTTATGACAAAGATAAAAGCTGACTGGCCTTAGAAGAAACTTACATTGATTTATGCTCTAATTACATTTATTTACTGGGTAACAAACATTTCAACACATAACCGAGTTTTTTTTTTCTTGCTATTGAATGTGCAGTGCTGCGAAAATTGTGTGTGAAGATTTGGTGCATTCATAGACGCTTTATCGCAGTTAGCGCTTGAAACAAAAGTGAATGTTTTTTTCGCCCATTACCTACACACCTACGGTATGGGTTCACAGCTGATAGTTGAAATTCGTGCCTATCCTATTCGGCACAGCGCGACGTTTCTTGTTTGTAACTCATTCATTTATCTGTATACAGAGACGGTGCATCCGCGATCGTTTAGGTAACGTTAACTAAGCGAAGCTAAATCGGTGTTACTGTGACATCTGCCAACGTTGCGCACGTTTCTGATTCTGCATCGTGGATTTACCCGCGCTCGCTGTCTGAAAATCAACGCTAACAGAATGGGACGGCGCAACGCAATGAGAGAGCAACATTCGTTCGATCACTCTGGTATCCCGTTTATCCATGCATATTTTGTCAGCGTTTAGCGTGGTTATGCACAAGTTGGAGCGCACTCAGTATGAATGTGTTTTGTTTGGACGCGACTGCAAAGTGTTGGCCCATGTGTGCACTGTACTGTACGTTGTTTGTACCAGCTGTGGTGCCGCAATAAACGATGCAAACCTTACTTGATTGGCGTTGTTTTTGCCAGTCGAGGCCTGTATGCATGGTCACCTGGCGATAAGCTACAGTACCTGTGTACGAAAAGTACACACGCGAGCTGCGGTTTAGCGAGAGGAACAAGCAAAATACTACAGCAAAGGGTGGGGGGGGGGGGGGCTACAGCAGGACGCGAACCAGCAAAAACGGGGCTTTTCCCGATGATGATGATAGTACTTGCAGCGCCATCTCCGTTCGCCCTAATGCACTTCACTACGCCGCCGCTACTCTTATTTGTGTTCTACAGTGGAAGGTACAGTTTCCGTTCTCTAAAACGCGTATATAGGTGTTCTCTGGTGCGGCCCGCTGCTGAAGAAGCGAATCGCAGAGCTACGCGCGCGGCTGCAGCAAGGCAACGTCGGGCGCAACAGACAGCTCTGCAGAGAGAAGCCCAAACCGCAGCTCGCCGTCGACGCCGCGCCGAGAGTTCGGCTAGTTCTAGGGAAAACGACGCGAAGGAACTCTCTAAGGTGTGAAGTTATACAGATTTGCACTTTAAAATACCACAGTAATTATTGCGTAGTGGGTAGTTCCCTAATTGGCAAAATGGTAAGAGTTATGGCGCAGGGGTACCTACCACCTCTACTTGCACTTGTTTCCTCAAGAGCCCTGGGCCCTGGTGTCCTCGAACGAGGACAAGACTAAAAAAGGTTTTGCTTGCGCTACTAACAAGAAAAAAGAAACTGAAACCTAGCTTGTATAAGTCGCAAAACGCCTCCAGAAGAATTGACATCAGTTCTCACGTGATCGCGTTCGTAAGAGCAGCAGCAAAGAACAACAAAGGTAGAAGACGACGAAGTGGACGCTGGGCGAGGTAAGTGCCCCTTTTGATATTTTTTTACTCACGAGCTGCTGTTACTATTGCGGTGAGAATTTAGCAGTATATTTTTAACTCCATATAGCATATATAACCACTAAAGGCATTCTCGGGGAATGCGCATTTCTGTGACCGCATGCATCAAAGCGTCTGTCCTCATTTGAGTACACCAGGGCTCGGTGGTTGCCGCATGTCGCGAGTGACAGTGTGGCGTCTCGTGGCAGTACCGCTGTTCTTGCTTACTTTTCAGGCACCGGAATGAAACCTGAATTCTTCTACTCTGCGACGAGATCCCGTAGGCCCCGATTGGTGGCGCTCGAAGAAGCGGATGAAATGTTTGTCCAATTGGACAATGGCAACCTATCGGACGTCGGGGATACTGAAGATGAGGAAGACGAGGACTTCATTTTTGAAGAGGCTAGCAGTGATGACTGCGCCCTTCAAACTTGAGAAACGTCAGATGAGTTAGACGAGATACAAGCGTGCAAAAAAACATCGTGCTTGAAAGTAGCAAGGGCAAGCCAAGAATCAAGTGTGAAAAGTGCAATGTCCACCTATGCCTCACTAATCCAAGAAACTGCTTCAAGGAATTTCGCGTCCATCACTGAAGGTCACACATGTTGCTAGAAACTATTTTGTTGCATCAAATTGCGTGCATAAGATGGAAAATAAACCGTTACACAAACATTCGCTTTTGCCTCCACTGCAACCATTAGGCCCTGATGTCCTCATTTGAGGACATGGTTACAAATTTTACATTAAGCTAACCTAGCATATTTTTTAAATACATAGCAGTTTTCTATGGTGTAAAGAAGCAGAATATCACAACTAAAAAAATTAATGAGTGATAAAAAAATTCCAGGGCCGAAAGGGTTAAAATGGCCTCTAAGAAGGTCGCTCCTCCAGCTTACGCCGTCACTGTCCTGCGGTTCCGCGCAGGCCTGGCTCTTTTTTTGGATGACAGTGGACTGACCCAACTTTGGGAAGCGCACGAAACATGCGCTTTCCTTCTCCGCCGCTGAGCTGCGTTCGGCGTTTCTGATTTGACGCAAAGCGACTCTGCAGTGTCTTCAAGGGCCAACTCTGGCGATTTTCTGACCATGTCAAAGTTTCTACAGCGTTTTAGATGCGAAGCAGCTCTTTGACTATAGTGCCTAGAAAAAAAATAGTCATATTTCTAGGCACTGTACTTTGACTAGCCTGTATAACGCTGTCCCTCCCACAAAGTCGCTGTCCCTCCGTACCACAATCATCATCATCATCATCCTCCGCACAAGCGCGAGGCAACGCGCTTCCCTCGGCACAGGTGTTGGAGCGGTGCCAAGTAGGTCATGCTCCCCTCGCACGCTTCCCTCGCAGGTGCGCGCGTACGTCACTCTCTCCCTCACCCTCCTGAGCGCCCGCAGCTGCCGGCTCCAACGCCCGCTCGCCTCCCGTGTCTGCGTTTCAAACAAACGTTTACACCAGTAAACGCTACACCGAGTTTCGCTTCAAACTTCTTCCAGCACCCGCGTTAGCGCCGTTAGAGTGTACTAGAAAGGTTGAGTGCCGCGATCCCCCACTGGCGCCCATGCTTTCAAGCGACGCTCCAAACACGGAAAATTTATGTGGGGGCGCTGCGGTCGAGGTGGTTTGGGACGCGCCGAGTCGTGCGCTGTCAAAAGTGGTAACGACTGCGTGGAACGCCTCGCCCTCGTTGGTTTTGGCTTCTTTTTGATACCCACTGTGCCCTGTCCACGACCTCCCCTGGCCCTCTCAGTATAATATGCCGAAGTACCGCCATCGGCACTGCTATGCACCAGGCTGTCGCACCGGCTATTCAGGTGTTAAATTCAAGCGAAAACTGTCTCTCTTCAGCGTCCCAAAGGACAAGCACTCAATGCTTTACCTTTCGAAGGAGGATATAAGCGTTGACTGCTTCGTAAGGAAATGTGTTAATATATTTAATAAATTATGGCATGTCTGCGACTGGGCGTTTTAAGATTGCACGCATACATTATATGAGGCACCAGATTGCAATTTCAGTGGGTTGAAGCAGAAATGATTAGGCAAGTGATTAGTGGCGCAAAAGGAAATGCAGTCGTCTTGTAAATTTCAGTGCGTTCGTTTACCTTGGAGGCTGAGTGAACTGAGCGCACGCTGTTATAGCACTGCCGAGCGAAAAAAAAAAAAAGCCTGTTCTTGTTGAAGTTTATGCCATCTGCAAAGTGACGACGACGCTGTCGATCCAAGCTTGCGCAGGTGGCTATTCAGGCAGAACCAAATGGAACATCCTATTTAGCTTGCACCCTACAGTGCCGTAGATGCTTCAACCAAACAGCTCTCGCAAAAACAATTCGGTCTATCCGGGCACTCACAGCTTATATTGCTGTGCGCGGGCACTTTACGTGTGCTAAAGCATGAAGGCTTTATCTACGTTGCCACTGAACAGCACCAATCGCTGCAGAAAATCAGCTTACGAACGCGGCCGGCACGGCTAGCCACAGCGTGCCTTCGTCCACCAAACCACCTCGCTCACAGCGCCCCCCTCTACGCTGTCCGTGCGCCGCGCCTCAGACGCTGAGCGGCGGCCGCGCCACTCAACCTTTCTAGTACACTCTAGCGCCGTTCAACCCGTGACGCCACCCGTGCGCAACGCTGCTGCTTCGCATCCCATCAGGGTTCCCTTCGGAGAGATGGCCCAAGGCTTTTAGCTTCTAGGGACTCCCTGTCATCCATATGACAGCATAATCGCCCCTAGAATCAGAAAATAATTTTAAATAAGCAAGAAAACGTGAAAACGAAACCGAAACTCCTCCGGGCAGCCAAGCGTGCCCCTTCGAGTGATGTCACAAGTGTATAGTCGTGCGTAAAGGATGCCGGTCGAGACAGCGCGAAGCTCGAAAGCGCGCAGAGCAGACGCTCAGCGCGCCCAATTGTCGCGCCGGATAACATTGATCCACTGCTCGCAAAGTCCATCGTGGCGAGGAAGGTTGTGATTACTAACTTTCCTTAGTTGCTGCGAGTTGTGAAAGTGGTTTCTGCAGCCAACAACGCAACACCACTTGCCACCCGACATCACTTTACCATCCACACGGCAGCAACTTGTGACGCCAAACTCTAGCTCACAATTGTGCACTTGTCCGAGTTCTCGTCGCTGTCGGGCTGGCAGACGCACATTCTCGGCATGCTCCGCGTTAAACACTTGTAGAGTCATACCCAATGTGGCCTGTAACTGATGGGGTGGTAAGGTAGGGCGTTCGAGTCAATTAATCAAATTCATTTGTAAGGAATATGCACAACCCTCGAGCCTCATTTTCTCAGGGCATGATGTAAGTGCGCAGAGTAATGTACCCAGTGAATTTCATCAGCATCCGCTGACAAGAAAATATCGCCGGAGTTGGCCTTCAAGCCGACAGCTATGCGCTGCCGTCACTGGGCTTGGGCGCACGTTTGTGCTGCTCTACCTGGTCAATCACATCTTGCAATTAAGCCGTGAAGACTACTCACCTAAAGACTTTATATCTTACAGCATGCTCAATCTAGGCGCTCCCAACGTTTCTAGAGTAGAGGATCTGGAAAACAGGCGCTGCATAGGCGCGGTTGTGCGTTACAAGTGTTGGTCGAACAAGCACTGTGAGAACGCCCGAGCTACTGCGCGCTTACGAATAACGGCGACGAGAACAGAGGCCGGAATGCAACACGATGGTACCGCTTAGAGAGCGTTTGGCCGCGTCAGTCTGCCGGGCACTGCAATCGCACGGTAGTGCGTAGTAAGTGTGGCTCGAAGGCGCACTGTGAGAACGCTCGAGGTACATGGCGCTTACGAATAACGGCGATGAGAGCAGAGGCGGGAATGCAACACGATGGTACCGCTTAGAAAGCGTTTAGCCGCGTCAGTCTGGGCACTTCGATCGCACGGTAGTGCGTTGAAAGTGTGGGTAGAACGCGCACTGTGAGAACGCTCGAGGTACAGGGCGCTTACGAATAACGGCGACGAGAGCAGAGGCGGGAATGTAACACGATGGTACCGCTTAGAAAGCCTTTGGCCGCGTCAGTCTAGGCACTTCGATCGCACGGTAGTGCGTTGCAAGTGTGGGTAGAACGCGCACTGTGAGAACGCTCGAGGTACAGGGCGCTTACGAATAACGGCGATGAGAGCAGAGGCGGGAATGCAACACGATGGTACCGCTTAGAAAGCGTTCGGCCGCGTCAGTCTGCAGGGCACTGCGATCGCACGGTAGTGCGTAGTAAGTGTGGCTCGAACGCGCACTGTGAGAACGCTCGAGGTACAGGGCGCTTACGAATAACGGCGACGAGAGCAGAGGCGGGAATGCAACACGATGGTACCGCTTAGAAAGCGTTCGGCCGCGTCAGTCTGGGCACTTCGATCGCACGGTAGTGCGTTGCAAGTGTGGGTCGAACGCGCACTGTGAGAACGCCCGAGCTACTGCGCACTTACGAATAACGGCGATGAGTAGAGGCGGGAATGCAACATGATGGTACCGCTTAGAAAGCGTTCGGCCGCGTCAGTCTGCAGGGCACTTCGACTGCACGGTAGTGCGTTGCAAGTGTGGGTCGAACGCGCACTGTGAGAACGCCCGAGCTACTGCGCGCTTACGAATAACGGCGACGAGAGCAGAGGCCGGAATGCAACACGATGGTACCGCTTAGAAAGCGTTTGGCCGCGTCAGTCTGGGCACTTCGATCGCACGGTAGTGCGTTGCAAGTGTGGGTCGAACGCGCACTGTGAGAACGCCCGAGCTACTGCGCACTTACGAATAACGGCGATGAGTAGAGGCGGGAATGCAACATGATGGTACCGCTTAGAAAGCGTTCGGCCGCGTCAGTCTGGGCACTTCGACTGCACGGTAGTGCGTTGCAAGTGTGGGTCGAACGCGCACTGTGAGAACGCCCGAGCTACTGCGCGCTTACGAATAACGGCGACGAGAGCAGAGGCCGGAATGCAACACGATGGTACCGCTTAGAAAGCGTTCGGCCGCGTCAGTCTGCAGGGCACTGCGATCGCACGGTAGTGCGTTGCAAGTGTGGCTCGAACGCGCACTGTGAGAACGCTCGAGGTACAGGGCGCTTACGAATAACGGCGATGAGAGCAGAGGCGGGAATGCAACACGATGGTACCGCTTAGAAAGCGTTCGGCCGCGTCAGTCTGGGCACTGCGATCGCACGGTAGTGCGTTGCAAGTGTGGCTCGAACGCGCACTGTGAGAACGCCCGAGCTACTGCGCGCTTACGAATAACGGCGACGAGAGCAGAGGCCGGAATGCAACACGATGGTACCGCTTAGAAAGCGTTCGGCCGCGTCAGTCTGGGCACTGCGATCGCACGGTAGTGCGTTGCAAGTGTGGGTCGAACGCGCACTGTGAGAACGCTCGAGGTACAGGGCGCTTACGAATAACGGCGATGAGTAGAGGCGGGAATGCAACACGATGGTACTGCTTAGAAAGCGTTTGGCCGCGTCAGTCTGGGCACTTCGATCGCACGGTAGTGCGTTGCAAGTGTGGGTCGAACGCGCACTGTGAGAACGGCCGAGCTACTGCGCGCTTACGAATAACGGCGACGAGAGCAGAGGCCGGAATGCAACACGACGGTACTGCTTAGAAAGCTCTTGGCCGCGTCAGTCTGGACACTGCGATCACACGGTAGTGCGTTGCAAGTGTGGGTCGAACGCGCACTGTGAGAACGCCTGAGGTACAGCGCGCTTACGAATAACGGCGATGAGAGCAGAGACCGGAATGCAACACGATGGTACCGCTTAGAAAGCGTTTGGCCGCGTCAGTCTGGGCACTTCGACCGCACGGTAGTGCGTAGTAAGTGTGGGTCGAACGCGCACCGCGAGAACGCCCAAACGGCGATGATAGTACCAGTGTCAGGCGAGACACATCATGCCAACAATGCGGTGCCTTTCTTACAGCTTGGCTGTCGATGGCACCGCAAATTAAAGCCTAGTATTTCACAAACTCAAGGTTTTTCAATGACCGGTGCAAAAGTCCGACATTTAGGGTCCTTCCATATAGACTCAAAATTTAAGGGTTTCAAGACCTGTGCATACCCTAATTATAACTCACAAAATCTACTTGTGGTGGGTATAACAAAATACTATAGGTTCTACTTTGTTGTATGCTGTGTTGAATGTCTTGCTTTGCGATATGATGGTAATAAGGCGTTAAAGAAACCATTTTCCTTAGTCTTTTTTTTTAACAGAATTGTCCCACACAACATATGCTGACTGCCACATATGATCCAGAGAAGTGCTACACAATTCTTCAAACATTCTGCGCAAGTGTTGTGGTTGCAAGAAAATTGAAGGTCTGATGTTGTAAACAAGATGTGTTGAGGCAGTATGGATGAAAAAATAAACAAGCAGCGATGGTTACCTTTGCCATGAGCCGCAATGGTCATGTGGTTGCTGTGTGCATAGCAAGCACAAGCAGGATGGGCATTTCCCCCTCGAGTGGTAAGGGCTGCAGCAACAAGTCTTCTCGTTCTTTGGCTTAGAACAATGGCATACCAGGCACCAAGTGAGAATTTGGTGTTTACGATGCCCTGCTTGTTCACTGAGTGGTATACCTGCTAACACAGTGTTGGAGTTTGGAACTGCGTACTGGCAGCACCACGAGTGGAGAATGTGATGTGCTGCAAGTGGCTATTTTGGTCATTATACAAAGGTGTGTACACACAGACACAAGAGTAGACAAGCAGACAATGTGAGCGCAGTGCTTTGTGTAAGCTGCAGCTGACAAATGCTGAATGTCAGGCTTACTGCAACCTTCGGTCCATTTATTTCACCTGCATTTCATGAACCAGTTCCTGACTGCACTAATCCATGTTTCACGAGTTCAACATAGCAGGCTCAGCACCATGGTATTCATTTCGAAAAGTGCAGGTATCATGCAGGCTTAGTTCACAAATTCCCTGTGCCTACTTGCATAGTGTAGAGTTCGTGCACTACAAGATCACTGAAACCACAACAGACGACAAAGCCAAATGCATCTGTATGTATTTGAATGGCATCTGACAAGTGTGCCAGTAAACTTTTTCCTGCAAATGCAAATTTACTTATTTTATTTATTCATACCTCGATAGTGAAGAGGAGAAAGAAACTCCATCTCAGAAGTGATACAAGCCCCTCTCGCTGCTTGCAGCATCGTTCACCACAACTCTACAGCTTACCACCCCCAAACGAATGGCTTTATAGAAAGATTCAACCGCACACTTGGTGACATGTTGACTATGCACATTGCTTCAGATCACAGTAACTGGGAGACCATGTTGCCGTTCATGACGTATGCATATAACACCGCGACACAGGCCACTACTGAATTTTCACCATCTTTTTAGTTATATGGACGAGACCCCTTAGTACACTGGACACGATGCTGCCATACCGACCCGGCGCATCCGAATGCACACCGGTCTCTGAAGCAGCGAAATATGCAGAATATTGTCGACGACTCGCTCGTACCCTTACAACCACCGCTCAGTTGCGAGAAACTGTGCCATAACGATGACATACCCACACCACAGTTCCACACTGGCTCCCTAGTTTGGCTATGGGTCCCACCTCACAGCCCTGGCCCCTCTCAACCAAGCTTCTTGCTCTCTACAATGGCCCCTTCCGCATCGTAGAATGCAGCTCTGCAGATAACATCATTGGACCCTTGACACCATCTCCCAACTACCAACATTGTGGTCGTGACATGGTTCATGTTGGCCGACTTAAACCACATTATGACCCCATGATCCTACCAGCACCATAAATCACCAGGATGGCTCCTCTTCTCTCCCGGGGGTTATTGTAGTGATGAGAAGGAAGAAGCGTTTTAGCACTTGTTGCTGTGCTAAATCATCGTTCATGTTGTCGCGTCAGCTCTCGACTGTCTTCTCGATCTAACTGCATCCTCTGCGCGATAATTAATCGTCGTACATCTCGAATACCTCAGGCGAGGGGTTTTACTTGAGGGATGGCTGTTAATTAATGACAATAATTTGATGGCCGACTTGAATGCTGATTGGAGCGGAGTATGGCATCTTTAGGATGGCCATTGCAACCTCTTTGCAGCCCTCACAAAAAAGCAGTGCATGATGTGCACTGTAGTCTCTGCCAGTGGCAGGTAGACAGACTTCAAATGGTTGGTCTGGCAGGAGGGACGCTGCGCTTGTAAAATTAAAGAGGTATAATATCATTCTGAGGCATCTTAGATGTTATCGAGTTATCGAGGCACGCTTCCGATTCCAGTTTCGTTTCATTAGTGTGGTAAGAGTAATCTGAGTTGATGTAGCAAGCTGCATGATTCAGAAATGCTTCAAGTGCTTTAGAAAAGTTGGATTGATGTAGGGCCCAAGCTGGGCATGCAATTCTAATTTTGGTTCGATATATGTTACATAGGCCAAGCTTTACAGACGGGGGGAGCGAGTCAATACTGTCTCCGAAAGTATCCTAGGGTGCGACTTGCTTCATTAACGATAGTACACGCAGTATGAGAAGACCAAGAAAGGTTACTCGAAGAGGTGATGCTGAGGTACTTGAACATGTCAATGAAAGAGATCTCAGCATTGCACAGGACGTAATTCTGTGGGTAGCAATTCCTTCTGCATGTGAAAGAAACTTGTAATGATTTAATGGTGTTTAGTGACATCAGCCACTGTTTTCACCAAGCAGTGATCATATCTAGGTCTTCTTGCTGTGATCATGAGTTAGTATTGTTAAAGGGACCCTGAAACGGTTTTGAAGATTTTGTGCAAACATGGTGATCTGGTAGAGCGAGTCATTAGGATCATTAGAGGACAGATTTCAGCGCTTTGCGTAAAGTGCGCAATTTACAATAAGGCTTTGAACATGCGCATCGCAAAAGATCGCAGCGGCTCGCCGAAATGCGTTTTCAAACGTCCCCACCTATTGAATGATGGATGGGAGGCCCCTAACAGGTGACGTGCACGTAATTTTCCCAACCTAACTGCGAACGTGCTCCTACAACGTGCTCCTTCGTTTCAGCCAACGGTATCGTCACGGCATCTGGCGGCGTACACACGAGTCGCCGGCGCTCTATTACAGAGGCTAGCACTGCAAAAGCCGGAGCCCTCAGTAAAGATATCGAGGCGCTATGTCGCTGCGGAGGGCTCGGCGAGGCGGCTGACGCGGGAGGCGCAGTCGTCGCTAGCGCGTACTCTGCAGCTGATCGAGTTGAGGAGGAACAGCAGTGGTAAAGAGGAAGGCGACAGAAATAAGTTCATAGCTGCCTTAGCGCATGGTGTTTCGCTTTATTTATGGCGTGAATGATTTCACAATTGTGTTGCCTAATCAGTGACGCAATGTCAAAAAAACGTTTCAGGGACCCTTTACGGATCGCTCAATAAATCACACAATCGTCTGCAAATAAACTTGTTAGATGAGATGTTTAAGGGAAGATCGTTAATGTATTATTATAAGAGGAAGGTAACGTAAGCGGTGTTCACAAATCACAACTTCCACAGCTCGTGAGCCTACCTGCTATATCAGGGGTCTTGTTATGACGTTTGCACCCTTGAGTGTTTCAGCATAACACTGCTGCTGAACTTGGAATGTTCCCTACCCGACGGTGGCACCCACATGGCACCATGGTGAACCAGTTCAGGTAATGCAAAGTTAAATTAATGGACCTCTAGTAAGCTTTTTATATTCAGAGAGCATTTCTTTTAAATAGCGCAGGGGGTATGCACAGGTGGACAATTCAGCTTCCACAGAGATGTCGCCTACCGAACCTCTCAAATGCATGCTCATACACTTGCACAAGTGTTGTCAATGCAATAAGCATGTACACCAAATAAACACAAATGAAGACGTTAACGTTCTGGTGATGGTATCTGAGCTGTGGACCTCTAGAGCAGAAGCCCCATGCTGTGACCACTGCACCAGGGATGCATACATTGCCAGGTCTCATGTGCAAACAAGTGCATCCAGACGCTTCAGTGCTGATTGATTGTCATCAAACTACCATTATGCTGTTTATGGTAACGATAATGATTGGCACTACTTCTGCTGTAATTTTTCATCATGGTGGAAATGTGAAACCATGCAGGTGAGAACACAAACACACGGGTGTCGAGAAAAGAAAGACAATTTATTCCCTCTTTATGCAGTGCCACAGCCGCTGCTGTTGTCAGATACCTGCACCGGTAAAATTTTTTATATGTAAACTCAGGCGAATGATAAGCATTCCACATGAGCATAACAACCGGGATGGTCCTTCAAATGGACGAGGTAAGTAAAGAAAGAAAACCGGGTCTGCAACAGCTGGCAGCTAAATGAAGTTGTGACAACTGCCTTCTCTACATATGTAAAGTGCATGAAGAACAAGAGATCTATATAAGAACCAGCGCATGCAAGCAAGCAGTAGAGAGGCCAGCAAGCAAGCGACTGGATGCAATCACCTTTCATCTTAATTCTGCTTAAAACTAAGTGGATTGGAAAAACATCCGACTGCAGCCATTCTTTTTATGCCTCCTAACGTGACCAATACGGATGCATGCAGTAATTTCATCCTCCTCTTTGCACCTCTTTCATGTGGCCCTGCTCGATTGACCAAAAGGAGCCCAAACACATGTTCAACCATCACACCTCCCCGTAGCTGCTGTGGCCGGTGTCCTGGGCGTGACGGCGCGCCGCTTCCTGGCCCACGAGTCCGACGTCACAGACGAGACAACGCAGCGTGAAGTTGCGCACGTCCGTGTACTGGTGGCTGGCCTTGGCTTCCTGAGCCAGCTCAAGTGCCAGCGCCAGCAGTGCATCCTCGCGGGTCGAGAAGAGTGTGCGCACGGGCCGGCCCGGCTCTAGCGGCTCGAGCACGAGAGGGTCATAGTGGATGCCGTCGTACAGCAGCAGCAGCCGCTGGTCAAAGCCCTTGTCGGCGCCAAAACGGTGTAGCCGGCCGCTCTGTGCATCCACCGCTACCATCTCAACATTGTAGTGGCGGCTCAGCACCGACAGCTCAATGGCACCACCCCAGTGCTCCTCATTCAGGATCCACGTGCAGTACTCGCGGTTCGGACGACCCAGGAACGCTTCCGTGTATGTCTCCCGGTCAGCCGCCACACAGTCGGCAATCACCTTGGGACCACAAAGTGTAAACGTTCAATACAACGCAGGCTGCTCCTTCAACCCGTTAAACACATTATATGAATTGCATATCAACACGTCCAACCATTCAAAGAGCAGATGCACTTTTGCTGCGACAATCTGCTTTACTTAGATGAAATTGAACATAGCCTCCATGATCGCTTCTGCACTCGTAATCTTGGAGGCCGTGCACTCGAAAGTTCTTTTAAACGTGTGAGTCTGCTTGTCGAAATACTAGAATAACTAAAGTGCTGCGAGTTAATCACTACTTCACTGCTATTGTTTTACTGCAAAATCCATCTCACAGTAAGGTAATCCAGATGGCCGTCCCTATGAGGGTGGTGTGACATCATCCCTTCCGACTCGTGAGGGCCGGGCCATTGGCGCAAGCTCATAAAAATGGCAAAATTTAATAAGCCGGCCAAAGTGACGTGTTCCTTCTTAAGTAAGTGCACACATTGAACATATTCAGCATCTTCACAAAATTTTGAGATTTTAGTTCAATATCCTCTTGAAGGGACCTTCAAACATATTTCATGCATCTGGTGGTCCTTTTTTCCCCAGGATGCAGAGACTGATAGCTGGAGACGCCTTCCACGCAGGCCAATGCGGATACAATAACAATATATTTATTCCTATAATAGTTTGCTATAGCAGTTTCTTCATATCTAAACAGTGACCACTGCCTTGCATCATTACGAGGTAGGCATAATAAAACTGACAGGACATACAAAATGCTCGGTAGGCCCTGAAACAACCATGTTATACTAAAGGCACAGGCTTTGGCAGGTGTGCCACCAAGAAATAAATTTGTACTAAAATGCACATAAGTGTTGGAACTTATTAGCGACAAAGTGTTGTGTACCTACTGCTGTGACTGTGCAGCATACCTGTTTTCTGGTTACATTTAACAGCGCACGTTGTTATCACTAGCACAGTAAAAACCTCATTATTTGAACCCATTCTGTTTGCCCGCGTCTGAAGCTTCGTCAACGTGAAGGCTTATTGTGACTGGCGCAGACAGGTAAATATTGTGACCGAGGCTCCGTGGAACTACGTGCGATGGAGGTTGCTGAAGAAGAAAAATATGGAAGTGCCAGAAGGGCACCTTCTAATGTTGGGGGACGCAAAGGTGGAAGAACGGCTTCAAGAAGTACTCAGGTTAGGAAAGCACTCGTCCTTGTGTGTTCTATTATTCGTGGTCGTGTGTTTGTGTGCTAAGGGTTTTGAAAAAAATGGATCTGTACCAACTAGGCCGACTCACAGTTCTACTTCAATCCGGGTATTAACCTGTTTCCAACTTGCAAGAACTCTCCCTAGTGAGCATACAAGACCGCATGTGGGCTCCCTAACTTTCCCCATCGCCATTTCCATTACTTACGGTCATATGCCTCGGGTACACAAAGAAGACACAATGCAGCTACAGCAGAGACTATTTATAACGTAACCGCTTATAGTGCAGGACCGGCTGTAGCGCGGTTTTTTCTTACCCCGTTTACCCTCCCATAGAACTTAATGTATAGGCATACCACTTATTGTGCAGCTCCGTGAGATGAAAGACCGGTTATAATGCGGCTGCCGGGAAATTAGCGGACAATTGAGGTAGGTAGCGAGCAGGCTTCACAATGGAAGTGTCCTGCCCGAGAAAAGCGCAACTAATCGCCATGGAGGAGGAAAAAGCGCGGAACGAATGAACAAGGAGCGGAGGGAAGGAAAAAAGAAAGGTCGCAGCAGCAGCAGGCTGCAGGCGCGCCCTGTGAGATTGGATTGCCAAGGCGACGGAAAACGCTGCTACGGCCGTTTGTCAGCTCCTAATGCACGCTCCGCAGGAAACACGCGCCTGTGATCGCGCGATGTCCGCGTTACCGATGTTTGTCTCCAGTTTTTTTTTTTTTTTAATCATTTCACGCGCACTGCTCTTGAATCACCCCATGAGCCCAATTTCTTGTGCACCCGATCCCTGTTTTGTCAAGGGCAAGCTTCCCGTGCGGCGCGCCGCTGGCCGTGACCCCACAAACTAGGCCTAACGAGCGCTACCTTTTCCGTGCTGGCTGCCAATAGGGGCCGCAGGCGACTGTCTTTCATGGCGGCCGCATTTAAAACGCGGACGAATCACTTCAACAATGGAAGCGAAGGCATGGATGGCAGGTGCACCACTCGAATGGCAGTTTGCGGTCGCTACGTTTTTGCCATCGCGCACGCGTTGGAGAAAACGAAGAATAGCGCGTGCGGTAATCTGTTCCCGTTTTTGCACAGTCCGGTTCCGTGGGAAGTCCTCATAAACGGCGACGTCGCTATAGCACCTTTTCATTTTTCTTTTTTGCACAGCGCGGCCCCGGACGTAAGTCTCTGAAATATCCATTTCTTCATTTTTTTTTTTTTAAGTGGGTGAAAGCAGCCCGGTCGCGCGCTTCGAATGTCTAACATGCACCACTACCTGCGCGACAGTTTTTACACACGTGTAGACTTTGAAAAATGATGTTTTGGTTATAGTGCGGTACCATTTATAGTGCGGGTATTCGCGATTCCGGCGACTTACATTATAAGCGGTCTACGCTGTATTGTTAGAGCGAAAAATGACTTTCCTGTGACGAGAGCTTGATAATAAATGAGGTGTGCCACAATGTGAACTTAATACACCTGTCAATGCGGGCCAACAATGTGATGTTACACAGATCATTGCGATCGACATCACGGTGGACATGTTTCGCACTGGTTGGCAAGAAGCTCCGGCCACTTCAGCAGTTCGTTCGGGCTTTGCATGTGATGGTGCTGTCCCTTCCTGAGATTGCCATTTGTCGAAAAGCTGCAAGTTCGTGGAAAGCAGTATCCTGACCCATACACCATTTCCGAATAGAAGAATGACCCTAAACATTGGCCAACGTTCGGTTTGAAGATATCTGTGTGTACCTCGCGAGCATGCCTAGCCCATACAATGCCGAGGCCATGAAGCATTACTGATCGCTCAAAGCGTAAGGCCTTACAATGAAAGGCCATGTGCAGCTAGTGCTTGTCTTGAACAGAGGCACCCACGCTTTCCGAACTGTTTGTCATTCAGAAATTGAAGAGAGAAAAAAAAAGCTTGGACCATCTCCCCGAAGGGAACCCTGATGGGATGCGAAGCAGCAGCGTTGCGCACGGGTGGCGTCACAGGTTGAACGGCGCTAACGCGGGTGCTGGAAGAACAGTTTGAAGCGAAACTCGGTGTAGCGTTTACTGGTGTAAACGTTTGTTTGAAACACAGACACGGGAGGCGAGCGGGCGTTGGAGCCGGCAGCTGTGGGCGCTTCGGCGGGTGAGGGAGAGAGTGACGTATGCGCGCACCTGCGAGGGAAGCGTGCGAGGGGAGCGTGACGTCAACGCCCAGCTGCGGCGTGACCTACTTGGCACCGCTCCAACACCTGCGCCGAGGGAAGCGCGTTGCCTCGCGTTTGTGCGGACGGAGGGACAGGGGAGGGACAGCGTTACACAGGCTAGTCAAAGAGCTGCTTCGCATCTAAAACTCAATGCCGATGCCTTCTGTCGTGCATTTGGGACATCCTACAGTGCAAAAGCTAACCACCATGTCAAAGCGGTCACGTGCACGTGCACAAAATGAGCCAGTACAAACTCAATCCATCCGTACGGCAGCATGGAACCACACCAAACATTGCAATGTTTTGCCAACCAGTCTGTTTGCATGTGTGCGCTAAGGTCACATGACTGATGTCACTGCCCTTTCATGATACACCAGGACAGGTCTATCAAGGACAGATACGACGCACAGGGATCAAGTCAAGCGCAATGCGAACCACCGTACACTCGCTCCAAATGTCCTCTTGTCACCATTTTGTGATGGTGACGACACAGCATCTGACCGATCTGACGGCAAGTTCTTACCAACATTGCCAACTTTGTTTCAGTTTCATACTCGCTTCGAGAGCGCAGGTGGCCTAAGGAAGGAGGGCACAGGCTGTAGATTTCCAGTAAATACACCAACTGCGCTCCACAACTAGCAGTGTGGCCAGGAGAGATTCCAGTTACGACAAGAATGCAGCGAAGCCGGATATCAAGCTCCACAAAGGCGTACGCGATGATGGCAACCGACGAACGTGCCGGTACAACTTATCGCCGGCAAGTCTATTGCGACAACCTGTTCAGCGGTAGTACACATGATGTGCAGTGCCTGCGTAACGTGCACTGATGAAAACCCAAAAGCACTGTGTCACCGTTCGCTGTGCAGCAGAGCGAACAGTGTTAAAGCATGTACAGTCAGACCTCGTTAATACGTACCCGCTTAATGTGTAACTCCGGTTTAAACATAGTCGCGCAGATTCCCCCACCCAGTCCCCACTGAACCCCATGTCTTGGCTGACCGCTTAAGCCGTAGTCGCTTGTTGCATTACATACGGTTAGTACGTACCATTTTCTTGTTTTTATATGTTCACAGGCAGAAAATCGGCAAAATTTCACTTGCGCAGACGTTCGATTCACGAGCGGCGACGACCGGACTAATATTGTCAGCGATAGTGACGTCAAAACATGGCCACGTTCACGTATTTTCTGTTCGTACGGCTGTTGCCGATCGAAGCGCGCAATAGTATGGCCTTTGAGATTGGTAAACTGCAGCGACAGTGACGTCAAAACATGGCCACGTTGACGTATTTTCTGTTCGTACGGCTGTTGCCGATGGCCTACGAGATTGGTTTTTGTTAGTCCGCAGCGGCTGACGGTAGGGGAATTCGCTGTCACTTTGGAATCCGCCACGTTTCCTTTTTTTTTTTTCTTTTCTTTCATTCTCCCGTGTCCGCCGGTGGTGTTTTGCGCAGTGGTGTGTTCTTTAAGTTTTAACAACGGGCTTTTGCACGGTGTATTTTTTTTGTTTGGTGCGCGTGTTGTGCGATTTAATTCGCGCGTGAGGACTGCTATGCCGAAGTATCGCGTTTTGAGTGTTAAGGAAAAACTGGAAATCATTCGCACCATTGAAAATGGAGCGAAGAAATCTGCGGTAGCCCGTGAAAAGGACTTGCCTCCGACGGCTGTGTGCGGGATATGGAACGCTCGCGAAAAGTTGAGGGGCGGCGCAGGCAGCAATCTGAAGAGGTGCCGCATCTGAGACTTTGCGTTTCCCGAAGTGGAAAAGGCCCTCCTTCTTTGGTTAAAGAAGGCGCGGAGCATGAACCTGCCTGTCACTGGACCGCTTCTTACTGAGAAAGCGCTAACTTTCGCAGCTCAACTGAATTGCACAGGTTTTGATGCCGTCGCAAAACCTGTGCAATTCAGTTGAGTTGAGATGCCGTCGTCGCGGCGAGGCCACCACGGTGGCAAGTGAAAATAACAGATTTTTTTGCTGCCTGCCCTTGAATAAAGCTTGCGTGCCTGTGTGTGCGTGAGTGTGTTTATGGGGTTCGTGACGTTCATTTTTGGCTGGTTAGTAGCCGCTAAACCGGTACTGACGGTTAATTCGTACATCGCTTAGTGCGTACCCAAACGTCATTCCCGGCCAACTACGTATTAACGAGGTTTGACTGTACTTCACTACATGTAGCTGCAGGACACGCCCGGTAGCTGCCCTGCCACGGTGGTGTAGTGGCTACTGTACTCGCCTGCTGATCCGAGGGTTGTGGGATCGAATCCCGGCTGCGGCGGCTGCATATCGATGGAGATGAAATGTTGAGGCCCGTGTGCAGTGCGATGTCAGTGCACGTTAAAGAACCCCAGGTGGTCCAAACTTCCGGAGCCCTCCACTACGGCGTCTCTCATAATCAGAGCTGGTTTTGGGACATTAAACCCCACATAACAACAACATAACAACAACACCTGGTAGGGCTTCAGTGCATGTTGCTAAGCTAAACAACACAGTGGTTTGCATTATAGACAAATAATGCGAACCCGCAAATCATTTTCGTTCACGACACATGTACTGCGGCAGTAAACAACAAAGGCAACGTGATCAGTCAACAACCAAGATGGCAGCCATGAAGATTTCAATATGGCAGCACCTATGCAAGCATTGTGTGGTGTTATTTTGTGAATTTAACTGGACAGAAGGTGCATTTGAGTACATTCCCTGGACTTAGAGGCACTGCGGGGTCTAACAGTCTGGCAAATTTAGTTATCGCGGGATTGCAGTTTCATGGCGTTTAGTTATCGAGATATGAAATGCATTGTGTCCTATGGGTGTTCGCCGGAGATTGTGAAAGCGTTTGTTGTTGCGAGAATTTGGTTTGGTAGGATTTTATTATTGAGGGGTTCAGCTGTATTAACATCATGCCAGCTGATTATGCCTGTGCGACTACATCGCAACTGACAATGATGTTGCCACTGGCAGCAATGTGACAGACAGCGACACCAAGGTGTTGGATGCCGAAGGTGAATTGCGTGACGAGGACCCAAGCGATCCCGACGAATGACCACGCCACACAATGACAGAGGCTGCACATGCATTGACTGTTCTGGAGGACATTTGTATGGTTCCCTCAGGTAGTGGGTGCTTTCAGGAACTTCGCAAGATAGCAATTTCCTTGCCCATTTCTTCTGTGAAGCAAATGACAATCACAAGAAATAAAATGTCTGATGATGTTGGAAGCATTTTTCAGGCGTTTTGATTGTACTCACAATAATTCGGACCGGCGGTCGATTCGGACATTTTCTTCTGTCCCATGAAGTCCGAATTAACGAGGTTTCACTGTACTTCATAACAATATTAAGAGGAAAATTCAGTGCAAGGGCAATGTTGTTTTGTGGGGTTTTACGTCCCAAAACCAGTTCTGATTATGAGAGACGCCGTAGTGGAGAGCTCCGGAAATTTCGACCACCTGGGGTTCTTTAACGTGCACTGACATCGCACAGCACACGGGCCTCAACATTTCGCCTCCATCGAAATGCAGCCGCCGCGGCCGGGATTCGATCCCGCGACCCTCGGATAGTGCAAGGGCAAGTCACGGCATCTACGGAAATAGAATCTGACCTGGCGAAGGGCCCCACTGGCACCAGCATCGTAGTCGCCATTGGAGAGGGCCAGGTAGACGCTGGTGAAGAGGCAAGAATTGTCTGCTGGCACTGGACGCTTCACCAGCACCCCTGGTAGTGGCTCCTCCTCACCGTCTTTCTCCTCCTTGTGCTCTGGCTTGTGCGGTGGCAGCGTTTTGTGCTCTTTGTGGTGCTCCTTCTTCTTCTTGGGCATTGCTGCAGTTTCCTGCACAATCCAACAAACATGCGTAACTCTTTTGTTACCATGCCTACAGAGACTGATCACCGGTGATCGATGAATAAAGCTGCCGATTTGGACGAATTAAAATTGTTTCTCATGCAAGTGGCTGTACCTTACATTTAGTGCAGGCACTGCTCTTTCACAGTCCATTCAAATTTTCATGCTCTGGCGACATCCGTTGTTTTTCGCAAACTGTTTGGCGGTGATAATTACGTGAAAATGACTCCGGCTATTAGCCAGTGGGCTCTCAAGGTCCACCATGTGTTTAAAGGGGTCGTGAAAAGAATTTGGAGATGCCGGTTTGCAATTTTCACTGCTTCAATACGCATTCGACAAGCCTATTCCGAAATATTTCGGCGAAATATTCAGTGCACATTTAACAACGCCCGTTTTAAATCTAGCTTTCTTGCGCTCCCGAAACGACTATGCGACACTACCGGCCAGCGTGGTACTATTTGGTGACGTTGAGTTAAGATAATTTTAAGTTCAAAGGCACAGTGAACTCGCGTTTGCCCTAAAGGAATGGATTTACTTGAAAGCTAGAAAGGAAGAAAATACTTGGAAACCATGTGGTGCCACCATTCGGAAGAAAAGCGGCAGCACGGTTTGTTTTCCCATGGCCTCCGAGGGCGCGCCAATCTCGGAGTTATGACGGCTACTAAGATGACGTCATCTGCAGAGTTGAGGGGAACGCGCGCAGTGAAACCGAAACCGCGTTTTTTATTCCTCTAAATCAACGCACACGGTGCAACGGAACAATGCATATTGTTGATTGGAGGGTCAGGATCCCCAATACGCACTTAGTACAAAATGTTAAGAAAACGTTTCACGACCCCTTTAACTTGTTGATCTGGCCTTTTCAGCCAGCTTTGAGCAGTTTCCATTTCGCTTCTCGTTATTATCTCCACAAGAGGCCTGTGTTCAGTGTTATCGTCGGTGCTGACGGCAGTCTCTCCAGCCAGAACTCCCATGGCAGCAGCGTCCCACGTGACTGCGTTGCATAAAGAACATTCCGCTCAAAAGTTTGTGTAACATGATGTAGACGAAACTGTAGTGCTTGGACGGAACTACAAGTCCAGCAGCACAGTGGATTGTTTGGTATACGCACCGGTATACCGTCAAAACCCATCAATCCTATGCGTATACCAAACAATCCACCCTGCTGCTGGATTTCTAGTGCCATCTAGGGAATAGTCGATGATCAGTATTTGATGTTTCTTCACGGATCACATTTCTATCGAGTGGCGGGGATTTTTAAAGAGCGCTCAAGCTTAGATATTGAAGCAGTTGAAGCACACATCAGCCGTGTGACGAGAAGCAATGGCTTGAACATTAGGAACCACATGCACACTCGAAATAATAATAATAATAATAATAATAATAACAGAAGAGGGCAAGTTTGCTTGATCATTGCGTGGCTTAGACACATTCTCTATGGTTCCTCGGACTGAGGGGACGCGGGCATGGAAGCTGCTCGCGTGAGTTCAGCTTGGGTGAGTTTATACACAATTTGCATTTGTTACTTCTACTTACACATTTTTATATGCTGTTTATTTTCATAACTGTACGTTTCAGGTGTGCATTGAGGACTACTATTCACATAAATGAATTTATGCTTTTAGTTAATGTTTTTCATGGGGAAAAAAAGTATCTTAAATAAAACCCATCATATACTGGACTATGTCACTATGTATTATGTATTTATAACTCATGAAGCAGTCGATTTAAGATTGTAATTCCTTATATAGGAAATGCCTGGTAATGGTAAAACAATTTGTATGTTTCCAAAATTTTGAAGAATAGTTTTTTCCCACAGATATTTCTTAAAATTTTTTGTAAATTTTCATTTTTTCTTTGTTTGCAATTATTTTAGAAAACAAGTTTTTCATTGTATTAAAATGAATACCATTTTAAAGCTCATTTATTGTTCTTCAGTTTGGCATTTGCATGTCCATGTAAACCAAGCAGCTGTTGCAGGAAAAATTCCTAACTCGGATATACAAAAATCGGCCGATTTCCTGTGGTAACAAAAGGGTTAAAGGGGGTCGTGAAATATTTTCTGAACATTGTGTATCATGTGTGTATTTGGAATATTGGCACTTCAACCTGCAGTATACTTAGTTTCATTACATTGCGTGGGTTGATTAAGAGCGATAAACGCATTTTGATTTCTTGTAGCTCATTCTCCTCAACTCAGCAGCTGACGTCACCTTAGTCACCACCATGGCCTCCAAGATTGGAGCACCCTTGGAGGCCATGAGAAAACAAACGATGCTCCAGTCACACGTCCCAACGGCAGCACCACACAGGGCACAATCTGATTCTTACTTTCCAGCTTTCATATTAAATCTTGAGGGGATGTTGACATTCCCTGCTAAGATGTTATTGCATGGTGCTGCATTTCCTCAAAGCTACTCCAAGGTGGCTTTTCTGCAGGGTGCAAGACATGACATTATCATCAGCTCGCCGTAGTGCTGGGCACTGCGCAGGTGTTCCCGCAGTAGCACTACCTGGTGACGAGGAATTGTGGGACCACAACAAATGATCCTCGCTCTCTCTGGCTTGGGATGTCGTCAAGCGCAGTCAACGCTCGCACGTGGTGTTGACGGGCTTTACTGGGACAATTTCACAGACTCCTTTCCCATTCTCTGGTTGCGCCTCTGTTCATGAGACACATCTCATGATCAACATACGCTTAGTTTTCTGGCATGGACAAACACTACTCGCTCAATATTCTGTTGAAGCGAGTCGAACATCATCGAGTCCACATGGTGTGTTACATTAGCATGCCTGGTTATATAAATTAAACTAGCATGCTTGCTATATGTAGGAGGTGCAAATGAATGCCCTTCTGTTGGGATGCACTACGGTATACTGCGTCCTTTGTTCCTCGAGCGTGGGAGGCCTCACAATCTATTATTCAGCACATCGTCTGCGTTCCTTGTCTTTTGCCTCGCATTTTTTCCCACACTGGTCGATATGCTTAGAGAGTAGATGCCTTGCAAGCTCACAGTCCAGAAGGTCTGGAAAGTTAATCGGCAATGTTACGCAATAATGAGTTTAGTTAGTAGTTCCCTATTTTCCATGCTTCCGATTCTGTCAGCAATGTGGCATTCAGATGTTAACCTTTCCATATTCAGACATTTAGGCAGAAGAAATGACCTGGTCACATGCCTCAATTCTTGGATATGCACAGGTGCTTCCTTAACATGTTTTGTACATCAGTAATGCTTACCTATGGGGCAGAATCTTGTAGGCTCACTGAAAGGGTTCAACCTAAATTCAGGACGACGCAGCGAGCAGTGGGACGGAAAACGATAGGTGTAACCTCAAAGGAATACTGAACAAAAATCTGTAAATATCGCGGAAACGCTGAAGTTCAACTCTAATGACCCCCTTGATTCTGCATGCAATGTTCATTTCGCATATTTATGAACGATCTCTGTATAATTGGCGGATTGTGTGTGCGTGGCGGCTGCACGTCAGAATGAGCGCCGAGGCCGCGACGTCACGTGTCCTCAAGCAGCAGCAGCGACGACAGACCCGGCTGCACAATGCGCCTTGTTTGACGAGTTCTTCCTTCTCCCATCGGGTTCTGAGCAATGCTGCGGCACTGCACTTATCCTCCTCTCCTCCACTTGGCACACTGGAATGCGTAAAAAAAGCTAGGTTTGGCATGCGCGCGTGTGTGTGTGTGGTGTCTTTCTGCTGAGGCCCATTTCTCGAGTTCCATTCCTTTTCGCGGAAGAGAAAGGAGGAGAAAGTGCGAGCATTCACCGCATGAGTTGAGCATGCAGCGACGGGGGCCTTGATGTGGGTGGAGAGAGGGGATGGGTGTGTTCCCTAACTTGGAGCAACAACACCGTAGGGCACACGAAACGTCACGCGAGCGTCACTTCCTCCAGTTCACGGAGCGCTCACTAGGTGCGGTACTTTATGAAAAATGCATTAATTTCATTATTTTCCGGTGGTTCCTGCCTGAAAACAAGGTTGTGTTGATTTGTCTCTGCACCCAATCTATCATTTGGGCAAATAACCTGGGCGGCAAAATTTTTGTTCAGTATCCCTTTCAGGGACAAGAAGGGAGCGGAGATTAGGTAACAAACATGAATTAAAGACATATGAGTAGAAATTACAAAGAAATGGACATGGGCAGGATGTGTAATGCGAAGGCATTACACGTCCCGCCCATTAAGGGTAACAGTGTGGATCCCTAGAAAAGACAAGCATGGCAGGGGGTGGCAGAAAATTAGGTGGGCAGATGAGATGAAAGCTTTGAAAAGAGATGCAAGTGGGAAAGGCACCCGGTGACGATCAGGTAACAGCAGATCTGTTAAAGGATGGTGGGCAGATTACACTGGAAAAACTGGCAAGCCTGAATACGCAATGCCTAATGACTGCGAGCATACCGGAATCTTGGAAGAATGCAAATGTCATCTTAATCCATAAGAAAGTAGACACAAATGACTTGAAAAATTATAGGTCCATTAGCTTACTGTCAGTCGTCTACAAGGTATTTACCAAGGTAATCGCTAACAGTGTTTGTGACACCTTAGATTTCAGTCAACCTAAGCAACAAGCAGGGTTTCGTAAAGGTTATTCAACAAAAGACCATATTCACACTATCAATCAGGTGATAGAGAAATGCGCGGAGTATAATCAACCCCTATATATAGCCTTCATAGATAACGAGAAAGCGTTTGACTCGGTTGATACCTCAGCAGTCATGCAGGCACTGCAGAATCAGGGTGTAGACAAGCACTACATAAGACTACTGGAAGACATCTACAGCGGCTCCACAGCCACCATAGTCCCCCATAAGGAGAGCAGCAAGATACCTATAAGGAAGGGCATAAGACAAAGGGACACAATCTCTCCAATGTTATTCACAGCATGTTTACAAGAAGCATTTAGAACATTACATTGGGAACAGGTGGGTGAAAGGGTTAATGGGGAATACCTCAGTAATCCCCGATTTGCTGAAGATATAGCCTTGCTAAGTAACTCGGGAGATGAATTACAAAGCACGATTACTTACCTAAACAGGCAAAGTATAACAGTGGGCTCAAAAAGCAATATGCAGAAAACCAAAGTAATGTACAATAGCCTTGGGCGAGTACAGTGATTTGAGATAGCTGGCGAGGCATTGGAAGTAGTAAGTGAATATGTCTACTTAGGCCAGGTAGTGACCCCTGATCCGAATCATGAGGCTGAGGTGATTAGGAGGATTAGGATGAGGTGGAGTGCATTCGGCAATCATTATCAGATAATGAATGGTAGCTTACCATTGTCTATGAAGAGGAAAGTGTATAACAGCTGCACCTTACCGATACTCGCCTACGGGGCAGAAACTTGCAGGCTAACTAAAAGGGTTCAGCTTAAATTGAGGATGACGCAGCAAGCTATGGAACGGAAAATGGTAGGTGTAACCTTAAGGGGCAAGAAGAGAATGGAGTGGGTTAGGGAACAAACGCGTGTTAGGGACATATTAATAGAAATTAAGAAGAAGAAATGGGCATGGGCGGGCCATGTAATGCGAAGACAAGACAACCGTTGGTCATTAAAGGTAACAGAGTGGATTCCTAGAGAGGGCAAGCGTGGCAGGGGCAGCAGAAAGTTAGGTGGACATATGAGATCAGGAAGTTTGTGGGGATAAATTGGGCCCAGTTAGCACAGGACAGGGATAATTGGAGATCCATGGGAGAGGCCTTTGCTCTGCAGTGGGCGTAGACAGGCTGATGATGATGATGATGATGAGATCAAGAAGTCTGCAGGGATAAATTGGTTGCAGTTAGCACAGGACCAGGATAATTGGAGATCTATGGGAGAAGCCTTTGCCCTGCAGTGGGCACAGACAGGCTGATGATGAATGCCTAAAGGGGTCCTGAACCACCCCACGCTCGGTGAAAAGACATATTCTGCGGCTAGCCTATGCTGTAATGAACATTTCAGCCAAATGCTGTAGTCATCTGCAAAGCATAGCATAAAGTTTCAAGTTCCTCAGAAGCCTTCAACTCAAAAAGAAGATTCTTCTCATGCTTTGTTTCGTCATAGAGCATATACAAAGAGCATCGCTGTTATTGGCCGATGGCAGACATGCCCGCCATGCCTATGTGTGGGCCCTTTGCAGCGCGCATTTTTTAAGACCAAGAGCACGCGCCTGCCGCGTGCTCGCTTCTCTTTGCGTTGTGAGGGCCTAAGCAAAAGAGTTGCTGGAAATACCTAAAAATGTGTTTGCTAATGCTCAAGTTTCATAGATGCCATTGGAAGGTGTCCGTAAACTACCTCAGCGCCGACACAAATGGTGCAGTGCAAAATTCACCATAAATATAGCCTCCCAAGAAGCCCACAAATGCATGCCAGCAGCCTGTAAGAAATGATAACTGACTGCCAAACTTTAATCAATCATTGATTAGTGATCATAGATGGGTTTATACCCTATGGGATTCCAATGCGCCACCTTTTATTACTCGAACTCAATAACATGACTGGAGCCGAACCCAAAATCTTTCTTGGATAAGGTGGATTAAAAAACTAGCACGGATTAGGGTGGATTTGGGCAAATTAGAGCATTAGGGTGGATTAAGACAGGTTGAAGTGCATTAAGGTGGACAATGACACATTAGAATGAATTACACTAGATCACAAGAGATCAAGGTGGATTAAGGAGGATTACAACAGATTAGTGTTGACTATGGTGAATCAGTGTGGACTAAAATGGATTACACATTTAATGTCTGACTTAAGGCATGGCCTAATAGTTTGAGCTCACTTAGGCTTGGCCTAGTATAAACTTAATTAGATATGGCCTAATTATCCTTAGAATTAGGTGTCATCTAATTAATCTAGACATAATCAGGCATGACAAAATAAGCTGGGACTCAGTATTCATGGAAATTATGCTTGGGTTAATGAGTACCTTAATTAAAATATGTCTAATTAGTCGTGGATTAGTTACAGACTGCTATATTAGCTTAATTAGGAATCGCCTAGGGGGTATTAGCTTAATTATGCTTGAATAAATTAATGTTAGCCTAATTAGCCCTGAGATTTAGTCTCAGCAAAATGAGGCTTGATTTTATTAGTATTAGCCTAATTAACCTTGGATTCATTAGTCCCAGCTTATATAGGCTTAAATTAATTACTGATAACTTAGTTATGCATGCCTTCATTAGTACTGGCCAAATAATCCTGGCCTAATTAGTTTAAGCTTACTTACACTACACGTGACCATATCAGCTTAATTAAGTTATGCTTAAATTGTGTTACATTAATTAGATGGCTTTACATTAGAATTACATCTTCATTACTCATAAATTGTCAGTCAGCTTAATAAGGTTATTTGTCAGCCTAATTAAGCATGCTTTTCTGCAATTTCCCAGTTTCACCGAAAGCTTAACTCCCTACCGCATGAAAATGGACATTTTTTACTCCTGTCGGGCTCCTGCCGGGCTTGAAGGCGCGACTACTGTGACTCGAAAGGAAGGCCATCACGACTCAAACTCCCATCGACAGATTTATTGGAATAAGATATGTTGAGATGCGGTGAGACGGACGGATTAATTTAAAGTATGAATACACCCTAATATGCACTAGTTCAATTTTGACAGCGAAGCTGTTTATTAACTAACTTGGGGTATGCAGGACAAGGTGGAACAGCATTAGCAGTTTGTCCCGCCATTGTCATTATGAGCAAAATCGAAGATAAGCAGCACACTGAGAAAGTAAACACCTCCGAGCCTAAACGTGGGCGATGCATGAAAACGAAGCTTCGGAAGATCGAAAAATGCAGTGCTGGCGAGGGCACGTGACTGAGCCCAGGCGCAGAGTTAGCAGGTGGCCACAAGCACGTGCTGCCCCCAGAAGTCGCATGCGTTCAATCAGTCACTGTTGAATCCTGGTGACATAATGCGGTGGATGGGGCACCTTCTTCGGCACCGCCCACAGGAGCTTTATGGGCTTTCTTCCGCAGAGTTGAGACAGAACTGGAAAGGGAGGTTTTTCAGTCTCTGCTCCTAAAAAACCTTTTGAAAAATTATTTCGGATGTGAATTTCTGAGCGGCTTTCAATACACACCCACACGTTTTCAAAAGCAAGCCTGAGGGTGGTTCAGGACCCCCTTTAAAACAATGTTTTGGTTATAGTGCAGTACCACTTATAATGTGGATATGCACAACTCTGGTGACTTAAGTTATAAGCAATGTCTATGTAATGTCAAAATTTACAACACCAAAGAAGGTACACTACTGAATTGAATTCTACAGAACTTGCAATTTGAAAATAATTTTTTAAGAGCTGCTCTAAAGCTGGTGTTCCCAACAACCACAGAACAACATGCAGCTCCCAGGTATGTGTACTGGTCCGTGTGACCATGTGGTGATGCAATAGTGCTTGAGCCTGTCCCTGCTCTTCTTGTAGTGCATGTCTCACCAGAAACACCTTGAGCACACTGCTGGATGAAGCAATCCAAAACATTAACAAGCTAATCAATGACCTCACACAACTGGACTCTGTTGTCCAATTTCTGCTGCCACAAAAGCCTCTCTCTTCAATCAAGCGTAAGCACACATACTCTATGAGCCAAACACACATTCTCTTTTTCCTTTCACTATCACGAGCGCAGTGGGAAATACACAGGAGACGATGGCCCGCAGGCAGGGTACCACATCAAAAGTTACACTAACATGTTTACGGCCTTCAGGCATTTTCTCCCCTTCTTTTCCCCCCCTCCAACTACATTGTCTGCTACTTCTGGTCCAAACGAGAGGGAGCATCCCATGGGTAGCCACATTATCAACATAAATTTACATGCAGCTTCTTAGCATAGACATCTTAATAAGCACAAAGGAATGTGAACACAGACACAGACAGGATAAGGGCACCAGGCTGCATCTATGTGTCTCCTTTGTGTTCACATTCCTTTGTGCTTCTTAATATGTCAAATTACGTTTAACACCAGAGAGCCCCAACATCCGAGTTGAATGACTTCCAAGATTGTCTGCTAGGGCGAAGCGACTTAGTGTGCAGTTAGCATTACAATGTGAACGACAGAGCGAGCTGTTTTTGGCTGATTTCAGCACTGCATTGTAAATCTCCTGTGTCACACAGTGGAGCAATATTTGACACACACATATCAAAACAGCCTCAATTAGATATCGGCACCATTTTCTCATAATGTTCAAAAAGCACTGCCCGGCCCTTCTAACCAAGCCTGTGACCATTTTTTGAGGATGGTTATCTAAAAGCTGGTGGCAGTCTCGAAATTTCTTCTACCTGCATGTCTAAGACAATGGCAAGAGTAAAAAAATGGAACCTGCAGAACCAGGAAGGTATGTTCCACTTAGCACTTTTTGCGGAGGAAAATGCAAAGGAGTGCAGCAATCAAATACAAAACCAATCAAATTGGAGGAAGTTGTCCCACTTGCGTAGCAAAAAAAGTTCTGTCCACCGAGACTACTATATGTACCTTCAATCATGCAACTTACAACATTTTTTGAAGTGCAGCCCAATCATGTTCTATGAAAAAAAAATCCAAAATAAATGTACTTGTCTTACATTAAATGTCAATTTTAAGCACAATATGCGATAATATTGGTGGAAGACTTGTGATTTCTAGTCTGAACTCATTACATTCAATTCATGAAATTTGTGTTCAACACACTAAAGTTGGATTGTACTTGAAGGTATGCTGTAGGCAAAATATTAAGTCAGTGACGATGTTAAACTACTACAGTGGAACCCCACTGTTACGTTCCTCACTGCTGCGTTTTCCCGGCTGTTACGTTGTTTTTCATCGGTCCCGGCATAGCTCCCATAGGGTCCCATGTATTGCGAACCCTGCTGTTACGTCGCAACTGCGGGCCTGTTCCCGCATGATGCGTCGCAACCTGGCACGCCGTACCTGCCCGGGCACTGCTATTTTGATTTGACTTTTGACAGTCTTGGTCACGCTTGCAGGAATCGCCGCCCGCTGATGACTGCCGTGATGGCGCAAGCGCCAGTGCTATCTCGGCAGCCGAGCGACACTCCCCCCCCACCCCTCCCCCGCCTTAGCGTCTTTTCATGCTCGTTAAAGACGGGAGGGGCAATTCCTCCCCACTTCGACGGCAGGCGTCCTGATAGGGGGGATGTTATCGCCTCCGAGCGACAGAGATGGGCCGAGCGCGTTTGATCTTTGCTTCAGCCGTTTTCGTCGTCCCCACTCGCGCGCTTTTATTCTAGCGACTGTACTTTGGACTCCGGGGGCTTCCGGAGAAAAGAATTGGAAAAAAGGACATCGCACTCGCAGCCCCTTTTGCGTATGACTGCGCTCGCGTGCGCAGCGAGGGGCGTGGCTGTGCAGTTGTCCAAAGTCTGCCGGTGCGCGCGCCGGCGGGCTGGCTCGGGCTGGACGGCGAGCGCAAAATATGCGATGATTTTTTTTTTTTGGTAAAGCTGGCTAAATATCAGGGGGTGCGCAAATTATGCGGATAAATACGGTAAACAAGCACTGAAGACGGAACGTGAAAGCGCTATCGAGCAATCGCGGACCCGACGCATTACAAACCACGCACGGGGTGCCGTTACAGGATGCAGTAATCGCAGTGACGGGGCGACTTGCCTCCAAAATTGGCGCGTCACGCTGGAACTAAGCCTCAATGATCACAGCTTTGATTGCGATCTCTGAGGCCATACTTTCTCTCGTTGGGGCGCTGGAGGCTATAATGGCGGCCCATTCTCTGCGCTCGACAGCCGCGAACGGAGTCCGAATTATCGAATTTAAAGCTACAAACCGTCCGAAATATCGGTCGTCTCAACACATAAAGTATATGGGGGCACTGGAGGTACCGCGCGGCTGTCTGAATTATCGGTCGGCGACCTAGATGGCTCGCCTTGCTGAAATTGTTTCGTCAAAGCGGCCCTGTTCTCATTCATTTTCGGAGCTTTCCTCACTCTTGCGTTTTCCCGGCTGTTACGTTTTTCCCACCCGGTCCACCGAAAAACGTATGAACGGGGTTCCACTGTACTTCAGAAGCCTCACAGAGCTTCTTTCTGTCAAGATTTAGTTCCACAGAAAATTGCGATTCAAATGGCAGCATTCCCCTGAAATGGTATCAGTGAGTAAAACACGCCAGAGTTGATGCTAAGGTTTTCAGTGTAAATGTGAACGAGCACCCAGAATGCAAGCTAGGACTATGGTAGCAGCATTTCTTACTAAAAAATTCTCATCACTGTCCAGGAATACAATTACTACAAGCATAGTGACTACAGCTTGAACATTGTTTATGCAACTAGCGAGTGCTCCCATAGCTGTGTAACTCGCAAGAAGTCGCGAACTTTGGTAAGACATCTGAAACTTATAGGATAGCTTACTGCTATTGATTTATTAACCAAATAGATGACGGAAAATGGGAAACATAGCTTACAGAATCACCAAAAAATTATGGATGATTAGCAACAGCACACAGCAACTACACAATAGACAAGCACGACACAGAACTGCAACTATTACAAGCACTGGCCAAAACCTCCATTCTTTTGTAGGTTTCATCCATGTACAGTATTATATTAATGCTGCGATAAGTCGGGCATCATAAAATTACGTCCTTAGCACTGAAAACATTACTCATGCTCTATAGCGGTGTTTTTTATATGATCAAGAAAAGTTCCAGTAATATGTATTCTTGAAAATAATGACCAATTACTGTACACAACAGGTTTTTAGTCAAATAACACTCAACCATTTTCTGCATAGTCCATGTGCATGCAAGCCTGCTTTCTCAATGGCAATGAATAAAGGTGACCGAGTTGTTTTAATTTTCCTTCAATTTGAAACCCTACTTGGCCAGATGCTTAAGGTGGCGGTCCCACTCCGGCGGCGCGCTCCCCGCATTTTAGTCGTTTTTTGCGAACGCGCTGTGCTCTCTACGCTGGTTGTGCAGACGTGAGATTTAGAGCGTCAGAAAGCTTAACTTCTGCGCTTTCCTACCACACTTAGCATTATTGCCTAGACTGAAGTGTTAAATAACGACAGTGAAAAACAGTTGGAGCAAGGAACTGTGTTTTTGGCGTACAACCTTCCGCATTACTGAGTTTCCAGCAAAACTGCTCATCATAGGGAAATGAAATTTTCTGTGCTCTTAAATGAAATGTCATTCTAGAATTCTATGAAGAGAAATTTCGTGTAAAGCAATCAGGAACTTATACAGACTCCAATGAAAATGACCAAAACAATAGAAGTTTATAATCGAATAACGTTTGTCCTTTTCAACATAGAACAACGATATTTGGTAGTTTACTAGGCCGTAGTCTACTTATCATTTTCGCGAAGTCGAGTTACGTTCTGATGAACACATCACGAGTTATTATTACTTCAATTTGGCAATTTTGAGCTCTACTTAGCCACGCATTACTGACGAATTGACAAAACTGTTTAGGTTGAAGCTCTGAAATTTTCAATAATCAAGCAGGAAGCCCTTCTCTCAAATCCTATGAAGAGAAAATTCTCTTTTTCTTATCAGGAAATGTAAACGGGCGTAGTGAATTTAGCTAATTTTTCTGCTGGCCAGGTCGGTACAAATTGGCATTTCTCGTCATGCACATGCTAAGTCACGACAATTGCTGCACTTTAGTGGAATCATACGGTGCCTTATGATGACTTGTGGTCAGTAGTTTTACCGAGGAGCGCCTCAAACTAAAGATTTTTGATAAAATATAGATCTCAAAATTGTTTTCTAGCAGTGGTGCCCTCTGTGGAAGAAAATATCAACCTCTTGCGCGTGAGTTCTAACGTTTGTCAAAAGCGGCGCCACTAAACACTACAAAGCGGGTACGCTCTCCCTCCAGCGAGCCTCATACAGTTTTACCCCCTTCTTGAGACCGGTTTCTGTGAGCGCGCGCATCACGGCATTTGGGTATTCGGAGAACCATTTCCAGCTTCCCTCACTGCTCCCCGCTGGGCGCGAGAAGGCACCCACTGTGTCCCCTTCTTCACATCTGGACAATGCCGCAGCCCTCCGACCAAAACATCGCGAGGGGTGTACGTTTTTTTTTCTTTTTTTTTTTGTGTGAAACATACGTTCAAAAGGTGGGGAGATAAGGAAAGATTACTGGTGACCATAGTGTCTGTCTAGCTCAAGTAGCTGACATGAAAGAAGGTGGAGTGGGAGTGAGAGAGGAAGGCACAGAGGAGAGCTATCTACATGTAACCAATAGGACACAATGCCTGCCACTTCTCCGTGGTCTGCGCAACTGAGCGACAAATTCTTTGGAAAGAAACTTCCGTGGAGACTCCGAAGTGCACGGTAACTGTCTCTCGTCTGAGGAAACCTGAACTGAAACACTTGTACGGGAAGGGGAGTGAAAGGAGGGAGCAGGAGGGAGAGGTCGCATTCAGTGGCATTCAGGGGAAGGGCGGCGGCTTCCCCTTGGTGTGGTGTGCCACGCGACGAAACAGCCGACGATCTCGCAGCAAGTGCACGTACACCTACCGTTACCTGTCGATGTCCCCTAGGCTTGAGCAGCGAAGACATTCGTGGCACCATTCAACGCCACATACAACAACGGCACCCAGACCCAGCATCGTAGGAGTGGAAAAGCTACGCGCTGTCACCTCGCGTAACATGTTGCACTACCAACGGACGGGACTGCTGCGGTTGCGCGACGGGGGGTGCATGTGGACGCAATCACACACAAACAAACCCGTCAATTTCAGGTCTGCATATGCGCTCCCTATACACCATCGAACCTACCTTTACACACGCAAGTGCCTTGGATGCGGAGCGATCTCGACGTTATTTCACGTAAGGCTGGAATTTCAGCTTCTGGCCATTCTTCCATTTCCTCTATCTAAATCCTACGAGGCTGTGCTGCGTGACGTGAAGCCCAGATGGCCACGTGGCACACAGCGTTGCAGCTGCTTTTGGCGCTACAGGTATATATAAAGTGAGGGCCCCACCCTATATTCATTCAATGACCTGAACAAAATCTCCCCCTCTCCTTGGCATAACAGTGCAAGTGTGCAGTGACGGGTGACAAGCTATCTTGAAGAGGGTGCTTCAAAAACGAACTGCGAGATGTTGTGTGCGTAAGTTAATAGCACACCTACCTCACGACCATATGCCCCTGCCCCCTACTCTTCCGCTGTCACCGCTCAACGCTCTCAGTAACCGCGCAAGCGATCTTGAAGTGCACACAAAACTTGCCTTCGCCTTCCCCGTTTTTCCAGATTCGTACGACGATATCTGGAAAGTTACTTTCTCCATACGGTGAAGCGTGATAAGTTCGGCAAGGTACTGTGTCTCCTATTCTACGCGACTTCGGTTCAACAATACGATTAGAAAAAGAAAAGCAGTGAGCAAGCTCTCTTTAGCGGGAAGTGCGGATGACTGGGTGACCTGTAGCACTCCAAGCATTTCTCAAATGTGGCGTGTTTCGACATCCACTGAGGCTTTGAGACACGTGATAAGGTATATTCTCGTTGAGATATATGGTATTTTATCTCCGTTATCATCATACTCGCGTGATGGTCTCACCTCCACATTTTCCACCCGCTTTTTCGTGTAACCACCGCACCTTCGAAAATCGATCGAGAAGATTTTCCCGTCATTTCTTTTCGCGAAGTCTCAGAACACATAAAAAGATTGCAGTGACGCTTCATTCAGCAAACACGGGATTGTTGCAAAATATTCGGGCCCAAAGCCTCCCTTGTGTGCAGCGAGCAGGATGTTATAAATTTGTGGTCTTTGTGCGAACGTCTCGCGCTTCCCGAGGAACGTTTGGGCAGCCAGTCTTTGCTCACGTGAACTAATTTACGCGCATACGTTACGCGCAAGCGTTTGAGTGATAACCCCCTGTTGTACACCGCTTTGACTGTAAATGTGGCGGTTCACTCAAGGGCAAGACTCCCGATGAACGTGCAGGGCGGCATGACAGTTCCTTTAGCAACGCGGATGACAAGTACCTCTACTTCCCCGGGACACCCGACTATTCGCCTTACCTCCCGTTTCTAAACTCGGGACGCATACTTATGCTAAATTCAATACAAGCAAATGCATCACACAGCCACCGCTACGAACATTTACGTCAAAAAATGCAACTGCAAGTTACGCCTTGATATAAATTAGTGACATAAATGAATCCGTCTCAAGTTTCTGCTTCGCAGCCGGACAGAGACAGCAACCGAAAGTTAGAGCAACACATGGTTAGCAGCATACGAAGCCGCCTTTGTGTAGCTTGCCGTTGAGAAGATCCCGATTGACTGTTCCCACGAGACTTCCTATACTTGTCAGGATTCGCAGAAAGTCAACGTGAGGGACCGTTCCCACGCGACGCGCTCCGCTTGAAAGTGCAGTCCGCCAGCATGTTTTTTTTTTTGTCTGTATTTTATATACATGCTGTGTTCTTGTTTTCAAACGGAGGAGGCAGGAACCCCGTCAAGCTGCTGCTGTGCAGCTTTTTGTTCCTTGCCCTTGCATTTTCTTAGCTTTTTTTTTTCTGTAAAAGAAGGAAAATGCGAAATAAACTTGAAACTGGAGTCCGTAACATATCGGTTGTGCGATAAGTGTTCGCCAAATACTATCTCGTGCGACTGACCGCAACTCCGGTGAAAGGGTACCCCCCGGCACTGGGAATGGAACCCGAATTTGGGGCCACCTATGCAGTGATTCCCAACCGCCCCCTCCCCTCTCCCATCCTCTTTTCTCCGCAGAAGGCTTCATAACTTTGTCTTGGCGTTCTTAGCTCCTTTTCGGATTGGGCCCGCCTGGAAGGTCGAACGTTCAGCGGCTTTCGCTCCCTTCACAAAGAAGGCTCACTCGCCGGTTTGACCGACAAGCAAAAAAGGAAAAACGCACAGTGGGAAGAGGCGGACACGTGCACACAATTTACTTCCTTGCAACGTGAGAATCGAAGTAAAGCGAAGCACTCAGCGTGCGAAGAGAACCTATGCCGCATTAGATTGGGCTTGAGCCAAATGTTACGAGGCAGATCCATGATTGTGTGCAGACTGAACAGTGCGCATAACATGGACTTACTAGGCGCGTCCGCTACACTTTGATACCACAGCCAAACGTGAGCGTTCGAATGCATGAAAGCACGCCGCGTGGACTCGGCGTCGCCGAGCATTGTCTAGTGGCGGCGATATGATATAGTTGCCCGTGATGTTCAAGGCAGCGCAACGGCGCAGATAGCAATCAATCAGAATGGTTTTAATTTCGTATCGCTGTAACAAAGACACCACGGCACAGGGCGCTGAGCCTATGATGCCACCGCACGATTCCTCCCAGGTACGCCCGCCTCTGCCAAAAGTAGCGAAACATTTAGCTGTAGCCCCGCTCAATAGGCACGAAAGAGATAGGCTACGATTAGTATGGGGCACAAAATTGTTACCATTTGAATAAAATGATGTCGCAGCGAGGTGCTTTTGTTTGGGAATTTGTTTCGTTCGTCTGACAAAAGTTCTGTTCTGGTCATGCTGCGGGGGGAGGGGGGGGGATACAACGGCTCTAACGCTATTTGTGTGCGTAAAAAATATTACAGACAAAGAAAAACCTTCTTGTAAGCGAACTACTGAGATCGAGCTAAATGCTTCGTGTCATGGGATTGAGCATGAACTCATAAGCAGGACGTCGTCGAGTGTACACTCCGAAATGTGAGAAACTCCGTTTCAGTAAAACGAACTTCATCGGCGAGAATACCCCCTCCATGCTGACCAACAAGATAAGGAAGACTTGCGCTGAAACGTACACTTTGGACAGCCGCTCTATTAAATCTCAAACTTTCGGTGCAGTTCATGCTTCTTGAAAGCCGCAGCTTTGTCAAGCACTTCAAGCATGCATTACAAGGAGAGTGAGCAAGCCTTGCTCACTTGTCGAATGCGAAAGAGCGCCAACCTCAGTTCCCTTTCTCTTGTGATATGTTGAGATTGTGATTCTTTCGCTGAGCTTGCAGGCTCAGAACACTGTCTCGCAAATGAGTGTTTTATTTCGTGAGGTAGGTCAGTTCTTACAATGCTTTTCTGAAAACCTGTATAATTATTGAACCACGTGAATTATTGTCGAGCGCAATTTGTTCTGCTGTGTAACATTTGGGCTATAGCTGCAAACTTCGGCAACAGAAAGTTGTACCATCTTAGAAAACGAAACGATAAACACATGTACGCAAGCAGCTGCCCCAGATGTAGCTTGACTTCTGATACGTTAGTGCACGGCGTGGCGTGCCTCACAACAGCTTCTCTTTAGTGTAACGCGCTCAAAGATCCCTTGTACGCCACCTGAGAAAGGCGATAATGCTGGAGTTGTCTGTCGTCGTTTGTTTCAAAGTGACTTGCCCCCTGATGTATAATTGCTGGAGTTTTACGCGCCAAAACCATGATATGATTATGATGCACGCCGTAATAAAGGACTCCTGAAACATTGACTACCTGGGGTTCTTTGCGGTCGGCACCGATGTCGTACAGTACATGGGCCTCTGTCATATTTGCCTCCTTCGTAAACGCGACCACCGCGACTTGAATCAAGCCCACGTCCTTCTGCTTATAGCAGCCGAGCACCACCACTGTATATATACCGCCGCGGCGGCCGCCCCTCGACACTGAAAGCAGATAATTATTCTGCATTTACTCCATATTTTGTTTTCTTTTTTTTTTTTCGTTTTCTTTTCCACACAGTCACACTGACGCCTAGAATGTGTGATTTCAGCAAAGCAGGATGTAGTAACAAGTCACTGACGAGATGGGGACATTTCGCAGGCGCGAAGCCGGCTGTCTCAGGAGCTGGTCGATTCCCTTCCAGATTTGTTTTTGGCATCAAGGGCGCTGAGAAAGGGATCGTATTTACTCGCGCGAGACAATGGCGAAAATAAGTGCTTTCTGATGCCTCTTTGCTGGGATCGCGAGAATAATAACTCTTCACACCTATAATCGGATACGAATCGAATGCTGCCACATACAAACCGAATCAAACAACAACTACTCGATTCCGGAACGGAACAGGACATTATTCGATTCCTTGTTTCTGCTACTAGTATTTATTTTTCAGAACACTTATCTCGACAGTACACCTGTAACCTGCGAATTTACAGCTGTTGTCAGTGATATACATAGTTTTACGACTGCGGGTATGATTGGACACACGCCCGAACAACTGGACATCTGCAATCGGATGTTGGGAAGTGTCTAAGCACATGCAACAAGAAAATTTTATGTGCGCACATGTGCATATTCGTGACATTACTGAGTGATAGTTCAGTCATAATGCCTTCTCTTTTACTTCTGCGTTTATCTGCAGAGAATATAGTGATACGCAAGCGGTATTTATTTGCTTGCACTATGCTTGCTTCACGTTCTGCGAATTACGCAATAGCTTAGGCGGTGGGTGCTGATGAAACACTGGACGGATACCTCGCATACATGTCGGACGCATACTTGAACACAAGAAAGTGCATCATACAGGCACCGATACGAAGACTCGTGTCGAAGAACGCAACGGCAAGTTGCGCCTTTTTCTTATATGTTGTAGAAATGAATATCTCAAGTTTCCTCTTCGCGTAGGACAGGGACAACGCCCGTTTGTTAGGCTTTGTAATTCGCATGCTTACGGTACCCTTTTCAAAACAGAAAAATCATTGTTGTTCACGCAGTCAAGTGTCATGCCTTACAGGCTTACTCTGGACACTGCAGAGAGAGGTGGTTGCAGGTGAAATAAAAGAAGAGACCGCCCGCGCAGACATGCAGGTGAACATAGCTAACGCTCGTGAGCAGGAATGTCACGAGTTAGTGTGTGAGGATCTCGGGAGCGCTTGCTCCGATGGATTGAGAGAGAGTGACGGAGGCGAGAGGCGTAAAGCGCTAACAAAAAACAAAAGACGTTACTTTATAAACACACACCAAGACACGCAAAGTACGAACAAACATCAAACCGGACACAAAGAGAAAACGAAAACAGGTTAGCTTAAACTAAATAGCCAATCTACAGATCCTCCGCGTTGGGCGCAGTTCCAACGGGAGTCTGTCAACACTGGGCCTCGCGTTTACGTGCGCGTCAGCTGCTAGCCGTTCAACTGAAGTTGGACGCTCTTACGTTGGGCGTTCGACGTGGTGCGGTTCGGAGTCGGTGCTCTCCCGGTGTGTCGTGTCTCGTAGCTGTCGTCGAAGGTGCTGCTGATGGTGGCCGCCGCTCACGCAAGGTCCGTCCTCGTCCGCCACCTTGCTTCACCCGTGACGTGGCGGGTCACCGCTTAGGCCTAGCCCAGCCTAGGCCTCCTCCTATGTAGTGCTCGGTCTCCAACCAAGACCGGCCCTCTGCAGCGATTCTTCTGCCGGTCGTCCCGTTCTGCCGGCGAAGGTGGAGCGCTGCGGGTACGCCGGGAACTGTTGAAGTTCAGCCGCTGCCACTCCGAAGTCCGTGCTCGATCGTAAGCCAGATCGACGGCACCCCGGAGCCCGACGCCCTCGTCTCCTCGTCACCAGACCGTAGCTGGCCAGACACCCTTCGTCGACCGGTGCCGCGCAGAGAATGCCACCTCAGCCTTCCCGAACACCGATCTCTCCTCGGGTCGCGTGCCGCGAGCCCGCTGACATCCAATTGTGAACACCGACGTGTCCACTGCGCGTGCTTTGCCGCGCCACTTCGCCGATCTCTCCGTTTGGCCTAGTGGCCTGTGTTTATGGGCCCCTCTTACTCATGACATTGGCCCCCCTTTTAAGAGTTTTTTCTTAAAAAACTGCTTCTCCTCCTCTTCTGAATCCTCCTGAACCTTGCCAAATCTTCTTGCTTTTTTGAAAAATAAACTTGTGATGTCTTGATTTTTTCAGCTCACTGTAGCACTGGCCACCACCACACTCTTCACGCATACACTGACACACCTTCATACATCTTTTGGTCTCACATACACAACACTAATACATGATCACTTCACTTGAAGTTCACTTTTTGTGATAGTCATCAATATTCACCATGTTCACTTGCACTCCACTAAACAATATTTCCATTCGCTACCCACACACCTATATACATAACTATACATATTCATCACTATATCACTACTGAATCCCTACCCACACACAACTATACATATGTACACTCCACCACGGAAGCACACTTTGCTCTCCAGACATACCACACAGCAATCCCTTTCGCAACACTAGCTAAGAACACAAATATAATTTTTTTTCCCCTCTATCTCTATCGTTCCTTTTCATGCGGATTTCGTCCTCACTACCTTGCCCTTTTGCTCTTTATCTTTCTCATTGCTCTATCCGCTTTTGCTTTCCTTTCTTTCTCCACTACCCCTATAAATTCGCTTGGCAATCACCACGTTCTCTTTCCTTTCCCTTTAGCTGGTTAAATATACTATCTGCTCTCATTTCTCTATCTATGTCCATCCAAATGTCTCCACGTTCTTTTCCTTTTGAAAACCTATATTTCATAAGACCTCGTGCTTCCACTTTCTTTTCCCTTACTCCTATGTCACTTTTTGCTGTTGATCCTTTCTCTTTAAACTATGACCTGCTCTATTGTGCACTTTGTCCAGCTCCACTATCGTACTTGTAATCTCTTCTGACTTTCCAGTCCATTTTCTTTCCTGTCTAACTACTTGATTTTATTGCCGAATTTCTTTTCCGTGAAAGGCCATCCTGTTTATAAACCAATAATCTCTTTTCTTCAATGGCCACAGGAAAAACCTCTCCGCTTTAACTTTGGGCTTTCTCCCAGTCGGCAGCTCGCGCCACTCTCTTGCGCGCCTCCTCGCATGTGCTCGTCGCCTCAAACGCTCGCTACGACTGCTGCGTTTGTTCCCCCTGTCAAACATTCTCAAGCGTTTCTTCACTTTGCCCTTTAGACTCGTGCGCGAACGGCTGGTGCGGCCGCTGCGTTTGTCTTCTTGTAATGTCAAACGCGCCCTCCAAACTCTCTTTCCCCTGCGTCCATCTCCTGCCCTCGGCCGCAAACGCTTAGCCAGCCCGCGGCGTTTCCTTATCCTGTCGTTCATGAGACGCTTCTTCAACCCAACCAATCCCTTGCGCTTATCGGCCATACGGGGTCGCAAACGCCTCCAACATCCGCCGCGTTTGTTCTTCCCACGTGTTCGATGCTTCCTGAAACTACATTTTGTCGTGCATCTCTGCCCTCGCGAACTCCCTCCGCGGGTGTTGCGTTTGTGCTCTTTCTGTCTCGAACGCGTCTTCCGAACTCTCTCTCGCTGTCGCGCTCGCAGTCCCCTGCGCCTTCGCATTGAACGCTTGCTGCGAACTTCTCTACGGCGTCTACATGATCGACTCTCCTTAACCTCGCCGTGTTCGCTCACTTTCCGCTTCCCTTGAGCTTGTGCTCTTTGACGCGTCTTAGCGTCAAGTCCGTTGGCAGCGTCCGCGTCTGCCTTCTCCTCAAGTTTGACTTCCTCACTCCCACTTGTACCGCTACGATCGCGGACTTCACCTTCACTGTGCTCGCTCTCGAGCACGGCACAATTTTTGCACGGATCATGACTCGATGTCACGTCCTTCACTGTGGGGCTCTTATCAGAACAAACCCCGTCAAAACTCCATTTGCAGCAACCTGCAATACGCCCTCCGTCAAGTGTGTGCTTGCAGCGACCTGCAATGCACTCTACGTTGTCCTCCTGCACCAGCAGTGGGTGCGCTTTCTCCTCCGCTGCGCTCAACAGCTCTTGGGCGCCTACGCCCGCATCATCAATCTCCGACTCGAGCTCCACCAGACTTGCGGTAACCGCGCCGCACTTCTCTGACCCTACCGAGACACTGTCCTGACTCGCCTGAATTTCCGGAAGTTCGCTAGCTTCCGCCTCATGTCCACAAATTTCAACGGATTGCACTACTGGCAAATTTACACATGATGTCTCCTCCCTACTCTGATACTTGAACTTTCTTTCAGCCTCCTCTATTTGTTGCTTCAGCATAGCTACGGTTCTTTCATGCTCTAGTTCGCGCTCCCGTTCACGTTGGAGCTGGCATTCTTCAAAAAACCTCAACGCGTCTTTGCCACGTAAGTTCCTGCTCTTCGCTATCTCTGCCAACCGCTCCATATCCATCTTCGCAACCCCCGACGATCATTCGTGACTGGGCCTGGAGATGTTAATCCTGGCAAAGGCTCGCCAATTATTGTCACGAGTTAGTGTGTGAGGATCTCGGGAGCGCTTGCTCCGATGGATTGAGAGAGAGTGACGGAGGCGAGAGGCGTAAAGCGCTAACAAAAAACAAAAGACGTTACTTTATAAACACACACCAAGACACGCAAAGTACGAACAAACATCAAACCGGACACAAAGAGAAAACGAAAACAGGTTAGCTTAAACTAAATAGCCAATCTACAGATCCTCCGCGTTGGGCGCAGTTCCAACGGGAGTCTGTCAACACTGGGCCTCGCGTTTACGTGCGCGTCAGCTGCTAGCCGTTCAACTGAAGTTGGACGCTCTTACGTTGGGCGTTCGACGTGGTGCGGTTCGGAGTCGGTGCTCTCCCGGTGTGTCGTGTCTCGTAGCTGTCGTCGAAGGTGCTGCTGATGGTGGCCGCCGCTCACGCAAGGTCCGTCCTCGTCCGCCACCTTGCTTCACCCGTGACGTGGCGGGTCACCGCTTAGGCCTAGCCCAGCCTAGGCCTCCTCCTATGTAGTGCTCGGTCTCCAACCAAGACCGGCCCTCTGCAGCGATTCTTCTGCCGGTCGTCCCGTTCTGCCGGCGAAGGTGGAGCGCTGCGGGTACGCCGGGAACTGTTGAAGTTCAGCCGCTGCCACTCCGAAGTCCGTGCTCGATCGTAAGCCAGATCGACGGCACCCCGGAGCCCGACGCCCTCGTCTCCTCGTCACCAGACCGTAGCTGGCCAGACACCCTTCGTCGACCGGTGCCGCGCAGAGAATGCCACCTCAGCCTTCCCGAACACCGATCTCTCCTCGGGTCGCGTGCCGCGAGCCCGCTGACATCCAATTGTGAACACCGACGTGTCCACTGCGCGTGCTTTGCCGCGCCACTTCGCCGATCTCTCCGTTTGGCCTAGTGGCCTGTGTTTATGGGCCCCTCTTACTCATGACAAGGAACAGTCGCGGCGGTCGCCCTCAGAAAAAACGACATTTCAGAAACCGAAGAGAAAAAAGAAAGAAAAAGATGGACTAAGCACACGCATGCACAGACATACACACCACTCCGAGAGTGGGACTAACGACAACAATTACTTGCTCACTGGGGAAGCACGAAGGAGAGAATACAGGAAGCCAGAGGAAAGGCCACAACATTGTAGTGTGTCCACCCCCCACCTCCAGACCCCCAGCCCCACCCCCCTCTTTTTGTGTTCTATTCGCTTCTTCGCGTACTGTCCCTGGCTAGTATGAACGTTCACAGATGCGCGTCTCCTCCTCACCCAGAGTCGGCCGCAGTTTCATTTTCTCCGTTCTCCGCTACCCTGACCGAGAGTGGCGTAGCCTAGCGGGAAAATTTTAAGTACGACTGTCATGGTGGCAGTGAGACCTTAAGACGAAAGATAACGTACTGCAGGTTGTTCACGACGAGCCTCGACAATGAGCGTGTCACCAGACCGGAGGGGCAGCGCGTCCAGTCGGCGTTGTGGGTCAGCACAGTCGAGGGGTCGCGGAGGGGCATCCGACAACAACAGGCGCATTGAGGCTGGCGGCACACCCGTCAAGCTAAACAGGCAGCCCAGCAGCTCCTCCACTGTGCTGTCGACATGCAGGGTGTCTAGCCGGAATTGGCCCTGCGCGCTTTTCACCCGCAGGATCAAGGGGGAGGACGCCATGCCCTGCACAAATGAAGATGTCTGCGCTTTGTATATTGCTCAATACAACCGCACTCTTAAAGGGAGAAGAATCTGAGAAGCGGCTAGTTGGTTCATGTTAAGGAATAAATTCAGCACGGACAAAGAAGGCACATGAATGAACAGGACAGGCGCTGACCTTTACATGAGTTTACTGACACGAAATTACAAATATACATGTGTGCGCACATTGTCAAAAATCACAAAAGAACAGTAAGAAATTGAACTTTTCTCTAGAAATGAAATGGATGGGACGCTGACACACTTGTCTCCTTCTTGAATGATAGAATAAGCTTAGACGATTTCACGTTCCAGCCTATCAAGCACACGTTTTAGAAACGTGGTGTTCTGAAAAAGGGGAACGCATTTGCACGTTTAACAATGAAAAGCAAGATGGCCACCTGGTTTGTCAGCAACATCCAATTTGTGCTCACGCACGCGGTCATTAAAGCACCTTTTTATTTGGCCAATATAACATCTTCCACAGGATAAGAATATCTTATACACAGCATACCAGCACACCTAGTGAATGGCAAAACATGTCGGATATCGCAGTCTTTTTCCAAGATCTTTCCAGTTGTGCCACAAATACGGGACAATCTGCAAGGCGCATTAAGAACATTTAGCCCATATTTACTTCTAATTTCCTTTATGTTGGGCGATATTTGATGACTGCAGGGATTTGACTGACTTTTACTCCTGTCGACCTTCCTCCCTGGCTTTTGTTCCTTTAAACATTGCCTAAGATTCTCACACAAATTAGAGATCAGGTCACCAGGAAAACGTGCTCCAATCTGTTCACTAGCTGATTAAAGCTGTCATACTCCAAGTGTTCACATGATTTTGTTAAGGCAGATTGCAAACAGTTTGATGCACTCTCATAAGGCAAAATATTCTTGCCTGGTCTGGGCATACTGCCAACAAACACAATCGGCAGAAAAAAAACAGGCCTAATGTCAAGAAACTGGATGCAGTTATTTTTTGGCAGTTCCCATGTAAATTCCAAACCTTCGGAAGAATTGGTAAAAACATGAAGTATGCGTTCTACGTTATTAGAAAGCAACTCTTGAGGTTCACAAACAATGATAAAAAAATCATCCACAAATCTGAAAATATCCACAATGTTTGAATCAACAAGGTTCTCCTGGACTTCTAAAGGGACCCTCACCAAGCTGCATGGCAAATTTCAATTACGTGCAGTTTCTTAAAGAGGTCATGAAAAGAATTTAGAGATGTCCAGTTGTAATTTTCACTGCTTCAATACACATTCAACAAGCCGATCGCACAATATTTTGGCAAAATATTCAGTGCACATCTAATAACGCTCTTTTGAAACGCCAGCGTTCTTGCGCTCCCGAAACGACTATGCGACACTACCGGCCGGCATGGTACTATTCGGTGACGTTGCAGTAACATATTTTTAAGCTCGAAGGCATAGTGAACTCGCGTTTGCTCTAGCATAATCTAGAAAGAAAGAAAATACTTTGAAACCGTGCGGTGCCGCCATTTGGAAGAAAAGCTGCAGCACGGTTTGTTTTTCCGTGGCCTCCAAGGGCGTGCCAATCTCGGAGGTATGGCAGCTACTAGCATGACGTCCTCTGCAGAGTTGAGGGGAACGTGCGCAGTGAAACTGAAACCGCGTTTTTTAGCACTCTAAATCAACGCACACGGTGCAACGGAACAATACTGCATCTTGTTGATTGGAGGGTCAGGAACCCGAATAAGCACTTAGTACAAAATGTTCAGAAAACATTTTATGACCCCTTTAATTGCCCAAGAGGAAGCATTGTACCGTTGGAATTTTTTTAACTGATCCATTATTAAAAGAGATAAAAATGTATCAAGCAGCGCAAAACCAAGATTTCAGGAGGCAAAAGTCATTTCCAGTACAACACCCTCACCATATGCTAATGCTGCGGGGCGAAGCAACAAAGAAGAAGAAAAAAAAGTAAACCACATGATATTGTGCCCACATCTGGTCATCCCCTCCACGGAGCCAGCCACTGGAGCACTGCCTGGTCCTGGTTTGCAGTGACATGGTAGTGACAGTGCGAGCCGTCCGCGGTGCGGAGTGTCATCCCTGGCATCTTGGCGCATGATGCTTGTGAGAAAAGAGTATGCAGTGTTCAGGTTCAAATTTTAGTGCCTTCTGCGGCACAGTGATGTGGTTCTTGGCAGACACGATTGTGCGTATGCAATGTATGCAATGCGCCTGTCAGCTCAAAGAGGCCAGACCTGGTGACAGGCCCCTTGATGAACGTATTACTAAAGAAGGGACTGACTAATTCATTCAGAGAGTTAATCGTACTAATGCAATACAGAGGCTTAATAATGTTGTGTAGGGTTTAACATCCCAAAACCAGCTCTGATTATGAGAGACGCCGTAGTGGAGGGCTCCGGAAATTTTGACCACCTGGAGTTCTTTAACGTGCACTGACATCGCACAGCACACAAGCCTCAACATTTTGCGTCCATCGAAATGGAGCCGCCGCGGCCGGGATTCGATCCCGCGACCCTCGGATCAGCAGCCGAGGAAAGAAAATAAACGAGATAACAGCGAGCGTGGGCAATCTTATCAAAAGCCCCAATGTAGACGGGGGCGGGCACAGCAAATGTTACAGGGCACACAAGAAAGAAACTATACCTTCACAGTAAGCTTTAAAAATCAGTGATGGTAAGCATGAGTAAAGTAAAAGTGAAACCTCAAGTATGCAACCAATAAAAATGAGAGCACAGTAAATGAAACACTAGAAAAATTGCGCTTGTAAGCGAACATGCATGTATGCTGATTACTGCATGCAAAAATGGCATGGATAGCTTTTAAGCAGCAATTTATGTGTTGTCTGAAATGCTCTAGAACTTCATAAACAAATTTTGCACCATCTACTAAGTACATGGCCTTCCTAGTAAACAACTGTGATTCCACTGGAACAAGGCAAGAATGCAGTGGCAACATTACAGGCTGATTAAGACAGGTATTCAAACTGCTGTTAACATACTAAGGTTGTTTAACATTAACCTGTACATTATTGACATATGCCTGAATGTTACAAACTGGCAGCAGTATTTTACCAAGGAATGAAGAATTCTTTTTTTTTCTTTTTAAATTACACAGGGCTGGATAGTTTTCCCTTTAACATGACTTGATTACAAAAATTTCTGATGAATCAATAAATTTGCTATTTACTGATGGCCAGTAGTGTGTAATAGCGGGAAAATAAATTGCAATTCACTTTATTAGTCTTAATACATGTTACATAAGGCATTCTGCCAACCCAGTCGAAAGGTTTGTCTCTGATATCATTCTTAAGAAGCATGAGACATTTCACAGCTCCCACTAAAGTGCATTTTATGCGTTTTAGCACTGGCATCCCTGGTGACGTCACCAATAAGTACAATGGCATGCCTCAACCAATGCAACGACGTTCGTGTTAAGCCACGGTCCCTCACAAATAAATGTAATATGTATTGTCCAGTCACCTGAACGCACATGCACGAGATGATCAGGCTGCGGCATACAATTCTATGTGACAAGTGCCGAAGTTGAAATGGATTCTGCTGCCATGGCTGCCCAAGTAGACATATCCAAATAAATGGAATTTGAATCCCCTGCATAATTATTTGGCGGGCGCTTAAAGCGGATTGGTTGAGAAGCCCGATGCCTCGACTTCAGCCATACAGGGTGACCACACAGCAGCAAGCAGCCTACAAACTGCACGCAAATCGCTAAAGGCAAATTCTTGTGGGCGCACGAACTTGTGCACAGCACTTCCGCCAGGATAGAGCATGTCACTACGGTCATTTTGGTAGCCTTACACTTGCACAGCACTGGCTCATGTATTACATTCAACCATGTTATAAAATCAGCAACAAGAACTCAAGTGTCCTTAAAATTCTAACGAGAACGACGACCCCGCGCCGCCCAGAGATGACAGCCGTTTCAGCGACATGGAACAGCTGCGCAGTTATCCCTTAGAGCAAGGTAAAAATATGTTTGGAAAGGCCAAACTGCGACAAAGGTCAACCGCCACAGTATCTCGATCGTGATGAATGTGCAACTCAGCTTCGCTCTGTCGCAAGTGCAGGCGTGACTGCGATGGGCAACATCCCCCACACACGATGTTTGCAAGTGCTGAATGCATCCTACGAAGCGCATGGATATGCATACGACAAAAAGAAAAACGCCACAATCCAGCCGGTGACAGCAAGACGAATACTTGACCAAATGGGAAAGACAGAAAAGAAACGCGTCTCACTCGAAGATGTGGCATGAACAGTTTTCTCGGCGAGTCCTGACCACATTTTTAACATGCACAAAGGCACAATGAGCGATGTAGTCACGGCGGGTTCTTCTCCGCGACACCTTTGCCTTCAGGCACAGGGTCTCCGTGCCCAGCTTTAAAACGCGACAAATTACTTGTTAGGTCAGAATAGCTTTCGAAATTACTCCAACTGTCATCCTTGCTCGGCTATTCATGCAGCGAGCGTCCACGGGTGCCGTGAAGGCATCGCCCCAAGTCAAACGCGCCCGTATCGAAAGCCAAATGCACACCTTCCGTGCGGCGCATGGGGCAGCCTCACCTGGCCAAGCTTGCACAGCGTCCTTTAATTTGCCGCTGTATTGAAGAAATAGTGTAAATTTAAGCCACTGAGCTACCTCGAAAATGCTTGCTCATCCAATGAAACCATGGGCTCAGCCTCGATGCGAGGCCGAGCGCCATGTTTATCACACCGATGATTGTGGTTCGGGAAGTAATACAGTAATACCAACCCAATGCTTTCTACCGTACCAACCAAAGCCACCGCTTTATCCCTAGATTGCGCCTCAGAAAATCCCTTAATGGTAAGAAACATCCCTAGATTGTAATATCAATGTTAATTTGGCGAATTCACATTTAAAGGCGTCTAAACTTAATTCTCTCCTTAGCCCGTTTGTTCTCAATCTTGTTGAAAGTCGAAATCACCTGATTAACAGCAACTGCCACTTTTTTTTTTTTTTTTACATTTCCTGTGGCACGATATAGTGCATCTCCGAAGAGCCGACATAAAAAGTCTATGATGCCACCTCCGGAGAGCCGACAAAGACCTATGTTCTCTTGCAAAATGGCAGTTAATTTATGGTTGGTTATATGTCAGTGTTGCATGATCTGTAATAGAAATGCTTTTTTTTTTAATTGCTAGGTGGCCAATTTGGATCCCCTTCCCATACCGGGCCCTACCGGGCGACATAGATATCCTCTGAACTATGGTGGCTAGCATATTCCGAACTTTTATCGGCGTCCCATTTGGACAATTATTTGATCACATACTTTCACGCTTTCTAGACGGTTCACATTGTTCAAATTCTCTCGGTCCAGAACTTGCCATCTGACATGGAGCAACACGGCAACATCTGAGCGAACTGCACGAAGACGGGCGCAGTTAGTTGGTCCAAATATTACAATGTATGAACAAGTCCTGCTTACGGCTCTTCTTAACATAGCACAGTGAAGGAACCTGGCGAGCGCCAACAACGTGCGTTTCTTCCGTGCGCTGCAATGCAAGCAGGCTCTCTGTGCCAGAGAGAAATCATAACGGCGCTCAAGATATAAACGCGTACACCTGCTGAACAATCACGAAGAGAAAGTTTCGTTTTTCATCCAAGTGGGCGCCAGAATATTCTCGCGTTATCACTGCTACTACCCTGTCTCGTTAAGTGAAAAATAAAATAAAACAGCAAGAATTATCAATATTTCGGTTTTACTTGTTGAAAAATGGCTCTCGTTATAGAAGAAGTAGGATACAACTCAAGTCTGCAGTGAAGCCCCTCCAAAGTTCTTATAGGCCTAGTGCGCTCGTTTGGCGGCACCACAGCTCTCTCACCGCGCAGCGCCACAGCGGCCAGGATGCGCATTATCTGCGAGTTCCTGGCAGGCGCAAATCTTGGAGGCCATGCATTCGCTTTCCGGAGCATAGCTCGAAGTTGCACAGAGAGGCGAGCCCCGTTTACTGTTTTGCTACTACAGGCAAATCGCCAACGTTGACGGTAGTTTAGAAGGAGTAGTTTGGCTCGCGGGTGCAACTTATACGCCGTTATAATCACACATACTGCGAGAACAGCTCAGTGTCGTCGATCCGTTAGAAATCGGTCAGCGGATTGCGCAGACGAACGTGGACTGCGGCGTGGGTTTAGAAACTCACATAAAACTTACCTTGGTGTGATTCATATATGCGTGTTTTGTAAAGCTTGAATTCAGAAAATTAATCTAACGGCAACCTAGCGAGCTCGCTAGTTTCGTGGTCGGTGTGCACTAGCAGAAAGCTTGGCTGGTTGCTTTGCCTTATCAGCCGCCTTAAATAATAAAAACATCAAAAATAAAACGTGGAGACCTCACGCAGCAATGACTTTTTCGCTTTATAGCACTGTTAACGCGTCAAATCAGCACGCTATAGCTGTCATGCGGTGGCTGATTATTGCTTGGAATGATTTCTTATGCGCCATCCTATCCTCCACAGACGAACAGACTGGTTTTGTTCTATGAATTGTATGTGAACAGGCACTTCGATCTGTGAACGCATAGACACCCTTTTCGCCGATTCGTTGTCAGCTGCACAAAATAAGGAAAAATTGTGCAAACTTATCGCACCTCCGTGGCGCTGACCGTGTACGCCTATACGACGGCATATCGTACCTTAATTCCGTGCACTTGGAACAAGCAATCGACATATGCTACGTACGCACGCATGATCACAAAGCGAAATATCCCCGATTGACCGTGTTTTTAGACTGCGCGAATTCGTTGCTTTGAATATGTTAAAATGTGTTTTTTTTTTTTTTCGCCTGTAGGTCGTCTCATGACCAGCCGATCGTGAGAGTCAGAACGATCTACGCAATTCGCGGATGTCGCACATTAAATTTGCAGAGAGCTGCGCTACTAAATCACCTGATCCTGTCACCGCCGTGCTGCCATTCGAGTGATGAATAGAACTCTGAGCTTGTAAAAAGACATTTACCAACGAGCGGCAGCTTCACTGCGCGCGCCCAACAGTTGCAAACCAACGTTGCCCCATTCGCCATCGTTTCATTTACAGGGAAACGGATAAAATTCCATCGTTGGTACCATGTTGGTACCTTCCTGATAGTGTTCCTAAAGCTACTATAGAATCCATACACGCGACAGCGCGTAGATGTAAAATATCCCCGCCGCGTACGCACGCTCGCGTTGCTCTGGCAAGGCCGGCCGTGAGAAGGGAACTCGCAGTTTTTTCCGGCGGCCGCCGCCAGTGGCCACAGCGGCGCTGCACGCACGATTCGAAACAGAAGCGCACGAGGCCTTATACCGCCAGCCGCTGTACGTCTAGTACCTCCGCGCCTCAGCGAAGCTTCAAATAGTTCCTTCTTAGAACTTTCCATGTTTCCAAAATAAAGTGATGGCTGCAACAATAATAGACAGCTTCATAAATTGTTATGTCTTCGTTTGTTTATCAGAGTAGGATATGGAAAGGATAATTCCGTGTTGAGCTGAAATCAAGCGCTTGCGATGCAAAAACCCAGCGCGCCACAAGCGCCGCCACCCGAGTTTTTCAACTTAGTTCAGTGAAGTTTCACTCGTAAGACGGACTCAGAAGTGAAATGAACTGTACCGCGGTCTTTTGCATATGGAAACGCTGGCCACACATTTTTGTCCATGCTTCTCGAGCACATCATGGCTTACACCGATGGAAGCGTAGAGTTAATATGAATGAAAGGACTCAAAAACAGCACACGCTCCCTAGGTACCTAAGGTATAAACACGGCGCCATTTTGAAAAGGTCGCATGAGGATTTTGTTTTCTTCTGATTGCTTGACGGAGTAACACGATGCTTGCGGTCCGTGGGCCCTTGTGCCAACTGCTGCTTTTTTTTAAAGTACTATCAGGCATACAGTTTCCTATTTTAGTAGGAAACTCTATGGTATCAGGCTCCCTCAGTACTTCTTTGGTTGTATCCTACTATAAGGCGCCTCATCAAAATCCCCAGATTTCACTACAAAGATGCCAAACAGTGTCATTGAAATACTCTCGATCTAGGGATAAATCCCTAGGGATGGCATCACTGGGTTCGGGACACAACTCGGGATTCCGCTCGAGACTCCGCAAGCGCCTTGAGGGCGCTTGTGTGGCTCGTACTTCTCGAGAGCACGAAACGAGAACCGAAGCTAGTGAACACCTTTTACAAATGACAAACGTATGCGGACATCCAACATGTTCTTTTTTTTTCATGAGCGCTATATGAGTTACGCATGATTGGCTCGCCGAGTGGCAGCATATGTCATATCGTAACCTTTTATAGTTTGTCACTCGATTTCTGCAGATACATGACGCTCTTGCAAAGAAATATCCTTGAGCTGTGTCATGCGCTAAATATAGGCCACGAATACGCCTTCACAGCTCGAAGGCAGATTACAGGTTGTCATGTATGAACGGGGGAGGGGGCTGCGGTGCTGGAGAATGACACGTGGTGTTGGGACCAACAGAATGAAGTACAATGACCCCAACTCTTGGGGACATTCAGGGCACGCAGAAAGCGGGAAAGCTACCTAAGCAAGTCGGTTTGCCGAGGCGTGGTTATGGGAACAAAGGCGAGTACTCCAATGTACGTGGTCGCTGTGCATCTATTATATTTTACGCCTTTCAAATTTTTCTTCATTGGAGCAATTCAGTTCGAAAGCACACATGCATTCATTTACGTACACAGTCAGACCTAGATACAACTAACTTCGATTTAATGAAATATCTCTATGTAACGAATAATGTCGCTTCGCCAATAGCGCACCCAGGATCTCTGCCAGGGCGGGGGGGGGGGGGTTCAATCTTTCACGAAGGGCCGGGCATGCGATTACACAGTTGTTGCGTGTGTAAAAAAAAAGTAAATAGAATGCCAAATAATAGTAACATCAATGATGATTATTATTTTATTATTTTTTCAGCGCAGAGACATTAGCGCCACATTTTTCTAGGACATAGGAGCAGTTACGAAGTGGGAGAGGGGTTAGGTCAGCCTCAGGGGGCGGGGGGGGGGGGGGTACAACCCCAGAACCCTCCCCCCGTCGGTGCGCCACTGCGCTTCGCGATCAAATTCTTTTCAGATATTTACCATGGATGTTCTTCGAACCTTTGTTGCTAGTAAATCTAAAGAAGGATGGCCGAAGTAGAGGTCCTGTAAACGCCATTTCGCATGGAAACATTGGAGCAGCATTATCGCCGACATTCAGTCGTAAGCATCTTCAGTCATTTGCCTGGTAGTGCATGTTATCGCGTCACCGTTCGCTGCCGCCTCCTTTTCCAGGGCCGTTTCAAGTGCGCGTCGCTGGTGGTATGGTCAGCAACGTATTCGTCACTGTGCTCGCCCAACAAATGCGCGCCTGGCGCGCGCATGGTATATGACCGCAAGCACCCCTGAGACAGAGAGAAATCTCTTTAATGAAAATCAGAATAGTTAGCCCACGTAAAGTTTGCCTATTTGAAAATCTAGGAACGAGGGAATGGGGGATCATTGAGTGATTGATTTCTGGAGTTTTACGTCCGAAAACCAGCCACGATTATGAGAGACGCTGTAGTTGAGGGCTCCGGGAATTTTGACCACCTGGGGTTCTCCGGCGGTTTTTTCATCATGTTCTGATATCGATGTTTTTGAATAGTACTGATAGTCCTGTAGCAGCCAGGACGGTTCAACTTGCTCGGAAACGCACCAATAATTTTAAATAACCGACCGAAAGGCGTGTTCGAACCGAAACCGACACAGGTACACGCTTCTTGCAGCGTATGCTGTGACGTCACAGCCTCCCCGCCATCAGAAATATGGAGAAAAGTGACAGTGGCGAGGCCATCCGATGATGCATTGAGTTATGCCAGCTTTCCTGAACTTTACAGTGACGATTTGAACGCTGAAGTACCGCCGTTTTGCTTTTGAAATCCCGCATGCTCACGTAGGCAGCGTTGAAGGTCGTGACGTCAAAAAGGCAGGGTGGCCCGCAGGGGAATCCGCTAAAAAATTTTAAAATTCTTTTCCAGGAAAACTAAATGACTTGCAACCGCCTGGTTTTGCATATATTGTTACAGTGCCGAGGAGAATATATATTGAAAATTTCATTAAGATCAGTGGACACTGAGAAATCGCCGGAGTTGCCCTTTAACGTGCGCGCGCCTCAACATTTCGCTTCCATCGAAATGCATCCGCCGTTGCCGGGATTCGATTCTTCCTATTCATGTACTTGAATCGAATGATTTCATGGCTGCCTTGACAAACCATTTTTCTTGTGAATTTTAGTGATGTCGAGTTGTGATTGCAGCTTCTTTTTACGAACTATATATACATTTCGTATGGCACTGTTTACGCATGTTGTACTTTCTTTTTCTTTTGCTTGTTTGTTTTCTCTCTTGCTGTAATGCCCCTCCTGCATGGGCCAAACAAAGTATTGGCCTGCAGTATTCCTAAAATAAATAAAATAAAATAAAAGCATTTTTTAAGCGTTTCTAAGCCGGAGGCGGACTGCAGGTGCTGCCACTCTGCAGTATTCGTGCAATCCAAAAATACTCGCCAACTGACCTGCGGTTCAAATTTGCTATTCACTAGTGCGTTCTCCGTTTCGTTGAGAGCGCAGCACTCGAAAACGTGCAACACATATGAACTTTAGGGACACGTTACGCGAAGGCTGGTTGGCGGTGCTCAATAATAGCTCACCACCTGCGCCGTGGCAAACCGCTATCGGCGTAGTGTGTGTGTGCGCGACAGAGTACGCACGACCTTCTGCCCCCCTCCCCATTATGAGGCCCCGTTTATCTTGGCGACACTCGAAAACCGATTGAGCTACACGGCAGAGAAGAGGAGCCTATGGACAAGTTCACTCAACGCTCGTGGGACATCTGCAAAGCGACATATATCACTACGTGACGTCTACTTTCAAGGTCAGCTTATATATATATATATATATATATATATATATATATATATATATATATATATATATATATATATATATATATATATATATATATTGTAATGAAGAGAGACACAGAGACCGCGGCGATGGCGATGGGAGGACTGTGCACGTTGGTTGGCCTGAATCATTGATGGAGCCAGGGCTACACGCTTGGGTACAGGCCGGGTGGAGTTGATATTTGTCCATGTTGTACGCGGTTCTGAAGGAGGCCTCTATTATTCATCTGGTATGTTGGCCTTGACGTTTCAAAGCCCAGGGCCACAGTCGGCGGAGCAGTGGGTTGCACCTAAGAATCGTTGTATGAACGTGTGTCGAACGAGAAATTAGCGAGGTATCTTCATTAGGGGGTGGCAGTGTCTGTGCCGCGGTTGAAGCCACTTTTATCAGACCCGCCACTACAGCTAAAGTCTACCCCTGGCTCGAACGTCGCACACACACCCCGGGACGTGGACGCCACTCCTTCTAAAAGGTTATCACCAAGGTCCGCTGATTCAGGCTCTTCGCTGGCCTTGACGAAAGCAACGCTGCCGAAGTTGAACACACACCGCCAGTCAGCGCGGTTTCCTAGAAAAGGATCCCAACGCGCTGGTAGTTGCCCTGAGAATTCGGACCCATGTTCAATGACTGCACTGATCACGTTCAAAGACTGCGCAGTCAGGATCACCGACAGACTCCCAATCCCAAGACGACCGAGAGAAACTCCAAACAAGGCAAATGATCCTGGTCAGTGTAATCGGCTACTCCGACAGATGGTCGTACAGGGCTCAAGTCCTCCCGGCCACAAGCTGCAACGAAACATTTGCCCGCGAGGCCAGCTACGACCACGACACAGCCATTTTTGGCATCCTGGTCCGCCACCGGCGAAATTTCGTCCGAACTCGCCGCGGGCGCAGGATCGACCAGCGAGGTACAGCCAGTGCCGCCCCCCAGACGCGGTTTCGGCTGTTACCGACACTCGCAGTCGTGGCCGAGTGTAATGGCGAAAAGCTGCACTGGGGCTCGGACGCTCACGCTTGGGAAAGCGGGCTAGAGAAGCAGAGGAAGACGACGGTCAGAATAGAACAGCCGGCCTGCAGGAAAGGCGCTGCGACTGCGCCATTGTAATGAAGAGAGACACAGAGACAGCGCCTTTCCTGCAGGCCGGCTGTTCTATTCTGACCGTCGTCTTCCTCTGCTTCTCTAGCCCGCTTTCCCAAGCGTGAGCGTCCGAGCCCCAGTGCAGCTTTTCGCCATTACAATATATATATATATATATATATATATATATATATATATATATATATATATATATATATATATATATATATATATATATATATATATATATATGATGCTATAACAAAATGAAGGCGTGGCAAAGCGGATGGAATAACCTGCCAGAAAAACAGACTTCTACACAGGTGCGCGAGTGAATGACAGCGTGCGGAGGAATGCATCGTGATTCGCGTGGACTGTTTTCTTTTGCGGTAACGGCAGAACAGTGCTCAGCGCTATACAAAGTTGAAAAGCAACACAGAAGACTCAATGCTATATTCTCATGCAATGAAACTTGTGGGCAACACTACGTTTTGAACCAAATGGAGGGAGGGAGGTGGAGGGGAGGGGGGGGGGGGCTGGTTTGATTGGCTACGTGTCACCATGCAGGCGCGTGCCGGAAATTCGAGCTGAGACCAGACGAATGTTTGATGTCATGGCATGCGCTGGCGAGGCAACATCACGAATGGGCAGAATTAAAGTGGGAGAGAGAGGCAACAACAAAAATAACAACAATGCACAAAAGGCATATATTCAAGAGTAATTGAGATTCACAAATAGGCCCAGTCGGACGCACGAAAATATCGCTGTCGCTTATTTTATTTTATTTTTAGATCTCGCAACACAACACGACGGTCGAATAACGCGCTTGAAATAATAATAATAATAATAATAATAATAATAATAATAATAATAATAATAATAATAATAATAATAATAATAATAATAACAACAGCCCCACCACGGTGGTCTAGTGGCTATATGGTACTTGGCTGCCGATCCCAAGGTCGCGCGATCGAATCTCGGCCGCGGCGGCTGCATTTCGATGGAGGCGAAATGTTGAGGCCCGTGTGCTGTGCTGTGTCAGCGCACGTTAAAGAACCCCAGGTGGTCGAAATTTCCGGAGCCCTCCACTGCGGCGTCTCCCATAATCAGAGCTGGTTTTGGGACGTAAAATCCCAAAAATCAATCGACCAATAATAATAAATTTCCCCTTCGCACAGAGGGATAAATGCGAAGAATAGTTCTTGAAATTCAATATTCAAATTTGAATATTGACTATATTTTACCATTCATCTTTGAATTTTTATTTGTATTTTTCCGTGCATCCACTCCCTTCTGTAATGCCCTCGTGCCTTGAGGATATAAATAAATAAATAAATAAATAAATAAATAAATAAATAAATAAATAAATAAATAAATATGGTTGCAGTACATTATAACTATAGTCATTTCTCAGGACACTAGAAGATCGACCAATCATATCATATTGCACCAGCTGGGGAAATTCGGCACTATATAATTTCCGAGACAAAAAGCGAGCTTCATTTAGTTCTCGCAGCGAGCCCCGTCCTTCGATCGCTTTAGCAAAAATTAATTGGTTGAAACCCAGCCAGAATTTATCGCTGGACTCGTAGGTATAGCTTGGAGAACAAGCTAGACTCAGAAACTTTAGTACAACTATGGATGAGTGACGCTATTCTTGCGCTTATTTCTTATGCTTACGCGTCTATTTTCTCGATGCTCAAGTCTTGCATAATTTTCAAACGAGCAGATATGGAAAGGAGACGTGATGGGCGATTGGCGAGAAGAAAATTTTCCCGTCCGATAGGAAACTTGAGTTTTCCCTCTGTCTGAGCACGCACATACGCCGCAATCACACAAATCTTTTTTTCCCCTCTTATTCCTTTTTTTTTTTTTTTTGCAAGATGGTGAGTGAGTTGAGGCTCCTTTCGAGCCTTTTTCTTTATTGGTTTTTGTTAAGACCAAACCATATATAGGGCTCTCCAAATGACAAGAAGTCCTTGCTTTGTATTTATAACTAAGAGTTTTGTTTCCAAAGTGAAATTACAGGCAACTATGGCATAAATATGTTCTTTCTTTTTCTTTCTCAGCAAAAAAAAAAATTACACCATCTCCCGCTAAAGGGAACCATGTGGGGATGTGAAGCAGCGGGGGGATGGTTCGCTTGAGTTGTGGATGGTGTAATTTGTCGCGGCGATGAGGCATCTTTCATAGCGTCCCCAGCGGAGTATGCAGCTGTCGCACCACCTCGAACCACCACCCAGAAGACACATCTACCTTTTACATACTTGAAAATGTCCGCACGTCACTTACAATAGCAAAAATCTTCATTTTAAGTTCGAACACGATCTGGAACTTAAACCGCAAGCAGATGAGGCGCACAACATTGCGCGTTTTCAGTATTTCTCTAACCGCGAAAAAGCAACTAGTGCCTGCGCACGCATTCCGTTTTAGTGCAACATTTTGTCGTAAACGACCTTTCTCTTTCTTCTTTTTTGAAGTCGTAAAGCGATATGAAGCCAGAAGAACGAAGACTAGGTAAATCTATGTCATACCCATCATTCCCATGCTGACTCAACCGCCTTGTTTGAAACTCCCATAGACACTAGAGCCACATTTCCCTCTAGTATTTTAGTAGGAAACTCTATATGGTGCTGCGTTCCTCGCAACGTCGTCGCTGAAAGAAGGAGCGGCTGGAGGTTCGCGATGCATTTGAGGAATTGACAGCCGCGGTGGTGTAGTGGTTACGGTACTCGGCTGCCACCCAAAAAACGCGGATTCTATCCCGGCCGCGGCGGTCGCATTTTCGATGGAGGCGAAAATGCCAGAGGCCCGTGTACTGTGCGTTGTCAGTGCACGTTAAAGAACCCCAGGTGGTCTAAATTTCCGGAGCCCTCCACTACGGCCTTTCTCTCTGTCTCTTTCACTCCCTTTCCCCCACCCTCACGGACGCTTAGCCGTGCTCCCTATATGGGCTGCAGAAATTAGCGTCCTTTCCTAACCGAACCACAATCAATCATCAATCAATCGTCAATTGACAGAAAGTGAATTCCGGCGTCACACTCCTAAATTTTAATCGAGGGCTCGTACACTTCACTGACCGATATAAGGGGCCAGGTTGCTTCCATCCTCGGCTGTTCTCCCGAAAAAAAAAAAAAAAAAAAGGAACACTGTATTGCAGTTGACCGAAAGCCGACCTTTTCGAAACGCTGTTTACAATTTCGTCATCAGAGAGAGAAAAAAAAAAAGAAAGAGGAGGTGCCAGTGACTTCGCCAAAATGTCTCTGCGCGACCACGTCTGTGAAGCTGTGAACGTCTGCTGGCGAGAGCCGCGTCTGCATTCGTTGCGAAAAAGTTGTGAATAAGACATTCCGCGAAAGGCAGTATAGTGCACGTGTTAAAAGCTTATTTACACGACCGGCAGTTCCTCTCAGGTCTCAGACCTCACAGTCCGCTCTGATATCCGCGCGCTGTTGCTTTCCTGGTGCCGTAAGTACAAGGCACAGGAGTAGACTGGTAACACTGGCCTCCCACTCGACTTGCTTTGCCCGTGTGAGCGCCATTGTTGCCACGACACTTTAAAAAATTGTAGTAGAATTTTACGTGAAAAATCAGCAGAAATGAGTAGATCATTAATTACCGTTCCTGCACTAAGTTTTTGAAACTATAAGGTCGACCTTATACATAAGGGTGTAGGCATACATAAGGGTGTAGAAGAGGCCGTCTATATGATAGTTGTCAGTGCCTGAGAGAAAGCCGTGCAGAAGTGCTATTCAAGGCTCCGATGATGCGTCCACAGGGATTACATGGCTAGCAGTACCTAAAAGCTGTGTTGTATCAGTTATGCCCGAGAAAGAAAACATAATGCCCTTATATCTTGAGCAAATAAAGTTTACTGTGCGCGAACAGGCATTCCTAAAATGGCATTTCCGACATTACTCTAAAAAGGGCTGCACAACAATGCCACATCGAATGCGCTTATGTTGATCCCTCTGCAAGCAGTCCATTGTCGATCTTATCAGTGGCCTGTAAATGAGTGATCCAGTGCACGCTCATTGGGCACTTCGCTAACTTGTTCCTCAGATTTCTCTGCGAAAGAACACTAGCTGGCAGGGATTCCTGTGGTACACCAATTTACTCTTAAGACAAGTAAAGTTAAAGACAAGCTTGTCACAGGCTGAGTGCCATTGGTAGTGGCAGCAAAACGGGGGGTGCGGCAGAGTGCTCACTTTCACTTTCTCAGCGTTTTTCCAAATTTGCTCAGAACGCATAACAGCCTGCTGCAATATTTACTGTATCGACAGATAGCCGTACGATTGACAAGCTTGAAACACGGCAAACTGTTCATTTATGAGACAATAACTCGCCTTTATTTTTCGTCATTCATCAGGTGGTACCACACTAAAAGAAACTCGTGACGAAAAATCACCAGAATTTGCGTCTGTTTCAGCAGAGAGGCAAAAAAAATGAGTAGATTGAGACGCTTATCACTCAATCAGTAGAAAATGTAAAAAATAAGTAGATCTCGGGGTTGTTTAGGGGCCCTTTAAAGGGCCCCCAAACAAGCCGAAGATCCAAGATTTGTTTTAAAGATATAACTGTGCTCCTGTGCGATGTGAACATGCTCCCGCAAGAATTTTGCGAATAGGTGCAATAATAAAAAAACTACACGGGTTTAAGTGGCCGCTTGCGTCGGTTTCGTTTTCTCGGTCGGCCTCCCCACCCTTGTCTGCCGAAGAGAGGGTAGGCGCGGCGCGCTGTAGAGACTACGCCCACTTTTGACACGTGATATGACATGAGCAATTGACGTCATTTGCGCTTGCGGTGCAGTTCCGGTTGCTCCTGCGCTGACGCCGGTGGGATGGCCACAGGATCTGACATAGACCTGGTTTCGACCAATCAACGAGCTACAACTGCGCAAAGTTGTTCACGGTACAACGTGACGACACCTAGAATGCGAGGGCGACTGGTCAATCGCAGGAAAGAGGCGCGGGAATAGTTTTACAGCGTAAGCTGTTATGAGTTCACAACAAGGGCCGTTTTTGCGCCGTAGTTGTCCGCCGCCGGTGTCCGTAACCGGTATCGCGGCAAATTTTAGAAAAAATAACCAGCACTGAGGAGGATTCAAACCACGTCTTCTGCGTGGATTCGAATCCACATCCTCTGCGTGGCAGTCGAGCATTCTACCACTGAGCCACGCCTTGAAAAATCTTCCCTAAAAGGCCTAACCAGGTGTAACGTCTGCCGAGGAATCGCATTAACAGGTGTAATGTTACGTGGCAGAATAATAAAACGCCACTACACGTCGGCGAAAGTGGATTGCATAATGCTCTGGACCCATTACAGAGGCATAATCAACATCATCATTATGAAACAATCTTATTCAACATTTCCGTAATCATTATTACGAAGCGCTGCCCTTTGAAGCAGTTTTGTTGTATCGTGCCATGCATCACGCGGCAGGCCACGCACGCAGCCGCGCCAGCAACATGACTCTTCGATATACCTGATGGCGCCTCCTCGTAAGGTGCGGACCACTGCTGAAGAAGCGAATCGCAGAGCTACGCGCGCGGCTGCAGCAAGGCAACGTCGAGCACAACAGACAGCTGTGTAGAGAGAAGCCCAAACCGCAGCTCGCCGTCGACGTCGGGCCAAGAGTTCGGTTAGTTCTCGCGAAAACGACGCCAAGAGACTCTCTAAGATGCGCAGTTATACGGATTTGCACGTTACAATACCGCAGTAATTACTACATAGTGGGTACTTCCCTACTTGGCGAAATAATAAGAGTTATGGCGCAGGGGATACCTATCACCTCTACTTGCACTAGTTTCCTCAAGCGTTTAAAATGGCCTCTAAGACGGTCGCTCCTCCAGCTTACGCGTCACTGTCCTGCGCTTCCGCGCAGGCCTGGCTCTCTCCTTTTTTTTTTTTTTTTAAATACGGCGTCTGTGTGGCGCTGTCATATTCGCAGAATGCGATCGCCGCAACCTTCTCTATGATTGAGTTAGCTTTTTTGGGCGGCTTAAAAAAAAAGTAGGAGCCTGTTTAGTGACCCTTTAAATATTTCTAACGAAGAACAAGACATTATGGAAGGTGGTAAACCATTCCAAAGGGAGGATGCAGCTTGAGAATGCAGTGCAATGCTTTTAATCATAAGCAACTAATTAGCCAGTGGCGCGCCTCCACTCTCCATCACGGCAACAGCTGCAGTGTGTTGTAAGCGCATGCCGAGGATAACAGCGCTGTGAACGATCTCGGCTCGCGTGCCATTTGCTACGGGGACAAGAGCATGCACATTAATTTTGTTCATACAGTATACTTATCTCACCCTCGAACCACGGTTATGTGAAGCAGCGAACGACAAAACATTGCCGCCCTCGCGAAGCGTGTTATGTCATTCGATTTCCGGCTGTGGTGTCTGAATTTCGAAACGCAATGACGTAGTCACCCGCCACGATGTGCTTAGTGAAAGTACCGCATTTCCGGCACGTAAGACGCCATGATTCAAACCTCACGCGACAAGTTCTGCATTCTTGCAGAATTCCATCATTTGAAGGTAGCCTGGCACATCTATTACGCTGTCTCTCTTTTGTGCTGCGTATATCGTTTTCTCATGATCGCAGTGAGGTCGCGTTGGCCGTCGTGTTTAGCTCCTCTTCAAAATAAATTTCTTTTCATTCCGAGACAGTCGAGGTCACCGTTCCGGCGACAGACAATTATCCCATTGCCGGGCCCCGCAGCGAACTTTTGACGTGTTGTTCAACCGCGGTGCGCTAGAAAGTGACGGCATATAGGCGCAGCTCATGTGCCTTGAAAGCGTTTCAAGATGGCTTCTCAAAACTCGTCGGCTCGGGTTGGTGGTTCATACAAAATGGTCACCTAATCCTTGTGCTGATTACTAATCAGAATCAGATAAATGATTACGAATCATAATCTGTAGCTGATGCTGTCGGAATTTACGGCGTAAATATGCACTAAGATTTTGTGCGCATTTGAGGGCGCCTATGAAATGTAGAGTTAAAAAAAATATAATACGTTTAAACATTGCCTTTAAGAGTGGAACGCGATATCATATGATCATGCCCCGTTCGCATGGCCTTGGTGGTCTCCGCCTGCGGCGAGGCCTCCCTCGCGGTCGGACGCCGACGCAGGTCAGTAATCGCCGACGAGTCCGCCGCGCCCAGCACCAGAATACCGCGGTACCGAATCCACCAGTGTGAAGGCGCATTCTGCGCTAGCACTGGCGGGAGACTTGCACGCCTTCTCTATAAAGGGCTGGAATTTCTTTAAGTTTCATCGAAACATAGCTGAGCTTCCTGGTATAGCAGTAGTATAACAGTTTCCTCGTTTCAATCCGAGCGATCATATGTGTATGTTAGTGTGTGTGTTGTGTGTGTTAGTGTCATATATGTGTTAGTGAAATCGTAGTTTTCGATGTTTTTCAACGGATTTTCCTTTGAGAGCGAGCGAGCGAGGAACTTTATTGAACAGGACCAAAGGGATCGGGATCAGGGGTGGAAGCGAAGAGGCTCCATCTCTTCACCCGGTCGGTGGCTCCACCCAGGTCGGCAGAGATTCAATTTTGTTCGCTAAAGTTGCGACCGCCGCAGCCGAGATCGGCTGCGGCGGTCGCATTTTCGATGGAGACGAAAGTGTGCGTTGTCAGTGCACGTCAAAGAACGCCAAGCGGTCAAACTACGGCTCTCCTCTCTTTCAGACCCTTTCCCCCACGGACGCTTAGCCGTGCTCTCGACATGGGCTGCAGAAATTAGCGTCTTTTCCTTAACAGAACCACAATCATCATCATGTCTTGGGAACGAAGGCGACGCTTGTAATGCGCAACATGCGCCTTCCCAGGAACAGCCACGCACATTTATGTTCAGGGACATATCTTCGATGCACAATAGGTGGGCAGGTTATTCTTTTCAGACGTCAGTGTGTGAAATTTCGCTGAGCACTCCATACAACAAGAGTGAAAGTCCCTTGGTTGACGCACACGTGCGCCGATTTAGTGTTTCCCTTTCGGCGTGGCTTGTGACCGCTGTACATTTCAGGAGACGAAGCTCTGCTGTTTGGGATTTAATTAAACGCAGCTGCGAGTTGTACAACATTTAACGTTGATTCCAGCATATGAGTAGAGCGTGCTCTCTTATCATTTCTTTTTTCTTTTTTGGGAGGGGTTGGGCACGTTTACGACAGACGAATGCGAACACGCATGGAGTCCTTGGCGCTCTTGCCGCCATGAAGTAACCAGGATTTTAAGTTCGAGCCTCTATTTATGCATGTTAGTGCGCGTGTTTTAGGGGCGAAGCTCCTCTAGTCTAACCATGTCAGGCGTCAGTCGTAAGGCGTAACCCGCGTGCCGGGAGGCACGCGCTCGCCCTCGGCGCGTGCCTCTCTCTCTCTCTCTCTCTCTCTCCCGGCGCGTGCCTCTGCTGTCTTGTGTGAGAGAGAGAGACTGAGAGCGAAAGGCGTGCGTTGACTATGGAAACGCTCTTTCTTACAGGAACGCTCTACCCAGAGCCGTATCCCGAAGGGATATACGGCTCTGGCTCTACCAGCTCGCAAAGAAGGAGAACGCGCCCTCACCCGCGAGAGACAACGTTGGCGCAGGCAGCGTCTCCTAGCTAGTTTCTTGATTGAGAAATACCGACTGCTCGCGTTGGAGAACCGTTCACCGGCAACCCATATATATATATATATATATATATATATATATATATATATATATATATATATATATATATATATATATATGCACTGGATCTTGACTTGCAATGAAGTGCCGGTGGGAGATTTCACTTGTGCATAGTTGAACCATGAGGATTCGTAGCGTGCGCGTTAACTAAATTAATCCGGAACTCGGCACGATCTACGATGAACATCCCGAGCTTCGCCCACTCATCATCATTCACTCCGTGGATATGCTGTAATTTTTTTATCTTTGCGCGCACATATACGCATGAAAAGTGTCCTTTTTTTTTTTGGAGGGGTGGGGGAGGTGGAGGGGGTTGAACCCATTCACCTTTCGCTGCGCCTTACGCTTGTTGCAATGAGATGCTACGCAAACAAAACAATAAAAAAAGAATGGTCCAACAATGCAATAATGCTGGTGGCGAAACTTCCTTGAGGTTCCCACGCCAGCCCACTGAGAGGTCAGCGACACTGATAATGTCTGCTAGAGCGTGCATAATTAGTTATCGTTTATAGTTTAACTACATCATGATCTAAATTTAAAGAAATTTTATTCACCTAATGTGGCCGAAATTCGGTATGAAGAGTTCGAAGTCCGTGAGGTCACAGTGACATTCATGTACTGAAGTTCCGCAGTTGCAGTGAACAGTGAAATCTCGATCTTCAGTGTGTGTGCGTGTGTGTTGTAGTCACCCTGTTCTAGAATTTAACGACAGTAAACTTCTCAGCGGACAATTTAAAGTGACACAGTGTTTGACTGTGTAGGGACACCAAATAAGTGAAACACTACGTCAGGTTAAAGAACGGTACCGCACGTGTCAATATTCCTTGGGAACGCTGTTGTCGCTGATTTCGCCAGAAAGTCTAGGCAAAAGCTTCGCTCTTGAATTTCGCACTCTAACTTCAGCCTCTTTAACGTCACGCATTCCAACGCCCTTTTACGTATTTTGGCCATACCGGTCCAATAAAATTTCCTTAAAATTGGTGTGTCTCGTCTCTACAATACTGATTAGTGCTTATTTTATTATTTGTAATATCACTTTTTTTCTTTCATTGTTGGAGGTCTCGAGAGCATAAATTTTGCTGGAGCTGACAGCCATTCTAAACTAGGTTGATATCTTGTCTATCTTATTCCAGAGTGCGGGTTTCCTTTTTTTTTTTTTCTTCTTTTCCTTGATAAGTGACTACTGAGGCAGGCAGGGCCACATTTACTTGCGGGAGGGCAAAGCGTCGGATAACACATGCAAGTGCACATATCCCAACTGGTATTGATATCAGTTGATTTTCACGTGTCCTCGGAAATTAGAAAGCAACCAATTCCATATCTTTAAGCACACATTGTTCATCGCACGTAGAGTGTACGAAGCAAGCACGATGCTTACTCATGCTGCCAACGTTAACGGAGCTGCCAGAGTGATAGGAGATGATTGCATTCACAAAGATAACTCAGCGCGACAAGCTTCTTAAGAAAAAAAAAAAAGACAGAAAGAATTGGCATATCCCACGTGCAGTGGGAGTCAAGGAAATGCGAATCACGCATCAGTAACATAAAATGGATCTTCATTGTTGTCTCGCTGTATCGATTTTGCTACACCCGTCGTCAAAATAAGTCGGGACGCGCGAGCCACGACCGCAATCAGATAAAACTGCATCGCCGCGCCCTCTGATGTGGAGCGTCTGGTGGTGTCGAGACATCACAGTTCGCGTGCGCGTCCTTTCATTCTCGCAGCCATGTATTTTCACTCGCTTGCAGCGGACCAGGTGACTACGTGTAGCGTTTTGCGCTAGGTGTCTTTCTTCAATCCCGTACATATACATATTGTTACGGGGCGTGTAGAAGGGGGTTTATTCGAGGTAGCTGGGCGGCAAGCGATGTGGCGGCACTGCACGTCGTTCTTCTCTTCTTCGCTGTACCTCCTTGTTGTTGTTGTTACTGCTGCTGCTCCACTACCATTTGACGCACCGTATCATCATATATATTCACAAATGAAAAGGTCCTCCTCAAACAGAAATACCCGGAAAAAATAATTGACGATGCTATAACTCGCGCTGACATTCTCAAAAATCAGTTACCGAGCAGGGAACATAAGACTAACTTAATACTTACTCATTATGCGTCGCAACCAAAGGTATCAGCTATTAAGAGACGTCATAACATTCTTACTCAAAGTGATCGCCTCAAACGCATATTTGTGGAACCGCCTCGTGTCGTGTATAGACGAAACACATCTTAACTAAGTCAACTTTAAACCCACGTCGTGGCACTGGATGCAGGCCGTGTAGTAAGCCACGTTGCCAGGTCTGCCCTTATATCAGAACTACACAAAAAGCAACAAGTACCGCGTCCAGCTTCTTTGCACAAATTAAAAGAAACTTCACTTGTGACACGGCTAATGTCGTTTACCTGCTTGAGTGCACTGAATGTAATCAACAATATATTGGTCAAACAGAAACACCTTTCCGAATACGGTTTAATAATCACAAGTCACACGCAAAAAATTCCTTGAACCTGCCCCTGTCTTAGCATGTGCGCCTTCCCGGCCATTCATTTAGTGACCTGAAGGCGATGATACTGGAATCGGGCTTTCGGACGCACCATGACCGCGAGATTCGTGAGTACGTCCTACCTCATTTATAAGTTCAAAGCCGCTACCTCGGGCATTAATGAAAACATGGGTGAACTCACATGTTTCCAGAGTAAATAGGGCATTGCCATTATGGGGAAGCCATTTCAAACAACTACAATGCGTTCTTTATCACACTTTCCTTTTTTGCTGAACTTTTTATTATTTCACTATTATATCTGTTATTTTATTTCCATTTTTCTTCCTTCATGGTTTATATTTTCCCATTACAAGATATTCTAGTCAATTCTAGCCAGCAGTTTGTCAATAAATCAGTTCTTCTTTTTGTTTTTTTTATCCTTTCTGCTGTGGTGATTACCATTTTTACAGTGTGGAGTGGCTTTATAGTTGCGTTACACGCAGGCAGTAGAATCCCTCGGGGTTGTAAGTGTGCCGCCTTGCTGTTAATTGAGAGGCTACAGTGTCGCATCGTGACTCGCAGCCGATCACGTGCTCTGTACAGGCAGACTTCATAGCCATTCCCTGCACGGACATGTAGCTGCACTCTCTCCCCTCTCTCCCTGACTTTGTAGCCACACTCTCTCCCCTTCCTGTACCATTAAAAGGAAGGTGCTCTGCAACACCTTTTCGCTCTGATGAAGGCCGGTCCACCGGCCGCAACGTCAGTGAAGTTATATTGTTTTTGTTAATCGTGTGAATATCTTCTTCTGAATATATATATATATATATATATATATATATATATATATATATATATATATATATATATATATATATATATATATATATATATATCGGCATCTGTTTTGTTTGTCAAAGTAGACCTCTGAAAACCTGTTCTATTTATATCTAAAAGAATAAATAGATATATGCTGCATGTAGGTATAATGCATACATATGCATCAAGTCTTTTGTATGTACGGGTCTCAAAATTACAGGGAGTTGGGTAAACAAGTGTTATCGCATTTCTGTGCTGCAGCTGCAGCACAGAAACGCGATAACAGTTTTCAGAGGCCACGCGGTGCATGCGACCGTACGTGTCATGTATACGCCGACGTGCTTGCAAAAGCTCTGGAGAGCTTGAGTTGATGATCTTTCCTGTATTATAGAGTAAGTTATTCTCCGCAGTGCCCTGAAGCACCACTCCCGCCATGTGTAAAGATGCTGGGAAAACAAAAATACCTTAAGACTTACATTTTTTTTTTCTCTCCTTTTACATTACATTTCCCTTCACTTTCTTTAGCTCCCTTCTTCCCCATCCTGTGCTAACCCGTTGAGATGTCCTCCCGTAGAGACAATTCTCTCGCAGGTGTCCTCTCGCTAGCCTGGCGAGGTCCTTTCTTCCTTTCCTTGTTTAAGCACTGGAACACCTCGGATTGGCACTGGTGGCCCACTTGACCAGCAGGCACAACAACAGCGTCGACCGAGGATCATCATTGTGCTGTGATTTCCCTTGGTTACAGTGTTTGAGTGCACTGAGCGTGTTGCCAGAGCAAGGAGTGCGGGCACACGTACGCGATCAATGCAAAGCCAAAAGTGCGCTTTGTCGTCCTTTTTTGAAGTGAACGTGTGTTCGCTTAATCTCGTATTCACACACACCTGACAGTTTGCCCAACGTACACGCGTGTGCGCACGTCACGGATATGCTATGTGTGTACCACCTCCTTTACGCATTCGATAGACCTCTTGATGCGACAGCGTTAAAAATTACCTTCGGAAACATTTACTGCAAACCATACCACGACTTCGCAGCTTGCATTGCAGCTCACTTCGTGCGTTTTATTTTGATATGTTCGTTTTTTGTTTGTTGTTGTTGTTTTTTTTTGTTTCGCTCTACCTGGCGTTCCTTTTGTCTTGCCTTTCAATATTTTGTTTAAAGAAATAAAATGTTTAATGTATTCAATATTAATGTTATGTGTATTGGCGATCTGCTGGATGTAAACGTTACCGCAAACCACTGCATTAATTACCGAGGGTCCCACTACAGTTTTATCACTTTGGGACTCTCGTCTGTATATTTGAATGTTTTATTGTAGTAATGTGGAAATAAATGAAGAAAAACTGAACCAAACATACGCGCACCGGGGTATGCATGCATGATCACCTGGATAAAGCTGGCCAATGGTTAAAAAGCGCCAGTGCACTACATCAAGTCGCACTCAAATTTCCTTTTAATGTTAGAGTGCTTAGCAAGATTAATTAAGTAAAACGTCTCATTTCCTAAACTGCTCGAATATACAAGATATGCTTGAAATGAGCCTGTAGAAGAAACCGACTCAGCTTTTTTATTAATGTAAAATAAAATCGTGCAGTAAAATTACTGGGGTTTTACGTGCCAAAGTCACGGTGTGGCTGTGATGCATATGTATGCTTGAATATATCAAACAAACAAGCCCCCCTGTATACGCCTGTGCACCACTGATTTTATGATATTGAAGGCCATGGAGAGATTCGGGTGTCTCGTTTTATTAGATTCGTTTCCCCTTAATGCAGGATGCAAAGAGAAATACATATTTGTGAATCTTTTGTGTCATTTCTTTAATGACCAAATAAAAATTAGGCTGTCCAGTTTCCTCATGACCGTTCACAGCTTCGGAGCTAGTTGTCAATGGTAGCAAAAGAGAAAGCGATGAAAAAGGTAAGTCTGTCGTCGAGCGACATAAACAGGGCACGGGAGTCATGCATGGTGCTCAGATTATAGTTATCAACCGCATTGTAGAAAACTAAGATATAGATAAAGAATACGAGATATCCGTATCATGCATTATACAAAATTTTGCGGCAAGACTGTTGGGAGAGGCGCCTTCGTGTTGCAGTGGACGATGATCAGCCATCGACATTTCTTTAAAATCTTTTGACAGCTTTCGATCTTATCGCAATACTTTCTCTAATCTGACACACATATATCTCATTTTGCTTACACCGTCTTCTTGCCGCCCAGGCAGCTATACAAAATGCCGCCCAACAGATATGCGTCTTAAAACTAATCGCGCCGGAACACAAAGGACGCAGGGGGCCCACTTGGGCCGCGATAGGTCGATGCCTGCGATATCGGCAGGATTAGCCGGTCATGGATGAGACGAGATTCGATCTCTGCATACGATGTCGGCCGCGTCTTTGAAAGTGCAGAGCCCCGAGCCAACCCGTGGCTTATGCATAGTTCGTCCAATAATTAGCGAATATGCGGTGTTAATCAGCACAGCAGCAATTGCCTTATGTTAAACCGAACACTCGAACAATTTTCTGTTGCTCAAGGCATCGACGGTGTTCAGTTACACTGCATTCCAAAGGGGCCACAAGGACTGCACTTTTGCGACCTATTTTTTACTCCCATACAGAATGTATATACTATTCGTAGTACGTAAACATGCAGTGGCTGCCTACGGAACTGCGCCGTCTGTTCTTAAACGTGTGCGAACGCCCAACTGTCGATATTTCCTTTATTTATCGCTAAAGGAAACAGCCGTGTGATAAAGGGACCATAAGAGACAACCAATTAACTTTACAAGCAAGTGCAACGTACCGACAAGCAAGGAAATGAAAAATATGGTTACAGCTAAAGAAGTACTGTGAAAAAAGCAAAACAAGTGTAACATTATTTACGATCGCAACAGAGAAATCATTGTTCGCGTGCCAGATAAATCCGCATCAACAACACTAGATTGCATATAACGTTCTAAAATTACATCATTTTAAGAGGAAAAACACTATATTATATGCATATATATATAGAGAGAGAGAGTTGCGAAAACTTGGGGCAAGTGCTCCTTTACAGCCATTCTAAGGCGCCGTGAGGTTCTCGAGGAGTTAACGCCATGTATTCTATTTAGGACAGCCATGTCTAGCTACGAACACGCATTCATATGGCACTCGTCACACAGAACAGCGGAAGGTGGTCACTGCGCGGGCGCATTATTCTATGCAGAGAATATCGTACACGCTATCGGCCCTTTTAAATTCATTTCATAAATCAGACTTTGTATTAAGTATAAATTCTACCCGAACACTACGCGAACATTTCATCAATGCATATACTCGCATGGTAAATAAGATAAATATCCTGCTTTCTTTCATTCTTTATTACTGACGTGGCTGTTTTTTGTACGGAACTGTATTTATTTTTGGGATATTTTGTATACTGTGTATGCGTTCTGTGTGGTTTCCTTTTTTCCCGTACATGTGTGCTATCGCTGCTTGCATTGTAGAGGCGGCTGCGGGCTTCTGTCAAGTTGCTTGTGTTTCAAGCTACTTTTACCCGCACACTCTTCCATCGTTGATGGAGATAAAGAAATTTATTATTATTATTATTATTATTATTATTATTATTATTATTATTATTATTAGAAGGTATTAGTATTAGAAGCAAAAATTAATGTGATATACAGCAGACGCGTACCGTTCTTTCTTTGGGCACCCAAAACGCGTATGCTGCTTGGTAGTATATATCTGAAAAGGAAGATGAATTTAGAAGACGAATCTAATTAATAGCAATGAGCAAGTAACAGAACTCATTTTTTTTTTTCCCGAAGTGATCCTGAAATTTTGAAAAGGACACACCATGAGCGTGCTGGTATGTATTTCAAGCGACGCATACCTACACTCGCCAATTTTTTTCGCAAGAGTCCTCCGCGTGGTTCGGTCGAAACAGAGTTCGTGCTTGACGTTGAATAGCTGGCCTGTGCTTGTTTGCACGGATGAAACGGAAGGCGCACAGCTAGCATGACAGGCGCCATAACAATCATTTCACGCGCCAAAGCCACGATGCGATTGATTGATTTCTGGGGTTTTACGTTCCAAAACCACGATATGATTACAAGAGCCGCCGCAGTGGAGGGCTCCTTCGACCGCCTGGGGTTCTTTAACGTGCACCGACGTCGCACAGCACACGGGCCTCAACACTTCGCCTCCATCGAAATGCAGCCGCCGCTGCCGGGATTCGATCCCGCGACCTTCGGATCAGCAGGCGAGTGCCATAGCCACTAGACCACCGTGGCGGGCCGATACGATCATGCGGCACTCCTTATGGGGCTCCGGAAGTTGTGATCAACGATTCTTTAACGTTCACTGAAAACGCACAGTAAGCGGATCCCGAGCATTTTCGTTTCTATCGAAAATACAGCCAGTATGGCCTTTAAGGCACAGCAGATATCGGTAACTGCAAACTCCTCTCAATGTCAAAACCCACGAGCGCGACATCTTGACACGTTTTTACATCTCTGCACTGAACATCTGTTTCCTCGAGATACGTGTTGCTGTATGGCCTTGGGCGTCGAGGCGCTGGCAACAACGGCGGCACGCGAGGCCGTTGTCAGTGGGGGTATTATGCCAGAATGCAAGGGGTTGTTGACACGAAGTTACTATCTAGCTAGAAAATTTTGGGGATTAGGGTGCCTTGAGGGGGGTTGTATGAATCCCAGAGCAGCGAGAGAAATCCAGAGCAGGTGCCTGGCTACTACGGTGCAGCATAACGCTGGTGTAGGCGAGTTGACAAAGTAAGAAGCACTCGCGCTATGTACTTGCGACAGGCGGTGACACATAGACGGCGATATATGTAGATATATTGTCACGGCATCGGCATATCACAAACTCGTGAAATGCTCGATATGGACAGTTTAGCCTCTGCTGCTGGTGCGACAGTGCATACACTCGCAGAAGACGCCCGTTGCGCTCAAAACGGGGCGGTGAAGGACGCGTCCGCCGTCGTTTAGAGTAGGCGCGCGCTTGTACCCGCGGTCGCAATAGTCCACTTCCGCTCGGACCCGGCCTCTGCCTCTGTGGACCCCGTAAAACGCCGGCGCGCACCGGCTACCATGTGAATCAGACGGCGGTTGCCCTTATCTCTGCACGCTGGTGGCTGACGTGCACGTGCGCGCTCTTGTGATCGATAAAAGCGCGCGCGCGAGCACTCAAAAACCCGCGCCGTCCGGCCCACCAGCGAGACAGGCGCGATATACTCTGACGCACGGTCACGTGACCAGGCCCTCCTCGCTGCGCTCGTATAAAAGCGGCCGCCTCGCCATTTCTGCGCCCCCTTCGCACTGTTCCGCCGTCTGTCCTGTGTCTCTCCGCGCGCACGGTATTTCATCGTTGTTGCCACTCCAAATCCAACCATTCCGTCCCTAACCATCTCCGGCGGCTGGGACGCTTCTCCCAAGGTAGGGAACCGCGCGATTGAGGCAACGTCGGCCTTTCAGAGTCTTTACCAGTTGCGTCGAGAATCTGGCGCCGGCGATGGGTGGGGAGCGGTCACGAAATGACAAAAAAAAAAAAAAAAGTGTCTGTCAGAGTTGTTGCGATAAGACGCCACAGTGCACTATCGACCGCGGACGACATTGTGGCGTGTTTTGTCTGCTGCAGGGGGGCCTGACCGCACGGGTCCGCCTGCCCAAGATCCGCATTAGCGGGAGCGGACCGCCTTGGGACGAGAGCTGAGGCTATGAAGACGTGCGAGGTTGTGGACCCCTCGGAGGGAGTCAACATGGTTCGTTCCATCACATCAAACCCGGTAAGTCAACCTCCAGTGCTGTCGTAGCACCTGCGGTGCTTGTCCGGGCAAAGCCCGTGTGCGGAGACTGACTGTGCGGAGAAAACTGCGTATCACTCGTACGGGGAAGTCTAGGCCGTGCGGCTTGGCTTCCCAGCGCAACTGTTGCAGCAACAGCGTGCCGATCGCAGATTTCTCGAGCGAAAGAGGAAAAGCGCCAAGAGTAGAGGGGTAGCGTCTACCTCGAACTTTCAGTCCGCGCATAGAGACAATTGGAACACCCAGAGATAGCGCGGACAGTCACGCACGTGAAGTGATTAAGCAGGCTGCTGTAGGTGCTGGCAATTTGCCACGTTCGCTACAGCTGCGAACACTTGATACGGCGCAGGCGACCCATTTAGTGTGAAAGAAGCGCTCGTGGGGACGTGTGACCATGTTGCAGCCTCAGTACGACAGCGTAACTATTTCCGTACTTAATTTCAGGACAATGATCAACCGTTCTTCGTCGTTGACGTGGGTGACATTCTGTACAAGGTGAAAGTCTGGAAGCTGAAGATCCCGCGCGTCGAGCCCTTCTACGGTGAGCGAGGTTTCTTCAGTCGTGCAGCAATTTAACAGGCCAGTTAAACTAGGGAAGTGACACAGCCAGTTACATAAATGCCTAGTAAAACTAATGCGCCAGTAGAAAAACTTGTCAACCCATTACAACGCCGATTATTCATGTATATCTCATCATCAAGTTTTTGGGGGTCTTTTAACTGATACAGTCAGCATGTCCAACAGTATAATTGAATTGGTGTATTGTGATTCAGGAGTACCGTAAATAAATTTGCGTAAATGGCAAAAACGAATTTTTCTGTACACAATATTGTAAGAAGCTCTTCTGTTCCTTATTGTGTTGCTGAATGATTGTGGGTGAAAATATTGCGTCGCACCCAACTTGGGAATTTTATCGATTATGACCACAAGGACCATGCTACATTATTGCATGTGCCTTCGCGCAGCTGTCAAGTGCAATGGAGATCCAGCCGTCCTTGAACTTCTGGCAGGCCTGGGCTTGGGCTTTGACTGCGCCAGCAAGGCTGAAATTGATACCATTCGGGCATTAGGAGTGGCAAGTAGTCGCATCATCTATGCCAACCCGTGCAAGACTCGCTCATTCATCAAGCACGCTGCAACTGTTGGTGTCGACCTCATGACCTTTGACAATGAACTGGAGCTGTTCAAGGTGCGCGAGCTGTACCCAGAGGCACGCCTGGTACTGCGTCTGCGCGTCGATGACTCTGGTTCTGTCTGCAAGCTGGGCCTCAAGTTTGGCTGTGAATTGGACAAGGCTCCACATCTCCTGTCTGTAGCCTGCAAGCTTGGCCTTTCAGTGGTGGGCATCAGGTGGGCATGTTCACCTTTTCGTAGGGTTCTGGAATTGGGCAGATATGATGCAACCATCGCGGTATTCAAAGCATCATGGATACACTGAAAAATCCTCGGTTCAAAACTTTTTTATTGTGCTGAGGAGCCATGCTGACCATTCTAAATGGTACATTGTTTTTTTTACAATGGCAATAGCAGTATTTAGCATCCTCCTCCTCAAAATTTTTGTGACATTCATGCTTACATATGCTACAAAATTTTGTGCAGAAGCTGCTAATGCCTTCAAAACTATGAAACTATTGTATAAATGATTTGTTTAAAGTACTGCAGCTTTCGAAGGCCATATAATAGCTTCTGGTGCAAGTCGTAGCATTTCACTGTATAAATGCTTTCAGAACTTGGATGAGTGAATTTGGCCTGCACTGTTAGTACAAAACGCAAGATTGTTTTGAAAGGATAACAGGAGTCGTGATAAAACTAAATGAGGTACAAGCTAAAACTTATACAATGCTACACCCCAACGACCAGCCACAGTGACAAGAATGTAGAACAGTTTTACAAGGATGTGGAAACAGCAATGAATATAAAGTACACACCCAATATACGCTAGTTATGGGAGGCTTTAATGCGAAAATAGGAAAGAAACTAAAGGGAGAACAGGCAGTCGAGAACTATTGTAGGCGATAGGAAGAGCAGAGGGGAGATGCTGGTAGAATTCGCAGAAAGAAATCAACTCCTTGTAATGAACACTTTCTTTAAGAAACATAAGAACAGGAAGTGGACTTGGAAAAGCCCTAATGGCGAAACAAAAAACGAGATATACTTTTCATACTAAGCAGCGATTCAGGTATAGTACAGGACACGGAAGTGGTTAATAAGGTCAAAATTAGTGATAGCAGACTAGTAAAGGCAAAGATAACTCTCAATCTCAAGTGGATAAGAACAGAGTTACTCATACGGATGTCGTCGGGGCAAAAACGGAAGAATTTCGAACTGCACTTAAGAATAAGTATGAGGCTCTAGGACAGAAAGAAAAGGAGGATACAGAGAAGATGAACGAAAACTTACTAGGTTGATCACAGAAGCCGCAATCGAAGTAGGAGCCAAAGCACTAAGACAAGATGTGAATAAGCTCTTGCAAACTACTAAAAATTTAATTAAACAACGGATGCGAATAACTAACCCAAGAGACAAGATAGAATTCGCCAAGCTGTCTAAGCTCATCAACAAAAGTAGTCTGTGACACATGCAACCATAACTTGAAAGAAATAGAAGCAGCCGTCAGAAAAGGAGTCAGCATCAAAACAAAAGGAAGCTTCATGGGGGAAGAAAAAATAATGCATGCAGTGAAAGATTGGCAGGAAACATTGCTACTAACTTCAATGATATAGCCAAGGTGGCTGAGGACTTCTATTCAGAACTCTAACAGCTCAAACACGAGACACCCCACTGGGAGTGTAATAAGCGCCGATCAGGACAGAGAAGTTGTGTGCGTCACTGCAGACGAGGTTAGGAAAGCAATTCAAGGCATGTCTCCCGGGAAAGCAGGTGGAGAGGACGGCCTAACCGCCAACTTGATCAAAGATGGAGGAGACCTCCTGACTAGAAAGCTTGCGACACTGTACACAGCTTCAAATGTACCAGTAATTTGGAAAAATGCAAACATTCTATTATTACACAAGAAGGGAGATGTAAAAGACTTGAGGAACTACAGGCCGATTAGTTTACTCTCAGCACTATATAAAACATTCGCAAAGGTTATCTCAAATAGAATAAGAGCAGCACTTGAATTTCATCAACCAAGAGAGCAAGCAGGGTTCAGACAAGGATACTCCACAATAGACCATCTTCATGTGATCAATCGGGTAACAGGGAAATCTGCTGAATACAACAGATCCCTCTATATGGCTGTCATAGACTACGAAAGGCCTTTGACTCTGTAGAGATAACAGCAGTTCTGGAGGCATTGCGTCATCAAATAATATGTGATAGCTACGTAAATATAACAGCTAACATATATAAAGACTACAGCCACCCTTCTCCTGCGCAAGAAAATCCAGATACAGAAAGGTGTCAGACAAGGCGATACAATCTCTCCAATGCTATTTACTGCATGCTTGGAAGAAATCTTCAAAAGACTATACTGGGACGAAACAGGACTCTGGATTAATGGCAAATATTTGAGTAACTTCCGCTTCGCCGACATCGTACTCTTCAGCAAGGATTGCGATGAACTACAGAAGATGACTGTAGACTTAAAGGGCAACTCCGGCAGTTTTTTTTTTCACCATGTTCTGATATCAGTGTTTTCCAATGGTACTGAAAGCCCTGTAACAGGCAGGGTGGTTCAGTTTGCTCAGAAATGCACCAATAGCTTTAAATAACCGACCGACAGTCGTGTTCAAACCGAAACGGGCAGGTCATGTGATAAGGCTAGACAACCGATGGACAGTTAGAATGACGGAACGGATACCAAGAGAGGGTAAGCGCCGCCGTGGATGACAGAGAGTAAGATGGAGTGACGAAATTAAGAACTTCGGAGGCATCAAATGGAATCGGCTCACACAGGACAGGAAAGGGTGGAGAGCATTGGGAAAGGCCTTCGTCCTGCAGAGGACATAAGATGGGCCGATGATGATGATGAAAACACTGCAACAAATGGCACAAATAAAGAGTTTCAAATTTAGACCATCTGGAGTGCCTTGGTGCACATCTGGAATTATATACACAAGTCCACTGTAGCTGTTCGTTTGTCCGATATGTAAAGTCGTTTGTTGTGTGCCACTTTGCAGCTTCCATGTGGGCAGCAACAGCCGTGAGCCGCAGTCATTTGCACGTGCCATCGAAAGTGCCCGCCAGGTATTTGACCAAGGCCTGGCACTGGGGTTTCCCATGACTCTGCTAGATATTGGAGGTGGCTACCCAGGTGACCGAGGCTTCCAGAAGCTCTTTGACCAGGTGGGTCACTGGATCCTTGATTATGAAAGAGCTAAGTTAGCTGCCTGTTTGAATGCTTTCCATACTGGTCACGGGCGTACTATATTTACGATTTTAACTCTGCTCGAAAGAAGGTCGAACCCTCCTCCCTTTCTCAAATTGCGAGCCAAATGAAAGGACTGACTGGCAGTACATTTTAATTTTGGTTGTAAGTTGACCCCCAACTAGGATTTTAAATTTCCAACGGAATGGGTTGATTTACAATTGTGTAAGCACAGCATGACTGGAGGTCTTGACACTTGGTCAACAAGGCCTATTCCATTGACCTATGCATGAGTATATAGTAAAACCTTAGGTGCAAAGTACGTTATCGGTAGCTATGAAAGAAGCCTTAGCATTACTGCTACAAAGGAAACATTAAAATGGGAGCTTCTAAAAAAAAAGAAGGCAAATTTTGCGTTTGAAGCTTTTTCACAATGTATATTATGGCCACATTGGAATAGACCGCAATAAGTACATTCTTCAACCTCATTATATATCAAGACGAACAGATCATGAACTCAAGGTTAGAGAATATAACTGTAAGACTAATCTTTTTAAAAGCGCTTTTTCCCCAAAAGTTTCTGAATGGAATCGTCTGCCTACTGACACGGTCAGCATACTAGATAACGAAGCTTTTGCGGCCGCTCTTTGACATCTCGTTCTGTCTTCGGCTGCAGTTGAATTTTACGCAAAGTTCAGTTCTTATCACATAGTTTTTGTATATTTTATGTTTGTACAGTATAATTTTTTGTTTTTCCCTCTTCGTCTACGTTAGTTGTTTTTTTTTTTTTTTTGTCACTGATGTGCATTGACAATATACACTAGGCCACAAGATTAGTTCTTATCACATAGTTTTTGTATGTTTTATGTTTGTACAGTATCATTTTTTTTTTTTCACTCTTTGTCTACGTTAGTTGATCTTTTTGTCACTGATGTGCATTGACAATATATGCCACTGTCTCTCCTTAGTAATCGTAGTTGTATTTCTGTTCTTGAAATGTATGGTGTATAAATTCTCTGTTTAACACCCCCACTGTAATGCCTGATGGCGCTGTGGGTATGAAAGTAAATAAATAAATAGTTTTGCACTTTTTAATTGTCTTTGGATAATTGGGATCATCCTGTAGTCTTCACAAGCACATGCATATTTCATGGCATCGAACTTGGACTTTGCTACATTTGGCTGTGCTATGGGAAATGTGTACGGTAGGGGTGTGCGAATATTCGAAATTTCGAATAATTTTCGAATAGCATTTCCTATTCGATTCAGTTCGCACTCAACTTTTCCTATTCAAACTATTCAAAGTTGGTAATTAAGGCAAAAAAAATATCTCGTGACAAGTGACCCATGCCTGCATGTAGCATGCTTTGCTGCATAACACCCGCGTACTGCGGCGAAGCTAACACTTGTGTACTGCAGTGAAGTTGGCTCAGCTTTCTGTTGCACAGCTCTCTGTTGGGCTGTCCTTCAGAACTTCGGAATGACATGTGGGACTACACTAATCGTGCAACAAATTTTTTTGTCTTTGCTTAGCAGCAGTTTGCCTATATTGACATAGTATTACGTAAAAGAAATATTGGAAAATTATTAGAAAAATATGATTCGATTAGCACTTGAATCAAATATTTTTCAAATAACTTTCTAATGTTTCATAAATATTCGAATTTGCTTCGCACTCAAAATTTTGCTATACGGGTTTTCGGGTGCATGCTGAAGAGCTGTACACATTTTATAGGCATTAGATTTACCATATGGCCACAAGCCAACAAAGCCAAGCCCGTGCATCACACGGGGGGGGGGGCTCGATCAGCGATAGAAACTTGTGCTGGGTTGTTGGCCTTTCCACTGGTTTCGGTTCACCCTTCAACTTGAGAGGTCAGTTTCCTTCGAAAGGCATCGTGGCAGTTCAGCAAGAAAACTTCTGTGCACATATGGTATAATTATGTGGGATTAGCACTTGTAACCACAATGGGCATAGTCACTTTAATGCCTACATAATATTGTTTGTCATGTCGCACACTATAGTAGATTCAAAAATTACTTGTGTACAGTGTTGAGCTGCTTTACTTACGATATTTTGGCTCGCACATGCCAGCTCAGCTTGGTGCACGTCCGTCATTTCAGATTGCATTCACCATCAACACCAGTTTGGCAAAGCACTTTCCCGAGGAGGGTGGAGTACGGGTGATCGCAGAGCCCGGCCGCTTCTTCGTGTCATCGGCGTTCACACTTTACACAACTGTGATTGCCAAGCGCGAGTGTGACGACCGGCCCATGTACTACCTCAACGATGGTGTCTACGGCTCTTTCAACTGCACAGTTTTTGACCATGCTGAACCGAAGCCCTTTGCACTGAACCGTCGCAATGACCCTGCACGCCTCTGCTCGCTTTGGGGACCAACATGCGACTCCATGGACATGGTGCTGGAGGACGCGCTGCTGCCAGAGCTTCAGCCGGGAGACTGGGTCGTCTTTGAGAACATGGGTGCCTACACGCTGTGCGCTGCATCAAACTTCAACGGTTTCCAAGCACCAGAGGTCAAATATGCGCTGACCTACTCCACCAAGTGAGTTATCTGCAGCATGCGCTAAGCTTTGTGCCAATCGCGGACATGTTCAGTGCATTCACCACCCATCGATTAACAAAATTTGCATTTCCTTACCCAGAGTTCCGCGCTGCAGTGTATTTGTTGTGCTACTGAAAGATAAATGAAAAAAAAAAAAAAACTTTTCTTGAATAGATTTGAACAAATGAAGATGTGAGTAGTGACTCGGATGCTCACGCACTAGAGATATTGTAAGAAATGTGACTTTCAGTCAACATCATGACCTGGCGGCTGCCTTAGCAGTGATGACAGTGCTTTGCCGCTGTGTCACATTGCTTGTCCCTTCAACGCAAGACTGCCAAACGTAATGGCCGAGTGTTTGGTGAGCCCTGTTGGTGGCTCAGGCATCTTATGTTCCGATATTTTCCAGCCACTAACATGTGTGCTGTCATGTGACATGTATTCTTGACTAAAAAGTTTCGAGTGTCAACTTCTCAAGAAATAACGAAAGGGAAGGGGTCAAGGGCTCGTTCTTTATCTGTTAGAAACAACTTAATGAGCAAACAGACAATGAGGCCTAGGAAAGCATAGGGGAAGTTACTTGTGGTATTGTAATTGTGGAGAAAGTAGAAAGGAATTAAAGTGGACGAAAAGACAAACCTGCCTTCGGTGGGACCCGAACCCACGACCTTCGGATGTCGCGTCCGATGCTCTACCAACTGAGCTACAAAGGCGGCCGTCCCCTCGTCCACTTTATTGTGTATTTATGTACGTATTATCCTGGGAGTGTTAGGCAGCGCCACTCGTGGCCAATTAAGGCGGCGTGTGTAGAACACACTTTCTTGCCAGGAGGCGCCACGTAGAACGTGAACTTTGATGAGATGGCTGCTGCCCAATAAACCCTCGCATGCTACCTAAGGCACCAAGTCTGCCGCAACGAGGCCCAAGCTATGAAATAACGAAAGGGAAGGGGTCAAGGGCTCGTTCTTTATCTGTTAGAAACAACTTAATGAGCAAACAGACAATGAGGCCTAGGAAAGCATAGGGGAAGTTACTTGTGGTATTGTAATTGTGGAGAAAGTAGAAAGGAATTAAAGTGGACGAAAAGACAAACCTGCCTTCGGTGGGACCCGAACCCTCAGTTGGTAGAGCATCGGACGCGACATCCGAAGGTCGTGGGTTCGGGTCCCACCGAAGGCAGGTTTGTCTTTTCGTCCACTTTAATTCCTTTCTACTTTCTCCACAATTACAATACCACAAGTAACTTCCCCTATGCTTTCCTAGGCCTCATTGTCTGTTTGCTCATTAAGTAACTTCTCAAGAAAGTTTCACAAGCAAGACAAATGCCAATTACTGTTATCAGGCAAAAAATAGTAAAATAAAATCAGTTTTGCCAGAAGGGCAAAGCATAAGAATTGAGATGAGCAGCTTTAGGGGGAATGTGAGCTTATTGGGCAAGCATAAAGGTGCGTAAACGCGATGGTCGAGCGGCAAAGACAACGGCCCAGCAGCGGTGCATGCTTCACATCTCATGACTGCGCTAAGCAGCGTGCATAGTGGCATCAAGCTCCTTCCAGCACTATGTGGCAAGGGCATTGCCGGTGCTGCGACTGTATGGGAGGCGCCTGGAACGGAGCAGGTGTTCAAGACGCTGCTATGCAGTATGCAGCACATCTGATGGATACTGAGGTAGCGCACGCACTAGCGATGGCTTCAAGTTTACAGTTGCTGCTCGTTGCCCCCACTTGGGGAGTGCTTTTACCCGGGGTGAGAAAGTACGATGCTTTGGGGGTTATCAATTAGGACTTTATATGGGACATGACGGTGACTGCAGAAACCCGTCGAGACTGTCCATATAATCCCTATCACAATAATACCACCGAATCATTTGCTTTTTAGTGTGTCATATCGTGCCATCTAAGACATTTATACTGCATTGGCCAGATGTTGCACAATGTAACAGCACAATGCATTACAGCATTATGCACTTTTTGGACTAGGTAGCCAGAACAAGCACAGGTTTGTTTCCCTATTACAAAACAATGTTCTTGTGCAAAGATGCAAATGAATATGAGTTCGTAGTATACACTGCACAGCGACATGCACGCCACTGTTATATTATTCAGCCACTTGTGGGAAACTGGGCGTTTGATTTTTACTGAGCAGATAAGTTAGATGCCAGTTAAACTAAGAGCTCATTGAGCTACGTCACCATGTACGAATACTAAAAGGGATAAATGCAAATATTAAATCGATGTGCACTGTTAGAATACCATTCAGGAAACACCACAGTGCTTGTATTGTGCCAAAGAAACGACTAGTCTGAATCACAATCGTATCGAAGTGGTCAGCACACCATTACAACTATTCCAGTCTTCCAGCTAAGCGGATCTATCGACATAGATTCCGTGTTTTCTCTCCTTCCTGGTCGACACTCCAGCCACATGTGCTAAAGGCACAGGAGCAAGCAGAAGAGGAGGAGGGTTAGCTATTGTAAGTGTGCCAGGATGGTCCCCCTCATCGGGTGAGGCGCTTAAGCTGTTGTGAGCAGACCCTGCTGTCAGCAGTTGCAAAGAAACCAGTTTCACCTTCTCATTTCTCAAACCCATTTCATTCATATTCGAGAACATGACAACAGAGGTATTGGCCATCTACAATGTGCACTTGGCATGATACCTCCCAAGAACCATTGTAGTTTTCACTAGTTTGCAAGCTGGCATCCATTGAATTAACAATGGCAGAAATCCGTGCACAAGGCACTAGCAGTGGTTGAAAATTGGCTCGACTTGGTGGCTTAGAACAGAACGCTTTCGAAGAGATTACAATTCCGCCTGTAGTGAACCTGTGCAGGGTCCACCAGTGAAGGCCACTCTGGTCTGCCTCTGTGCAGCCATGCCACAATACACCCAGCTGTTTGGTGCAGCACTGGCTACGTGCAGTAAAATAAACAGCACACCTCGTGTGTATTCTGCCCCTCATCCCCGCCTACCTACGTGCTGGCATTTCACGCGATATATTAGCCTAGAAATTATGGCTACCAAAGTGGCAAGTAGTGTTGCATCTGGTAGCTGCTATTCCTAAAAGCAAGGACAGAATGGGGTAGTTGGGAGGGAATCTGCTACTCCAAGTTTCGAATATTTATATGGAGGTTCTCGTGCTTCTACATACTTGAATTGCCTTTTCATATGAAGCAGCCGTGGTAGAGGTTAAAGGGCAATGTCCCACACTTACTTGTGTAGTGCTGAAGGTACTCTAGAATGGAATATCTAAATAATGCCATTGGCCAGTGCATAACAGTTACAGCTGTTCTTGTGTCCAAGAACACACATAAATGTAGTGCAAGTGAACAGGGCCTGGCAATTGTTCTGGGAGAGTAAGACAAAATTTATTCATTACACAAAGTTCTCTTGTCAGTCATACAAACCACATCTGCAATGTTAATATACTTCCGCTGACTTCAGTAACGTGAAAAGCACTGTGCGTTGACAGCGTCGTGGCCTGTGATCTTCGCAGATCTTCACATTTGTTGCGCAATTGTGCTTCATGCTCCATTCGGAAAAAGTATTGCTGTGCGTTGGTGACCTCCAGACAGTTGTGTTCTCTCGCTTCTTCTTCTGCAGGGTGCAGCTGCAAGGCATGCCATTCTGGGACAACCTCACCTGCCTCTTGGGCACAGCTGTGCAGCAACTGGCAGACACATGTGGAACAGCTCCAGGACAGGGCGCGGGGGCGGCGTTGGACAAGGCGCCGCCCCCGCTCGCGGAGGTGCATGGCTGAAGCCTAATAAAACAAATGAAAGCAGCACACACATCCTGAAAAATTCATTCTCTCAAGGCACTGCTGGCAGGTCCTTTCTTGAGCGTGCATTGGTTGGACAGCGCAAAGCGCTCTGCTGCTGTCATGTCGTCTGGCAGATCCTGTACCAAGTCCGGCGCGTGGCTGCGCTCAATGCTGTCTATTGACACGTGCACCCGTGCCAATGCAGTGTCCAGGTCGCGTGCCAACTCCTGGTTTGACGACTCCTGGCTGATGTCGTAAGCATCCAGGCTAGCAACTGCATCAATGGCCGTGGGTGGCGCATCTTCATCCCTGCGTTGCAGAGCGCAAGCTTGCTTTCTACACTGCCATGAAAAATGGTTTGGCCTGCTTCGAAGGTTGTATGGTCAGAGTGCCTTTAGTGTTGGAGTGTGCAAAGTTTGTGCAGAATTTGGTGTAAGTGCATTGCGTGCTGACCGTCTTGCACTTGTGAACGGCGTGACTTTTAAATAGCCACTCTGAACAGTGTCTCTCTAAAAGCACAAAAGAAGGTGCGACACTGCTTGCTTCAGGCATCATTACGTTTCTGAGTTCGTACAAATGAAGACTGCCGTCTGTTTAACAGTAATATTTAGTATTATCTCAAGTCCACTGTAGTATAATGATTAGCATCAGTTACCCTGCAGTATGTAGCAAATAGCTGCCAGAATTGAATGTGTTAAGGCCTGCTTAACACTCAAAGATGCAAACGGTAGGCAACACCCTGAATGATGCTAAGCCAACCATATGAATCCATGCACTGCTCATTTGCATGTGGATAGAGTGGATACAATGCTATTTTGTTGATTCTTAGTCACCTCTGCCTGCAATCCCCCCCTCCATATTTAAATGTATTTGTTGAATGGTCTTGCTGCATCATTACATGATTTCTCAGTTACTAAAACAAATGTCGCAGTACACAGCCACAACACTGAGATAGTTGTCCGAGCCACTTATTGCTAAACTCAGTAATTTGGCACATCGTTACAGAGCAAGTAAAAACTGTTGCATTCACGGGAATGACTGTCATTACCGTGAATGCAACATGCTAACCGGCAATTGACTAAAAGTTCTGTAAGCCTCTGGAATGTTTCAATAGACTACATAAACAAGTGTTGCATGTTGATTGGTGCATGGCACCAGTAGTGGATGTTACCCCTGCTAAGGGACTCTGGCCGGTCAAGAAACACTCGATGCCTAGACAAATGTTGTAAAATATGAAGCACCTTAAGTCAAACAGCACAGGGATAACATTATAATTAGATATAACCAGAATTCGGTATAAAAAATTGCATAGGGATGCGTCAAACTCTCACAAGATCAATCGATCAACCACTAGTCTGGCAGCATTTATTGCATTAGGTGGGAGCATAAGCAGTGTGGCAACCACGGTGTTGGCCACCCGCGCACACAACTGATTGAGCGAAGTAGCTAGTTACATAACCGTGACGACAACCACCTTTGCTGGCAGCACCAAAAGAAGAAAAAGACAGATACCATCGCAAAAGCACAAAAAGAAGCGCAAAGAAAAAAAAAAAAAAAGGATGGATACCACCGCAGAAAAATAAGCCTGAGCAAGGCGATGTTGTGGGGAAACCTTGCTGCCTGTCAACAGGGCGCACGTGTTCTGTGCCCACGGTGTCTATGTATCTGACCCCCCTCCCCCAAATTAAAAGATTAAAAATGCATGTTATCTTCGAGGTCTTGTGTGGAGTGTTTGGTATAGGCAATCTGTGTTCGGTATAGTGAGGTTTCACTGTATTCCACATAATGCTTCACTTTACTGTCAACATAGGGACCTTTCAGACCCTTCAAGCTGTATGGGCAATACTACCGATGACGCATTTTCTGGCACGCCTCCTTGTATTCCGCAGTTGCACAGGTAAAAGGCTGGGCACTCCCCTGGGGGACGGGTGCTTTATAGCACTCTGACAAACATTCCCTTTTGTGTGTCCATGCAAGTAGCTCAGACGTGTGCAAGTGACAGTGTTATGTGGCACCCTTTCCTTGCAGCACAGAGATATTTCCCCCCTCCCTGTTCCACAATATAGCCTCCAAAAAAAAAAAAAGGCAAATTCACTCGCCTGACTGACCCAAAGGGCTAAAACTGCCATAGCTATGCCTGAAACAACTTTGAAGGCCTGCCACTTTATTGGGAATCTCCTTACGTGGTACTGCAACAGATGACTGCACCTATAATTTAAGAGACGAGTACCATCTTCCGAAAACGGATGAGAGTAGCAATGACCACTCGACATCTGCGTTGTGGTAAGGCAGGCTTTAGCAATGGAGATTGCACAAAGCTTCTTAGACCCTTGCAGCAATTTGCTCTTTCAAAGCCATTGCCAAGAATGAAAAACACAGACAGAGCTGGCACCACTGAATCCTTTCAATGTAAGATGCTGCATTAAACAGCAGAATCTTGACTGCAGTGGCTGTAGCTGCTAGCGAACTGGCATTTGAAAGTAGTGGTGATGCAATGAAAATGGTGAGGGCTTCAATTAATGCAATCCTGGTTAAAAGTTAGGCTGCAAAGGGCTTCAGCATGTGTGTGAAAAAACGCATCCAAAAATCTTTTTTTATTACGTTTTGCAATAAGTCGGGGTGGGAGGCATTTGTGTGTCCAAACACCCCTTCAAATTTTCTCTCCAATGCATAACCATGCTCTCCCTCCCCTTTAAATCATTTTCCACCCATGATATTTACACACTGCATAACACCCCCCCAAAAGTACTTCTGTCTACACCTTTGTAACAAGTGGTACGCATAAATAGCATAGCTGTTTACTAAGGGTATCTGTGCAAATTTGTGAATGATACTGCAGCAAGTGACACCAGTGAAGCTGGGAGCAACACTCTTTGTTAATGACTTCACTGCCAAACTTTCTTTTTCAATTCAGGGGGAACTAGCAGAAACATTCCCTGAGAGGACACCAGCCAGCACTGCTGGCTTCAGTTCAATGAAGGTGGAGGGGCACCTTTGGCAGAGTCTAGTTTTAATATTTGTAAAGTAGAAAGTAATCTTGGGGCAGATAAATATAAATTTTTTAGTAAAGCTTCGAACCAATCAGGCACCAACAGCCTAAGCCCAGAACCTCCATCATAACCAACAATTGCAAAATTTACTAACCACAGAGGCCCCCAGCAGTCCAACGTATACTGAGGACACTGTGTCAGCCGGCCTGCCTGTGCAAAAAGAATGACACTTTCGGAGCAGCATGGCTCAAGCGATTACTGGGCTGACCCAGGAAAGTGGAATGTCAACAACTTGACCAAAGAACACTTGCTTTGCAATGTTCCCATACCTGTCGGTATGTAACACCAGCAAGCACTGCATGTATCAGCTTGGGTGTACAAGGAAATTCAACAAACAATCAATTAGCAGCGCCCTGGAACTCATACATTTCACCAATCCCATGTGTCCATGACTAGTTCTTGCTAGCAGCGCAGGTACACCGCACCTGGTGTATTTTCGCATGTCAGTCTATAAGGCTGTAATGAGGTACCTATGACAGTTGTGAAGTGTGGCAGAAATGAGACAGTGAAATTCAGCATGCTCACAGCTAAGCATTTCTACACCAGCGCTAGTACCATGAATAGACTTCGTAACATAAACATGCGCACTGTGTGCATGCCACCTCTGGCAAAAATGGCAGTCCTATGCAGCATGCAAGTAGACAAACGAGTCAAAAAATCGGGCACTGTTTGTCATTATACAGCACAATTTTGGAGAGAATACAGTCGACACGCAGCACAACTGCAGTGGGAGCTGCATATAAGCTCGTGAGCAGCATGACCAGGAAAGATCAGAAGCAAGCTGGGTGAGTTCGTAACTGAATGTCTAGTGGAATAGGCAGTGCAACAGAGACAACAAATGAAGATGACACTTCGATTGGGTATCTTGCCCTTTGCATGTGCTGCTCTGTGTGTGTTTCAGAAGCCCATGGGCGTTCACACCGACTTTAAATAATTTTCTGCTGCTCTGCACCACCAGTGTGTGAATAAACCAAATATCTGATATATATTGAGAGTACAGAAAAAAATAAGAAGGAGTGTCTGCAACATCATTGCACCATTTACTTTCTGAGTACATACAAGAGTTCTATGCTTGGTTTGCATGAAATCAGAATAAAAGCCACCATTCGTGCCATGTTGCGGCTTCCTTCACAATGCAGCCTCGGCGCAAGACGTGTTACAACTTTTTCCAATTAAACTGGCCGACAATAGATCGTTCATTTATCACAGTGTAAGCCATGAGTCTGATGCAGCATGCTCATTACACCGAGCCGAAACGAAACTACTGACTATTGCATCGGCTGCAGACAAAAGTGTGGTTCACCAATGATGCTGTCACGGGCAGCATCCATGTGGCTCGGAAGGCGCACGCACTACGAGACAAAATGAAGCAACTGTGTATAGAATCTGCTCCACGTACAATCTTGGCAGCTTGTGATACGACCTACGCACGCCTTGAAAACACAGAACTTGTCCCGTGTTCTTGTGCCTTCCTCGTGACTTGCGCTGCTCTTTGGAAATTAAAGGGACACTAAAGGCAATCAACTTTTTTTAATACAGTGACGGGCAAATGCTTGACGCCTAAAACGTCAATACTATCTTAAAAGAAGTTTAGTCATCGAGACATTTAGGCTAGCACCACCAAGTGGGAAAATCTTACAACTGACATCAGTGACATAGGCAGATCACGAAAAAAGGCTACTGGTACAAAAACTGCCACTAACAGAAAAGGTCACCGCAGTGCATTAAACGATGGAATAAAATTCTGCTTGACTACTTCTGTTCCATTCACTGAAAAAAGAACTGATGAAATCCATCATGAAGCTTCACAAAACTCTGAGCCGTGGTGTACTGTAGCTATGGTATGCAGCGGGACACTGTAGAAGCAGGTTTCTCTGCCGCTGCTAACAGCACTGTCTGCTGGCAACAATAGCTGAATCCTCCCTCTCTCCTGCATACTGCTGCCACTCGCACACATGGCTGGACCACCAGCTATCAGAGAGAGAAAACAGTGAGTGTACTTCACCGGGCCATTCAAGGTTGGCAGTTTGAATAGCTCAGCATGCTGACAACTAAAATACGATTTCTGTTTAAACTAGGCATCTTCATGGCATTAAACCAGCACTATGACCTTTCTTAAATGCTATTTCAACAGTTTCTGATGATATAGTGTTTGCCTTTAGTGTCCCTTTAAATGTACTGCAGCCTGGACAGGCAGGGCATGCTTCTGGTAATGCTGGCACGAGTTAACTTTATGCTGCACACGTTTTACACAAATGAACAAGCACAAAGGATTAAGACGGCATGCTGCACGAAGTGTCTACCATTCCATGTCCCAAAGAAAGCAATTTCAAGGCATCAACTGAAAGTGCTGCGGCAGTTCAGCAGGAAATGCACAAATCCTATTCACGGCACAGATGCATGCTGCACTCGTGAGCAACCGCCAGCTAAACAGGACGTATATATATCATTTCCAAAAAAGTGCATTATTCAAGGGAGTGCAACAGCTGCTCTTACGACACCATTACACTGCCCAATAAAGGCATGAAAGCATGAAGTGCATTCATATGGTGCATCCTTCACATGCCCATAAACACTGCATGCTGATGTACCCACAGACGCACAATGCAGTCACTTAAAGAGGCACAAAAGAATTCAGCTTGGTTACTCCACTCCTACAAGCTCTTGCTATGAGCTGTGGCTCGCTACAGCAGATGATGCACGGAAACCAGAGGTTGGTGGCAACCCATTAAAACTTCCATACAAACTCTTCCTGACGTCATTCTGCCTGCATCTGCATGGCACTGGACGCAGTTGGTACTACACTTTCAGCTAGGAATTGGGAGACAGAAGACTAGCCTTCATTTCCTCGGCTCATGGTCAATTGTTCTGCACCAAGGAAATGCTGGCACGGGCTCGGAAAACTGGTAAACTACCAACAGATTCAAGCAATCCTCTCTTGTGCCCCTTTGAGAGAAGCTTCGGTTCCTCAATCACTGCAGGCTGCAGGACATACCTGATGCTGAGCAAGATGTACTTGTCTGGCACAAGGCCGTCCTTCCCGTCAAAGTGGCCCCGCCACCAGTCTGCCGACACCTGGCTGTAGAGCACCAGCCTGTCCCCCCGCCGGAATGACAACTCTCGCTCTGACCGTGCCACAAAGTCGTACTGCGCTGTTGCTTCTAGCACGTCTGACCCTGCGTCAAGCCACATGAGGGTAAAGGCACAAATCCATGGCCCTCAGGCAATAGTGGAGTGTTACTCACTTCCAAACAGGGAGATGTCAGGCTCACTCGACAAAGCATCTGAAATGTAACGATGCAAACACATATCAAATCCCTCAAATTTACAATGCATACAGTACATATTCGTACAAGCATGCACATATAATCTTTACTGGCCTGGGCACTGCTGTGGAAGCTTACTTATAGCAGACAGCTGCACAAGTTTCAATACTGACATTTCATGCATTGCTAGAACTTGAAGGAAAAAGGGGAAAACAAAGACGTCCACGTATTGCTTTTTTTTTCCCTTTATGTTCCCTTTCACAAAATGGAAATGCATGCCTGTGCAGAGGTGTCTATCATACAGACTTCAATGTAACTGGCTAACAAACAGGTGCAACTGGAACCTTTTCGATTGATTTGTGGAGTTGAACGTCCCAAAACCAGCACCGATTATGAGACGCCATAGTGGAGATCTCCGGAAATTTCGACCACCTGGGGTTCCTTAACGTGCACCGACATCGCACAGCACACACCTCAACATTTTGCCTCCATCGAAATGCATTCCTTTTATCTGGCATTTCTTCTTTTTTATCTGGCTTTTATTTGGCTTCTAGTTCTTTATCTGGCATTTTACCATGAGCAATTATGACTACTGCATGCCTTCACACCTTTCTATAAGAAAACAGTATAATTTGGTTTGCGATGTATCCCTTAGTATTGTACAGTAACAGAAAACTAACGGCGTTACTTCGTAACAGTAACACTAACTGTAACATAGTTACTTTTCTGGCTTAGGTAACGGTAACTGTAACACTGCTACTTTTTACTGGTAACATGCCCATGCCTGTAAATACCCATGACTGACAAACTGGTGACAGGGTGCGCAGGTGGGAGACCACTTACCTTCATCGGAGCTCTGGGAGGCCCCTGCAGGCTCAACCACTGGCTCCACGGGCAGCTCATCCCTGCAGAGAACTTTCACTCAAGCCAATGCTAACTGCAGCACGTCTGAAGGTAAAAAAAATGAAAGACCACCTCTAATCAAGTGCAGTCATCTTTCATTAGCTTGAATGCTATTTGGTTGAGCTGGCTGTCATCAGACTGAACCACATTAGGTTCTGAAGATGCCTCTCATGCCCCTTGAATAGCTAAGCTCAATCCAGATTATCAATGATTCAAGATGCGCAGATACCTATCTAGATAGGCGATCTCTTCGAAGAGCTATTTTAAACACTTGTTTCTTTTCTTACAGAAAACAGCTGTCACCGGTCTGCTTTAGCAAGGCTTTACCTTTCTGAGTGCCATGTTCCAGTAATGTTACCAGCTATCCAGCCTTGCCCATATTCTTGACTGCACATGCATGTCTCGGCCTTTGTAACACGACTGAACAAGTCATTGCGTGACAGATAGATCCTGTCATAAGCCACAAGCTGGGGGTGTGAGAGAAAACAAGGAAAGATACCGCGGATGCACACAGTCATGGCAGGAGAGACAGTGAGGCTGTAACAGAAGGGGCAGGTAGTACAGCGCAGTGGGAAGGAAGATAGCACGGCTGGTAACGATCTTGCCCTCTCCTGCATTCAAGCAGAATTAGGGGTGCAAGGGTTCAGGAGGTATTTACAGTACATGACAGGAACGTGTGGGCTGACCCTTAGGTCAAAAGCTGTGCATCCACCCCACGTCACTCGAGTATGAAGCAAGGTCTCACATTTGAGTTAAACACTATCTCCTGTCAGAAAGCGGGGAGGATCACTGGCAATGTTTCAGTTCCAACAGCAGTGCCCTCAACCTGTCCCTGTGCCACCAGGTTGCAACAATTAGTGGCTATCGCAACAGAATTTTCGTGGCACTTGAATATTTTTACAAGTGGGTTCAACTGCACTAACAACCAGATAGCAAATGAATGTGTACTGTTTAGTCACAGCACCACCACTCACGTGTCTTCTGGGGCCTCAGCACTGATGTATTTTTCGTAGACGAGCCCACCGTCATTAGGAAAGATTTGTTCCTGGTGCACAATGAGGCCCTTGACAAGCTCATTGACGAGATTCTGATACTGGACTTGGTCCTTGTCCTCGGGGATGGGTATCAGTGTTGGGCCGAAGCATATGGCAAGGTTGTACGGATCCATCATGTTCTCATCACTGAACTCTGACAAGCTGCAAAACAAAGGCCACATGAACAACACAGCATCGCTCTGGGCTTGTTCTTATTCATTTCAGTACACTTTGTTTCACTGCAACACAAGTGAGTCCCTGAAGACCCCAAGATGGCAGACTGAAGCTGATAGCACAAAAGCATCAGTTATATGGCATGCACCCCGATGAAATGAAACAAAAAGCAATACTAGCATACACTGTGAATAAATTCTTTCGTACTGCATATGCTATCCACACAACACTGTTGCTGGCAATGGTGTCTCTACCACATCTAAAGGTTGGTGCACCCACAAGGCATGCTCCTCATCAGCGTACTTAATGTTACAAAATTCTGATACTGTTCATAATAACAATGATGCTGTTGCAACTAAGCTCCAGCTCCTTAAGGGGGGACGTGGGTCTTAAAGGTGTCCTTATTTATTTGTGAACCAAATTTGATGAATGTTTGCATGCTTGTTTACTCTCTTTTTCTAATTCTAAAAACGCTTTATTTTTTCTCTGGGTTCATCATTTAGTGACATAATTTTAACAAGACAACCTCTTTTGTTCTTACTACAATAGTCAGACTGCCACAGCACCGAAATATACAAATGGCATATTAGTTGTTAGCAGAAGGCATAAGGAGCACAACGATGGAAGCACTTTTGTGATTAGGTCATTACTTTTTGCTTCATAGTACAATGAACTGTACCATTTCTAAAATAGGTGTGCAAATGTCTCACAAAAATCAAATTTGATAAACTTAAGCAAATAATATTAAAAATTCCTTTGCTATGTTGTGTGCTCCAACCATCTAGCTTCATGTTGCAAAAAGAATTATTATTCTATCTGCGATGGCAGCTCAAATGTTTTGCTGGGCATGCAAAGCTGCCATTTTGAGAAAACCAAGAAAACAAATAAATGCCATGTTTAGGTAGTTGCAAATGTTTGTACACATACACACTTACAATATTCTAGCAAGCTACCATTAGTATGTGCTCAAGGTACTAGAATGTGAGCATGACATCGTTGGATATGTCTCATTTTAGCATTGACACAGCAAAAGATCAGGTGCTTTTTATGTCTTTGAATTGATGATTTGGCTGAAATATGGCCTTAAAAGATAGGAAACTTGGCATATATGGAGAGCAATTGATGTAGATCGCAAAAATGCTGTTTTCCAATAATTGATTTTTTGACAATATTTTTGGTCTAAAGACCCATGAATGACTTGCTCACCCCTGACCCTGCCCTTGCACAAGCCAATGACATCTGTTGCCCTGCCAGGTATAACAGTGACATTTAGAAAAAGTTTGCCATTCCACATTTGGGCCACACGTGCATCATTCAGCAATCCATAAACCAGCGCCTGCACTATTTCTTTTTCAATGCCAGTGCATCGGTCCTGTTCAGGGAGTAGTTGTGCGATGCCACCTAAAGAGTACGGCTGCTTGCGTCACACTTCCTTCGCACTTCTTCCTGGGTAGCTCTCTCTGTATGCGCTATGCGGCACTTGAAGGATCGACAGCTTTCTGGCATCGAGGCATCCTACAGTAGTCTTATTTGCAGTTCGCAGTGGTTGTTCCACTGACGACTGGTTATCGCTAAACATATTAAGCGCTGTGCATTCATGTACAGCGCTTAACACGTAACGTTTGTGCTTCTAGGCGAACATCATTTTGCGTGTGTAGATGGTGTGGTCCAAATAGCAGAAAATCTGTCTTTGCTGCAGCAGAAAAGCATCGGTTATCACACACGCCATCAGCTATCACAGGCGCGCCACCAGCAAACGTCGCGTCTCGTCAACACCCAGTGTGACAGCCTAGCATGGCAATCAAGAGGGTTTTCAAGCGCCGCCCCACGTATATAGGCACAAGTTATCAAGAATGTACTTCTTCCGACAGCAGCCATGAGGCGCCACATAGAGGGCACTCTCCCCCTCTGACTGTGAACCAGGCGTGAGTGCTAGCCAATGGGAAGGTATAGGAAAGAGTCGATGGAGAGGGTGGTGAACGGCTGGATCAGATGCATCCGAATGGCATTGAAAAAAATAAAGGAGGCACTGCATAAACAATGGTGACGTAACCTTCCGAATTTCTACCAAATCACACACACTGAACTCGGAGTAATTAAAACAGTTAAATACTTATCAGCTGATCTTCAAATCAGCTGTTGGCATGTTTCTGGTGATGCAATGAGCTACAAGAAAAACGCCTTCATAACACCATTATGAGGTGATGCACATGCATTACTGCACTTTCATATTTTGGGCAGACCCACACATAAATATTATGGACACTGTTGACTGTCCACCCTGTGGTTTTGCTTAAGAGAAAATGAAGGCTTCAAGTGATTACCACCTACTACATGACAATTTTAATACCCACTGCATGATAACAGCCCTGCCCTACACATTTTTTTTCTTTACTCCACAGCATATTTGCACAGCGCAGGACTACGAGTAGTTACGACGTAACTACTCGTAGTCCTGCGCTGTGCAAATATGTTGATTCCCAATCACCAACTAGCCCAAGCATCTGTCTTTACTCCACAGCTTGCAAGCCTCCCTCCGAGTTGCGCTCAGATGAGTTTTGCTATTGAAAGCACAGGCATGCCTGTGTGCAAATATAACTGGACTACAGATATGGTAAGGTAACATTGCAAGCTAAGCCCCTTGATTAAGAAAGGCCCCTTGATCCCAACTTACTGATTAAGGAATGCGAAGAGGTATCGAAGCACCACAAATACAGGTCTTGGGAAGCTCTGGACAACATCCCTTACTTTGGCTACAAACTCCTCTTTGGACTCGAACTCTGTGCAGGGAAACAAGTACAAATTGTAAATCATTTGGAAAAAAAAAAAGAAAAAAAAAGGAAGGATTATAGCACTCATCATAACGCTTCAATATCAGGGCCAAAGGTGGTTCCTCAACATGAGTCATACAAATTGCATAAATGGTCTCACTCATGCACTTCACATGTGCACTGTAGAGCCTCAACAGCGGGATTATGGTTGATCCAAATTTCACATGAATTTTAGAAATATCCCAGATGGGTTATGTTATACAGATTATGCTGTGATTTGGGCTGATACGAACAGTGTCCTGAATCTGTCGCAGGCGACGGGAACGTGCAAATCATCAGCGCAAGCAACTGGGCTAGAAAGGCTGGTCACAGCCGCTGGCCTGTCAACCTCGTCTTCCTTTCAACACCCAGTCCGTGTTGGCTTAACAGTAGAGAGAGCCCATTCCTATGCATGAGCACTTGCCAGGGCCTTTCGTTTGCTCTCCACGTGCAAAGAGCCACGTGACTATTGTCGGTGCCCTGTCGGCATAGGCCTGGTAGCTGCTAAGACAGAGCAGGCAGGAGTGTTATTGCTTGGTTGCCCATTTCTCGAAGGTATCACCAAAAGTGGTTGCTTGCCAGGTGAGGCAGCCAATGTCCCCATCAACTGTAGTGGCATTAGATTTATTAAGGCACGACACTGTAGGTGCCAAAGCCTTTATGCTGATATGGCATAAGTAAATGCACTAGGCACTGAAGCAGTATTTTTTTTCAAGCATTAGCAATGAAATGAAAGTGTGTGCAGTTCATCATTGCTCCGCATTTTCCCAATTTCTCCTGTTTCTTGGGTCTTGCATTGTGGGGTCTCCCATGCTAGAGGAACAAAGGACACAGTTCAAACCAACAAAAAGGGCATTTATTTGCACCTCCTACATATAGTAAGCACGCTAGCTGAGTTATACAGTCGAATCTCATTAATTCGAACACGCTTAATTCGAACTTCCGGTTCATTCGAACTGACGCTGCGGTCCTGGCAAAGTTATATGTATTTCAATGGCCGAAAACGCCTGGTAATTCGAATGCGCAAGCATCTGCGACGGTTAATTCGAACATCCCGCGCTCTGAAAATTCCTCGAATCACGTGACGGCGCCTACGACGAGGGTATTTCCGTTGGTATTTCTGACCCCACCGCGGAGAAAAAGCGTAAAAGAGCCCCCTCCCCTTCCCGCTTCATTCGTCAAGGTGGCACAGGAAGAAAAAAAAGAAAAACGCACACTGCAGGCGACGCCGATGTGACGGCACCACTCGCGGGGAGACCGGGGGCCCCTTTGCCTTCCCAAAGGCCGGGCTCGACCCTCTCTCCTCTGAGGAGAGAGTCGATTCCGGTTGTGGCCTTCCCTGCTTGAGCATCCAGGAAAGAATGAAAGATGCGGTTATCTGCGTTTCCTCCGTTCTCTCCGAGGAGAGAGCCGTGCAGCGGCTCTTCCCTTTTCGTCTGCCGTAACCAAAAACAACCAACCCACCGAGCGATCACGTGTTGCGTAGCCTCCTCGCCTAGTCAGCCTGGCTAAGAAAAAAAGCATTCGCAGAAAAAAGCCGCGGCAGCGGAGAACCAGAGAGTATTCGTTCGTGGTCATTCTACGGCGCTGTATTGTAAACTGCGCCCGAACAAGACGATTACTTTTCAAAGCGACGATTGTGCCGGTGGCAAGCGAAGCAAGGAGAGGCTGGCAGTAATGGTGTGCGCAAATGCGACGGGCACAGAGCGTTGCTGGTTGCTAGTGATTGATAAATCGGCCAAGCCTCGCTGTTTTAAGGGCATGAAGACCTTGCCAGTCGATTACGTCGCCAACAAGAAGTCATGGATTACTGTGGACATTTTTTCAGACTGGGTGCGTACCCTGGACAGAAAGTTTGCCGCTAAAGGCCGGAACGTACTCTTGATGGACAACTGCATGGTGCACTGCAACGTAGAAGGCTGCGCGCAATTCGACTGGTTTTTCTGCCGAAAAACACGTCGGCTGTGCTCCAGCCCATGGATATGGGAGTCATTTAAATTTGAAAACTCTCTACAGGCGGCATATCGTGGAACAGGTGCTATTGTGCATGGACAGTGACAAAACGTATGCCACCGCCCTCCTCAGCACTATCCATATCCTTGCCACTGCGTGGGCCTCCATTAAGCCAGACAACATCAGCAACTGTTTCCGGCGATGTGGGTTTGGCGAACCCGCGGCCAGTGGTGATGCGGATCAGGCCAATGATGAGGCGGTGCAGACTTCGTCGGATGATGACGATAATTGTGTGTCCGAAAAGGGCAGTAGTGTTCTTCCGAACGGCATGACCTTTGAGGGCTACATGAATGTGGACGCGGGTGTAGAGATCTGTGGTGTCGTCACCGACGCAGAGATCCTACAAGCCACGTGCCCTCGACAGAGTGCTTCAGGGGACCCTTTACTCCCAATGGCGAGGACTCTGATGCCAGCGACGAAGTACCCCCCGCCCCTTCGACTCCACCACATGCAAGTGCAGTAGCGTCGGTGCTGGACTTGGCCGCGTGCTACTTCTCTTTCCAGCAAAATGCAGATGCTGGTTTGGAACTCGTTAGCAAGCTTCAAGCCATTTTCATTGAGTCATTGCGGGAAAAACGTGTGCAGACGCGCATAACCGACTACTTTTCTTAATGATAGGTATGGTGTAGTTGGAAGTGAAAATACGCGCAAATAAATCTTTGTGTACTTCCCCTCATGTTCGCTCATTGCACATGTGCCGCTGCAGGTGAATGCTCAATTCAATGAGCTTTCTTTAATTCAAACTTCTTTTAATTCTAACAAATTTTTGGGCCCCTTCGAGTTCGAATTATCGAGATTCGACTGTACATACAGGGATGCTAATGTAGCACACCACGCAAAATTGATGATGTTCTGCAACAGAATACTGAGCAGGTAGTGTTCGCCCATGCCAGAAAACTAAGCCTATGTTGCTCGTGAGATATGTCTTATGAAAAGAGGCGCAATCGGAGAACGGGAATGGTGTCTGTGGGATCGTCATAGCGTTGCCACTGCACGCACGTCCCAAGCCAAAGAGAGCGACGATCGTTCCTTATCGTCCCACGAATCCTCGGTGCCAGGTGGTGCTACCGTGGGGACACGGGCACCGTCCCCAGCGCTGCGGCACGCTGGCAATGACATCATGGCGCGTGTCCCGTAGGAAAGCCACCTTGAATTAGCCTTGAGGAAATTAAAGTGCCACACGATAGAAACTTATCAGGGGATGTGTCGGCGTTTCCCGGCTCTTACGTTATTGTTTTTCTTTTTTCCTTCTTTACGGTCAGATTGAAAATGTATGAGCGGGGATTCTAGTGCATTAAGCGCACACAAGGGCCTATTCAACACTAACCCAAATGTGCCAAGAGAAAAAAACACAATTGGTGTGGCCCAGCTGCTGGAAAAGCATGCATATCAGTTCCACAAACACGCACACACACACACACACACACAAAATAAAACACTTTCATGCTGAAAGGAGGTACTCCAGTTTCAACTCTACACTGGCAAGTCAGAAAGAAAGACCGCAGCATTACAGTGGTAGAGGAAGGAATGCATCTCACGGCTAATCTCCATGAGCTGGTCAAAGTAGAAGATGGGGAACAAGGGTTCACGGAGTTCTCGCAGGTACAGTTTCAGCACGCCAGCTACCGAATTGATGTCACTTGCGTCTGACACATCTGCCAATGGGTCTTCCCCTGCACAAAGCAGACAACAGTGTAGCAGCATTCCACCTCAATCCCCTTGTACAGCACAAGCTGATGCACAGGTGCAATACAAAAGGTGAACGAAACCCTCATTATAACCAAGCCACCAGGAAAAAAAAAAGAGAAAACAACACAATAGCGCTTGCATCTGTTTTCTTCACATTTGTGTCCACATATTCCATGCTATATATATATATGTACATGAGACATAGCACTTCAATGATATTTCATTTATTGGTCGACGTTTCGGTCAGAGCCTGACCTTTATCAAGACAGTATTTCCTTTTCTTCTGTTTCTTTACATAGGCCCATGCATATATGAAAATAAAAAAATTGGAACCAATCAGGCAGAAAAAAAACATTGTCAACCTGTCCAACGTCGAACTTAGGACAGATGAGCGCTCGGTGCTGTCTCGCGGTGTCACGTTCTGCCCGGAGAGCAGAAAATACCCAGAATTTACCCTATTAAAGGATTTGGACAATTTTGCTCGAAATCTACGTCTTGCAGAATTTTTTTTCCACAAACTGTAGAAAACAAATAACAAGTTCCATCACACCGCCGCCTATGTAGTACGTTCTGGTAACACCATCCCCAAGATCAAAATTATGGAAAAAACTTTGATCTAGACCGTTTTCTGCACACAACTCTGAAGACTCATGCTGTACTCTAGAGACACGTGCCTTATTAACCAATGCTGCATTAGAACAACCAGTTGACAGCAGCAAACTCAAAGCAAGGAAAGTACCGCACCCCGTTCGAAGCAATCTCTGAAGTGGTTGATCTCTACTTGAGAGCCAGAAACACGAAACACGCCCTGGTGGTGCAGCCCTGCAACGAGGACAAACAGAGGACTCAGCAGCTGCCCATTACAACTATCCATGCTGCTAAGCTCAACCGCTTACCGTACAGGTTTATGACTCGCACACAGCTCCTAATGATGAGAGGAACCTCTTGGTTGGTGGCCTGCACGTGCACCAGCAACCAGTTTATGCAATCATACATACCAGGCACATCTTTAAAAACTCACCAACTCATATCCGGTGTTATTACATACAGTAGAAACTACTCCAAAGTATTCAAGTGCCGTGACAACTCTGCATTTACATAAACAGTGTTATAACACCACATCGATTCAGTATTGCTGAATGCTGGTAATTCAGCTCACAGTTTCCATTACTTAACAGTGTTGAAACATCAAATTCGTGACTAGTGTGTTCTTTGTTTTAAATGTTTATTATTGCTACAGGGAGCACAATGTATACACTAAGATTTTCATACCCCGAGAAAATAATTTAATATAGAATTATTCATGTGAATGACTTTCTGTTTCGGTTTCTGAGCCCCGAGTTGAACAGTGACATCATTGCTGGGGTGCTATGCTGTCTGCTCTTATGCACACGTGCTGCACCTGCAACAACCCACAACAGAATGCATGGGGGTCCCCCCAATGATTGGTGTGCTGCGTTCTAGTGTCCTATTGTGTTCTCCCTTTCTCCCTGCCTCCTTTTGTTCGCCAGACACCCACAAAGAAAGCACAAAACACGTCCTTTTACGCTTTAGGTGTTTCACCACTCATGATACGTCACTCTAATATGTCATGCAGTCACTGAAACTTTTGATGCACGGTGTGTCAGTCATGCTTGTGATGGGTCTCGATCGCGAGAACGGCCCTTTAAAAACTTTTTGGAAGCGAGATAAAAAATAAGTTCTGAAGAAAGTTAACATATGCTCTAAAACGTTTGCTGTGCCCAACACTTCGTGGTGAGTGCTCTTGCATACAGTGAAAGTAGAGAACAAGTTTTTTATAGCCTCAAAATTTGATGTTTCAACCTCTTTAACCACAACACAAATAACTTGCATGTTATGCCTCATTTCCTACAAATGGTCGGATATGTGCTTGGAGCACAAAAATGCTCACACAGAATTCTTTTTAGTTACACACATATGCCAAATGCAATCTATGTTCTTTTGTTTAACACTTTACTGCCCTGACTTCCCTTAAAAGATGTGCAATCAGAAAAAGAAGAAAGAGGGAGGACGGGGGACAAAGTAATCATCACTAGAGCAGTGGAAATAGCAAAATTTTGGGTGTAAAGTGAATTCAAATGTTAAATGCTTGAGTGCAAATTGAGCACTGTTCTAATAATGTTCGACTATTTCAATTGTATGATTCCATGTTAAATTACACAAAAAATGCACAGCTAGACATCTTGTTTGTGTTAGCCTCTTTTATCTTGCACCCATGTCTGCAAGCTTTACCCTATTCCATGATCAGGTCCTCACCGACAAGGTCAACCTCTTCTTATTTAGCACAACAGATGCTCCCATCATGTAAAAGAACATGGGTAAACCTAAACTAGGGACAAGTTCTAGAACCTACCTCCAGGTATTCCTCGAGGCTCCCTTCAAAGAGCCGAGGCTGGCCACCGTGTCGGGCTGCTAGGGCAGCCTGGCGCCCGATGCGTTTCTTGCGGGCAGCAGGCCGTGAGGGCGGCTGCAACGTCTGCGTCTTCGTGTCAAGCCCTTCGCGTTGCAGGGCTGCCCGCAGCAGCTCTGCTTTGGCTTCCAGGCGTGCTGCCACACTGCAGCCCAGGCTGTATGCCCTGAACTTCTGCACGTCACACATCACAAGATGTTGCAAAATCAGCTTGACAACATCCCAGTGTGCGATCCAAATCGCTGTATGCAATCTGGTTTGTATCGCAAGGGAAAAGATTTTGACCTGCTAAACAGGTGAAACTAGAAACTCAACTTTTTTCCTCTAATGATGGGCAAGCCCTGCATTTACTTCACTCGCACTTGTGAACATTGTCATTCGTTCGCACTCAATTCTAATGCGTATACAATTTTTGGACCCATTATATCGGAAAAAATGTGCAGGTTAGATTCAAATAAATGCGGTAATAAAGTCTGCTATAAATTTCTGTGAAGATGACGGTGGTGCATGAAGTGGCCAATGCAACCCGCATATTGCAAGGCCAGCGCAATCAAAATTTGCAAACATGTTGCAGCGGATATGCTTTGCACAAACAACACTGATCTGAAGTTAAACCACCGTGTTTGGAAGCATCAGGTCAGCCATTGGCCGAGTCTGATATATCAAGAAAGAGCTTGTTAAGAAAACTATCGAGGATATAACCATAAACAGCCGCATTTGCCATACATTTTTAATCAGTGGCGGAATATCCTTTGTCAACACTGTTTTTTCTAGCAATCATCCTTTTGTAATGTGCCTAGGACAGTTGTGACAATGTAGAGTAAAATGTGCAATGTCCAGCACGATCTTTACGCAACTTAGAATGAGTGCTTCTTTGAATGTTTTGCAGAGTACCTAATGTCTGTGCGTTCCCAGGAAGCAGCACCAAAAGGAGTCAGCAGCCTGTATTCTATATCATTTCCCTGGCAATAAAAGCTTTCTTGGTTGTTACATCCACTTACAAAATGAAATGCCTAAGGCTTCCTCTTATTCGTTTCACTAAATCGTGCACGGCAGCATGGTCCCTGCTAAGCATTCGTATTTATGTTACCAAGTTTTGCCCTACAGGGTGGTGCTGCATGTCTGCGGAAACTCCCGAGCTCGTTCCCCACATACTCTGGCTGCTGTGTGTGCCCACTGTTGGTGCCAAGAGGCAATAACATGTGAAGTCTTTGAAAAGACAACAAACTGCAGCCAATACACACTTGCTGTTCCCCTTTTGCCCCACCATCATACTACAAAAACCAGCTTTTTTTCCAGGGCCTCTCTGTCCCTCTTCCATGCTACTAGTGCTAGCCTCCCAAATATGAGCCCCACATGAAAAGAAAATAAAGGACAGCATTTCCAGAGCTTTCTGACCTTGATGAACCCCACCTAGAAAAGGCCTCAGTGCTATTCCCTGTTGCCACTGAAGTAAATAGCGGGGATTAACACAGCACTGCACTGAAGAGGGAGGGAAAGTGGCGGTCCTGTCAGTTCAGGGTGCTATCTCTCATAACTGCTCTGAAGCCCACAAAGTGCTGCAAGCAGCTTTTAGACATTTTTCTCCTCCCTCCCCACCAGGGTGTCTACCAAGTTGACATTGCTAAATCCCCTGAGATTTCCAGGTTTTCCCTGAGTATTTTTGCGAAATTCCCTGAGTGGCACATAACTTTCTTTCATGTCGATGTGGATAGGTACCATGTCACCCAATGTCATCGCTAGTAAGGATGTTGAGCTCTTTGAGGGTCAAATAAAAAAACGAAAAAACAAAACAAACAAACAAAGAGAAATAAGCTTTCCCAGACGGTCAATTTGTGAAATTGCGAATTTTGAATGTACGAAATGCGTAAGGTCGGAAAAACATTGTAAAAAAAATGAGGAGCTGTATTTGGGTGTCAGCATCACTTATACCGTATTTGCTATAATAATGCACACTTTTTTTTATAAAAGGGGTCCAAAAATTGTATGCGCGTTACAATCGAGTGCGAATGAACGACACCATTACCATATCGAGGCGTGTAGGAAAATCGCCGCCTCCTACGCGCTTCGGGCGCTGCCGAACGGTCACTGCCGAAAAAACGAACTAGCGGCGCTGCGGTCTTTGGCGCGCATAGTTTCTGTAGTTTCTATGTCGCCGCCGGTCCCCCTCGCAACGATGTCACGACGCACATGACGCGTAGGTCGATGATAATCGCCGCGCCAGCTTGGCCATTTTGCGGCCAACCGAAGTCCGAGATGCCCAGGCGCACGAACTTTCAATAGCGTTTGCGAGTGGCCGTAACGGGAGAGTACCTAGATGTTTCCCATCGCCTTACGCAAAACGGCTCATCATCGCATTTCTCCCTCATATCCGTGCTGAGGCCGAGCCTCTCAGCCGTGCGCGCTGCTTGACGTCCGAGATTGCATCGCGGCGATCTCGGAGACCACGCCCCGGCCTGGGTAGCACGCATGGCAGCATGCGGCAGCGGGCGTGAGGGAACTGCGAGTGAACGGAGGAATGCGGCACTGCGAGTAAATGATGTTACCGCCGCTTCCACGCGGCTACGCCCAGCAACGTGCGGAAGTTTCATCGAGATGCAGAAGCTATGAATCGGCGCGCTGAACGTCTTCGAGACGCTGCGGATCAAGTGTAGCGGGAAAGCCACAGCGCGGCCGTTCGAGGGACTGCAGAGGTTTAAAAGTTATCGCTGCTTTTATTATGCGAGTACGTTCATTACGCGAGTACGGTATCTGGTTTTATTAATGTGAGAAAGTTGATTACTAAGGACTTGCTTTTTTTTCGTGTCCCGAAAAATGGGTGTGCACTACAACCGATGTTTCACTTTTTTTTTTTTGTCGCGGTAAACTGGTGGTAGAATTGAGCAAATACTGCAAATTGTTCAACAGTATTTTAGAACGTGGTATTCCTTGAAAAACGCGTCTACGCACAGCGCCTTATCGCTGTAGTGGACTCTGTAAATTTTGACCCCCAGGGGTTCTTTAACTGACATCGCACAGTACACAAGCCTCAAACATTTCGCCTCCATCGAAATGCAGCCGCCGCGGCCGGGATTCGATCCCGCGATCCTCAGATCATAAGCGTCGATAATAAACAAGCTGAAAGCTACGCCAATAAATATGAAAATCAACTTCCGCCGCCTCTACAGAAGGGTGCCATGCCGATGAAGATAAACATCAAGTTTCACGCGCCTCCGTTTCAATCACGCTGAGAAACCGAAACCACGATATGACGTTGCCCAGAGGCGTTGCTGCAGACCACACGACGCACCCAAGCTAGAAATAAGTTCTGTTTATCTCTGCAAGAAAGCAAAAGCCCTAACCCACTGCCCTAACCACACGTACTACGCGGTACAACGCGTCACCGCGTGGCGCGTAGAATCGGCGCCACGTCCTCTCCCTATGGAGAGGGCGCGCAGCTTCGTGTAGCCGCGCGTTCTACCTCCACACCCACACAGTCTTTTCCACAATATTTGTGGAAAAGACTGCGTGCAAGCAAAAAAACCGTGTGTGCGCCGTAGCGCGTCCAGACACATACAGTGGACTTTACATAGAACAAGCCGTGACAACCAAAGCCAATTATATAAAAAAAAGCAGCCGATTCGCGCGACAGAAAGCGATGAGGAAAGGGGGTGGGGACACTCATTCCTTCAGTTACTGCCAGTTGCGCTATAAACTCAATCGCAAGGTGCATTGTTAGAGCCAGCGTTACCGCGACTTTGGTACTTGAGCTGATTTTCCCTGACAGAAGCCCAAATTCCCTGAGTTTTCCCTGAGATTTTCCAGACTAATCATATTCCCTGAGATTTCCCGGTTTTCCCGGTTGGTAGACACGCTGCCCACTTACACACAACCAACAGCTATGAGGCCCCCTTATCTAGCTCTTTTGTTCATGCAACCCTATCATAACAGTTATCGGTTGTAGCAATGTAATTTCCATGACACTTCGATAATGTTATATGCAGAATGGACTGCAGTGGTTATTATTTTAAGAGTATACTACAGGATCTTCTTGCAAGCACGGAGCAGGAGGCACCATGGTTACATAAACAAGCATTAGTAGTGAAAAAACAAAACAGAAGGCCTCAGTGCAACAAATGGAATACTTGTTTACACAATGCAATAACACGGAACATCAAAACAACAATATATGGGAGATAAAACATGAGGAACAAAAGCAAAAAAGGCACACCTTGCAGTGTAATGTTGAGTGTTGCTTGTTTGATACCTTTATATTGTGGGAAGAACTTGCTAAATTCACCAGCTAGTTTCATAAGCACACTACATTTACTATATATCAATTAGCTGGCTCACTGTTAGGAATTGCCAGCACCTGACAGCAAGAGGCTCAATACCTCTGAAAATGTCTAATTTAATTTCATAATGCCCCTGAAAGTAGATTGTGAACAGTAAAGGCACAGCCCCAGACAGAATGCACCTTTCCCCCAGTCAATACCTGTTACTAGCCATCACAACTAACGAACTGCTGCTCTAACCTCGAGATAGAAGTCCTCAGTCTCCTGCTTGTCAGCTCGAAGTTTGAGTGCCAGTGTCTCGGGCTGGGGTGGTGGTCGCGCAGCAGGACTCTCCTCAAACAGAGGCCGGCAGTCAATCTCGCGCGCTGCCATCATGTCGAGGAGTGAGCTCTCGGCTGTTTCCAGAGTCTTCCACACCTCGTCGTTCTCCGTGCAGAGAGATGTGAGGCGCTTGTTTAGCTGGCTCAGCCGCTGCTCCAGCTCCTCCTCCATCGGGTGCTCTAAGCTTACCTGCTGAGGCTGTACAACAAGCCTCGCTGTCACCAATGCCTTGAGCTACTTTATTGAACTGAGGGCATATAATGCTCCAATGCTGCTCAGAAGCGTGAGCAACAGCAGTCCAGCAATGAAGAGAAAGCACCAAACTTAAGATAATGGCAAGAGTTGAGTGCATTTCCTGGAATTGCAACCATCCAGTTACACAATGGCCTCACTGCGCAAATGTCAAGAAACACACACACAAAAAAAAAAAAAAAAAATTTTGTTGCTAGAAAAAACTTAAGAAGAAAACAACAAATTCTGCTTCTGAAAAAGTTCACAGCACACAGAAACAGCTACAGTTGTCAGCATTGCCTCCATCCAGATCTACATAGTTTCACTGGCAGTCCATATAGAAGCTGCAAAAACAAGGGATATGGATATTACCTGCAGGCTGTTTTCAGTATTTTAATACTAAGTATGTTCAATGCTAAAGAATGTACTGACTCTTACAATATTGTCATTAAAAGCGAATGCACTTTTAATTAGCACTGCAAAAGATTTAAAAGGTATTTTTTAGAGTTGTGCAAATAGCAAAATTCTGAGTGCAAAGTGAATACAAATATTAAAGGGACACTAAAGCAAGGTTGAGACAGGTGAAACAGAATTCGGAATAGTTTTCGGAGCATGGAAATCTTGACTTTGGAGCAAAAGAACCATGATTTGGGGCAGTTCACGACGTTTATGTCATCCTAGGAGCTTTAAAAAAATCAAATTTGTAGCAACCCAGGAGGCCAAGTACATTTCTCAAGGATAAAAAGTTCCCTGATTGCACCAAATTGTTTAGGACAGGGACATCATTTATGAAATTACTGCTTTGACTTCTTGTAGGTTTGCTTATTTAGCTTTTCAGGGTTCGCCAGCGCTTCTCGTAGGTTACTGCTCCCTTTCGTCATGAGAGCCTCACCACTATGGATTTTGTCAAGGTCTTTCTGCTTCACACAAGAACGAAGGCGCTTGCTCTTGCTCTGTATATAGCAACACTGCAGTATCACTTTCAAGTAGATGTTGGCATCCTACATGTCTTAGAGAATACCTATGCCAAGTTTCCTTAATACAGGAGAAATCCTGTATTAAAGACGGGTTCAAAAGCTTGAGAAGCTTGTATTCTTGGGAATACCAGCGCAATTGCAGGAAACCCTGTCAACATGAAGGGTATGCTGTACAAAAAGCAATCAGAATTGCTAAACCCTTTCAGCACAGTGAAATTTTGTTGTTCGTGCACATTTATTTTGGCTGGCGGCGCGCATACGAGTTTACGCACGCGGAAGTGGCCAGGCGCACCATGCAAGCTTACCGCAAAAGCCTTCAGCATGCTGATCTCGCATACAACCGTAGAAGCAGGACCTCTGACCGGTGTTAAGTCATTCTTGAAGAATTCAATGTTCTTCTGAAGTGCACTGACAAATGCATACCTGCCAAGTTTGGAGGAACGGAATCCGGAAGATTTACTCAACGGGCGGGGGGGGGTATTGCGATAGCAATTATATGCACACTCTCGACAGCTTTTTGCAGTCGCCGGTGTTCTGTGCAACGTCCAACTTGATAGCATCGCTTACGCATCATATGTTCTACGCACGAGTAAAAGCGCGCTAGCGCTCGAGACGAACGCAGCTCAAGCAAAGATAAAACGACCCGGTCGTCTCCGTCACGCGGAAGGCACATGCGATAACATCGCTCCACTCGCGAGGCCTCTCGTCGCTTGCTTCTCAAGCAGAGAGGAAACGCCCAGCCCGTCTTTTGTCGGGCGAAGGACCATAGAAGGCTGGTCGCACGCGCTATCTCAACAGATATAGGTGCACAACTGGATTTCCGGGAGATTTTCCTGTTACCCGTACATCCGGGAAAAACGGTCGAATTCCGGAAGTCTCCCGGGTAATCCGGGAGACTTGGCAGGTATGCAAATGTCACAGCAGTGTCGATCTCTTAAGGGGGGACGTGGCACTTTCGGACTAAAAATTGGACAAAAAATCGAGTTTTTGCTGATGAAATATTCATGTTCTTAGAGTCATTCTGCACCTACTCACAAATTTTCATAGCCAAATTTTAATAATTACCTTGCTTTAAAGAACCTACAATACACATCAGGCCCATAGGTATAAGGCAAAAAATTTAACGCTTTTCCTCAATTTCTCAAAATGAAAATATTCATGACCTCCCTGTGTTGGAGGAGCAATATCTTTTGTTCTACAAGGGTTATCATTGTGACTTTTTTTTTACTGGAAGATGAACAAAAGTGGCTTGTCGTAAAGTAAATTTTGTTATAATACTGCGCTATGGAACTTTTCTAAATGAAGCTTTTGTTTCAAGTATCAACGAGGACTTTTATTGTGTCATGTTCAACAGTCTGTAACTTTGCTTGGAAATGGCCTAAAATGATCACTTATGCTTCTTGACACACTGTTCATATCGTCACTTGATTCTTTGGGCTGATTTTTATTGTGAGGACTGTAGTCAATTAGCTAATTAGGCCTCAATAAAATTAATTAATTTTCAATGTATTGTAAAAACTATTCCTCACAGAACAAAAATGATTACATTGTTGAAAAGGGCAGTTAAAGCTGCATTAACTTTGCAAATTTCAGTTAAATACTCCAAATAATAAAAAAATATTTACAAAGTGCAGTGTCCCCCCTTAACCACGGACATGGCACGAGGTGTCAGCGCTAGACCTAACCCGATGTCGGAGGATTGTCAGGCGCAGCTATCACTTTATTAATTGTGCTACACCTTTTCCACAGTATTTGCGTCCAGTTATAGCATTCAGAGAGCTGAAAATTTTTCTCGGCTTGGTGAGTGCGCAAAAAATGTGGACAGAATGCAGAAAAGTTCAGACGCATCATCGGTGTGGTGCACTGGTATACAATTCGTGATGCGCAAAAAGGCAAAACAAATGCATGCTGTTGAAAATATTCACTCCCTCAAAAACAGAGACCCTTTGCTCATTTGGGGTGATCACATGCAGGAACGTCACATGAAAACCACAACGAAAAAGGACCCGAGAGTCAAACACAAGATGCTTGCCACTTGACTCTGCCGTTTTGCCCTGCTAAAACAGACATGAGCATCAAAATACTTACTTTTCAGGTTGCTTCAGAACAGTCTGGTGCAAATTTAATTTTATTACTTTCAGAGCAGCTAGCAGCACGAAGCTGGAATTGTATCAAAACTGCGCAATGTGTGCAGCTGTCTCATCCCTGATAAAGGGAAATCTTAAACTGAGCAAAATTGAAGGATCAGGTTTGTGTAATAACCAATTCACCATTCCTGGCGAGAACAGAGCAGTTGTAAGCAAGAAAATGATGAAACTGAGAAATTAGGGCGATACTCTCTGTCCCACTCCATAAGTGCTTTTCTAAAATGATGTCAACTCATCTACATTCGGTACTCGTTATAAATGAAAAAGTAAACTGGATGAAGTGTGGCAATGTGCAGGAAGACACAGTTGTTGCTACATACTGCCATCGAGTTCACTGCACCACAAAGTCAGCAGCCAAGATTGTGAGCACCTTTTTCAGTGCACTTGATTCAAGTTGACCAGCAACACCAGGGACCACTGGCGGCAGTTTTCTAGGCTAAAATTCGTTTATATGTGTACAGAAAGCAGTGAGGGACTCCAAAACAGTCGATCTAACCAGACTTATTAAATAAAATTTCTCTTTCGTGTCCCTCTAATGTTTGAGTGTGAATCAAATGGAATATTTTTTCTAATAATGTTAGAATATTTCTTTAATATTACCATATTAAGTTACAGAGAAATGTATAGCTAAACAAAGGCAAAAGAAATTTATAGCATGACTAGTGTACTTCCACAACATCGTCCTAGAAAAAGAACAGACAAGCTCCAAAGAACTGTCCAACAAGTAACTGTGCGCGTCCCCCCTTAACCGCAGTACACGCCTGTTAGTTTCACCGCAATATGCGGGTGCTGGCTTGGCCACAGACTGCAACTGTTAGCTCTGCTGCAGTGCTAGTTTCGCTACAGGACGTGGGTAGTGTTGTGCGAATATTCGAATTTTTGAATAATGGTTTTGAATAATACGCTATTTGATATTTGCTTCAAGAGCAGTTGTAACATTGGTGTTTTTCGAAGTGTTGGCAAACTCACGCTAGCGAGTTTGTTTAACCTCGTAATAATCAACAAGGCTTAGTTTTTACATAAAAAACACACTCACACATTCGGTAAAACTGTTAGGTAGTTATATTATGGTGACAGCTTTCAAATCTGCTTCGATCTCTGCTTCGGCCTTCTAAACAGAACTGACTTGGCCCTGAAAACCGCAAAGAACTATGCCTACTAAATTTAAACGCGCGCAGTATCGTAAATAAAAGTGACCGACTCGAGGCAATTATTTTAGGATACGCTCCTCACATGGTGGTGATAACCGAGACATGGTTACGTGATGATATTGACGATGCGGTCGTTTTCCCCCCTTCTTATCGGGCTTTTCGTCGTGACAGGAGTACGAGAGGAGGAGGGGTGACTATTTTGGTCAAAGACGATATACCAGTCATACTTTTACGTCAGCCAGAAAATATAGAATGCGTTGCTCTAAAGCTTTCATGCTGGAATACGTCATTGTTGGTGTTTGGTTTGTACCGCCCTCCTGATTCATCCCCTAAATTTTTATATGACCTCTGTGAGCATATGTCTTCGTTTTCTCATGAAAAAATTTTTCTTGTTGGAGATTTCAACCTGCCAGAAATAGATTGGGAGAATGGATACCTTGATCCCGACCTAAATTCAAATTCTAATTACATAAGCAATGTAATGTTACACCACAACTTGAGGCGGGTTGTCAATCAACCGACACGTGTTCAAGGCATGACAGCAACTATACTTGACCTTATCTTTGTCAGTCAATCAATCAGTGATTTTTCTGTTTCGATTGAGCCGGGTATTTCTGATCACTACATGGTCTATTTTTCCTGTCCAATTCAGTCATGTAGCACCAATCGATGCAAAAGGATTACGGTTAAGGACTTCTCGCGCTCCAGAGACGAGAGTGTGTTGGACTTCCTTGACCTTTGCCTCAACTGCTTTCACGGTGACGATGTTATTAGCCTTTCGAAAAAATTTAAAAACATGTGCATGCACTGTATTAACAATTTTATTCCCGATAAAACAAAGAAAATAGCTAAGAAAAATCCCTGGATGACGCGTGAAGCTCTGCAACTAAAAAGAAAGATTAAGCGCTTGAGACGACAAGGTGCCCCTCGTAGTACTATTCTAAAAATCCAACCTAAATTAAACGAAATAGTGAAAAAGGCAAAAGAAAGGTACTTCCAGCATACGCTGCCTGATTTTATGCGAAATGCCCCGGAAAAGTTTTGGAGGCACTTAAAAGAAAAAACAAGGCCAATCGACCAAATTGTACACGAGGGCAACTTGGTCGTCGAGAAGCAAAGCATTGCTGATCATTTTAACAAATATTTTCACAGTGTTTTTTCCCGTTCTTGTGATATGCCATTAACAAAACATATGCCTCACATTGTGCCATCCGATATAGTATCGCAACCAGGGGTAGTTTCTATGCTGCTCAATCTGAAAACTAAGTCATCACCTGGTCCGGATGCTTTACCAAATGCTTTTCTGCACAGATATGCAGAAAAGTTGTCTCATTTTCTTGTTGTCATTTTTCATGCATCATTATCTTCTGCAGTTCTTCCTAGTGATTGGTTAAGTGCACGTGTCGTACCTGTGCCTAAGAAAGGCGACGCAACTCTTTTAACAAACTATCGTCCAATTTCTCTAACATCGTCTTCATGCAAGCTACTTGAACATATCATAGCCAACGAGATTAACAAATTCCTTTCTGGTAGAAATATTCTCTCCAACTACCAGCATGGCTTTCGCAAAGGCTTTTCTACGGTTACCCAACTGACTACCATCGTTCACAACTTTGCGTCTGTCCTTGACAAGTCTGGGCAAGTTGATGTAGTTTTTTTAGATTTTAGGAAAGCGTTTGACCTTGTTTCGCACTCTAACCTTATAAAAAAACTCGAAATGATTAGCTTACCGGCATATATAATTAATTGGATTACTGCCTATCTGTCTAACCGTAAGCAGTTTGTTGTTCTCGGTGATAGTTTTTCGGGAGAACTTCCGGTAACTTCAGGTGTCCCACAGGGCAGTATTTTAGGACCCTTGTTATTTTTAATTTACATTAATGACATAACTAACACAGTTACAGAGCCCGCTCAAATCAGATTGTTCGCCGATGATTGTGTGGTATTCAATGAAATAACTTGCAGAGATGACCAAGTTGCACTTAATTCTTGCCTTCAAAACATCGTGTCCTGGTGTGGCAAATGGAATATGGAATTAAATGCAAATAAATCTGTCTTTATGAAAATTACCAAAAAGGTTAAAACGCTATCCTTTCCCTACAACCTCGCTTCCGAACCCCTGACAGAAGTAAATCAATATAAATACCTAGGTGTTACTATAACTAACAATTTATCCTGGAATGCGCATGTTTCTAACATCTGTAAGTCGGCTTTCCGTAAGCTTTGCTATTTAAGGCATAAATTAAAACAGGCTCCCCACAGCACTCGCCTAACCGCTTATTACTCGCTAATCCGCCCAAAATTGGAATATGCATGCACTGTTTGGGATCCTTACACCAAACGTAACATTGACGCATTAGAAATGATACAACGCAAAGCAGTAAGATTCATTTTTTCCAGATATCGTTCAACTGACTCACCAACAACCTTAATGCTAACTAATAACATTCCAACATTGCAACTACGGCGGAAAATTCTCAGACTAAAATTCATGTTCTTGCTAAAAAATAACCGTTTGTCCCTTAACCCGCAGCCTTTTCTAAATCCGCTCAAAGCACGTCGGACACGGCATCGCCATGCTGAATCCCTAACGCCTTATAGCACTAAAACTGACCTATTTATGTATTCATTTTTCCCGCGTACAATAATAGACTGGAATAACTTGCCTTGTGAGCACCTGTCCAATATTGACGCTATTGCACAATTAAGATAAGTTTTTTTTCTGTTTTCTGACTCCCCCTTTTTTTATTATTGCTCTGAACATGTATATGCTTTGTTTGTATGCCAACTCTTGTATTGCTACCCTTATATCTCGTTCCATACTTACAACGTTGCTTCCCTGTTGTTATTACTTTGTACTTTGTTTTTCCCATACCACTCCTGCTTGGGCCTTTACTTGGGCCTGCAGTATGCCATAAATAAATAAAATAAATAAATAAATATACCATATTTACTCGCGTAATTTGCGCACTTTTTTTTCGCAATTTTAGAGCTCCGAAAATGGGCTGCGCAAATTCCGTGGACATTTTGCGAACACATTCGAAATAATGTGTAATATAATGTAACGCGCACAGTAAGTGGTAACTCTTTTGGATACGAGCTCACGCAACACTACAAAACGCTGGTGTAAGATAATACGGCTGCTCCAGGGACACTTTTCGCAGTCCCTTCGCGTTGAGAGCGCAGCACATAGAAGGGTTTACGAGCCGCCCGCTGATGGCTACCAAGATAGCACACGTGCCAGCGCTATCTCGGCAGCCATGTGATCGCTCGGCAGCGACCCCCCCCCCCCCCCCGCGTTTTTTCATGCTCGTTAAAGACGGGGGGGGGGGGGGTGGTCTCCGCTTCGACGGCAGGTGTCCTGATCGGGGTGATGTTATCACATGCGCCCTCCAGGTGATGAAGATGCACCAGGCTCGTTTGATCTCTGCTTCAGCCATTTTCGTCGCCCACACTCGCGCACTTTTATTTTAGCGACCGTACTTTGGGCTCCGGGAGCTTCCAGAGAAAAGAATCTGAAAAATCTCCACGCATCTCCACGAAGTGAACCATGACGAGTGGGCGAACCTGGGGATCGTTCTGTGCTACCATAAATCACCCGTGACATTGCCCACTCATGTATGTAAATGAGTGACAACACTTGTGTATATTTACACACTCGTCATTTATGTGCTCCCACGTCGTAGATCGTGCTGAGTTCCGGATTATTTTGTTAACGCGCACGCTGCGAATCCTTATGGTTCAACTATGCACAAGAGAAATCTCCCACCGGCACTGCATTGCAGGTCAAGATCCAGTGCCTATATATATGGGTTGGCCGATGAACAGTTGTGTCGCACGAGCAGTCGGTTTTTTTCCACAGAGATTCATTAAGAAGCTCTGTGGGGTTTTTCTTTTTTTTTTTTTCAATATAGAAACACGCTGGCAGATGCTGCCTGCGTCAGCGTTGTTTCCCGTGGGCGAGGGCGCGTTCTCGTTCCTTGCGAGCTGGTAGAGCGTGCAACGAAGAATGAATGTTTCCATAGTCAACGCGCGCCGTTCGCTCTCACGACAGCAGACGACACTGTCTGGGTGCGCTGCTTCCGGGATCGGCCCACACCTGCACACACACCGTCTGACTGCACTCATGACTGCCGCTGTCGAAGAGAGAGAGCAGAAAGTTGAGAAACTGCACCTAAGTGGAGCAGCAGAAGCTAGAGATAGAGATTGCACAGCTGCTGCAAGCACCACAGAAGAATCATGCTCCATATGGAATGCACTCTCAAAAGTTAAAATGGCTTCTGAAGAAACACGGCAGTCTCCTGGCATATCCGCATGCCAGGAACAAGTTAATGCATCTCTGCAAACTCCACTGCTTGGTTGTTCAGTGGGTCCCCTCCTGTGGTGGTCGACCCTGGGCAAACAAGTCTACCCTGCTGTGGCTACAGTGGTGCAAAAGTATCTGTCCATTCCAGCTACACAAGCAGCCAGTGAAGGGGTGTTTTCAGTAGCAGGTAATATTTTGACGACCAGGAGGGAGCACCTACTTCCAGAGCATGTTGAACAACTGTTGTTTATTCATGAAAACTGATTTAATATGGCTTAGTTCCCTCTGGGAATCGTGTTTGTGCTACGTACTGGTAAATGCAGTTTTTTTCATGTTTTTCCACCATTTTTTAGCCATTTAATCCCATTTGCTTATAAATAATGTTTCGGTTCCAAAAAATAAGTCTTATTTGAATTATCCACGGTCTCATTCTCACAAATCAGTCCACCTAACAATTGCATATACATATAATTTATCTTGCATGCCACTTTGTGGGAAATATTTTTAAATGGCAACTACTATTCGAAATTCGGTTAGGAAATATTCGGCTGCAACCACTATTCGCTTCGAATTCACTTCGAGCTCAAAATTCACTGTTCACACAACCCTAGACGTGAGTAGAGTGTACTAGAATATTTTGAGCGGCGCGACCGGAGCGGGCGCGCCGTGCAAACCGGTGTCCCCTCTCGCATGGAAAGCAGCGGTGGCGCTGGCGTGCCTAACCATTGGGGCAGCGGGCGCGCGGCGGGCACGGCCAGCGTGGCCCGAGCTGTGGCGCTCATTCTAATTCTTTTTTTTTTTCGTGTGTGCGTGCGTGCTGTGCCATGCACATTGCAATAAATATTGTATAAACATAGGTACGGCAGCACAGTCACGCTGGCCGGCGTTTTCACAGATACATCTAATAAAATAAAATAAAGATCCGTTCGGTGTGCCTTGCAAGCATCTGATGCGCTCGCAGCTTCGTTGCACTATCCCCTCTCGCGGGGCGCGATGGTGGCGTTAATTTTATTGAAAATAAAGCAGTTTTTAATCAGAACTGCCTTATACATGATTGGCGTGCAGGAAAACGTCAGGCAGTGAATTACTTTGTGGGATATATTGCAAAAATCTGGCATAGGTGACGACGGCACACATTTTAGGATGGGGATAACATCGCAAAAACGCAACCTGCACAAAATAAGAAGAAGAATAAGAAAAAAAAAAAAGGAAAACGTCGTAAGAGTGGAGGCACGGATGTCCGTCATTCCCGATGTTATACATAAAGATGTGGAGAATACGGGAAGAGAGCTCGAAATGAGCAACATTAGTTTCAATCTGCTCTAGAAGGCCAATGTCGAAAACGGCAAGACCTTCTAGGTCTGTTTTATGCTGAGTACAGGGTCCCGTTTGGCTAACACTGAACTGTTACAAGTTACTGCCCGGAATTACCAGCTTCCTTATTCTCATCCTGTAAAATTATTGAATACGTCTCACAATTATTTAGCTAGTTCGTTACCGATAGTTATGTTCATATCGCAGCCATATCTTTCATAAAGATTTCTTGAAAATGACCCAACTTAAATACCTCTGTAATTTCTGTTTTTGTATATTTTTGCTGCCGTAATTGCTCTCGTTATGGCAGGCGAAGTCGACGTCATTTTTTATATTTTAAGAGAGCAGTTTAACTGGTTCAGTGGCGCACCGACGGGGAGGGGGGTTATGGGGGTTGTAACCCCCCATATGGTGCTAACTGTAACCCCCCTGAGGCCGACCTAACCCCCTCCCACTCCGTAACTGCACCTGTGTCCTAGAAGAATGTGGCGCTAATGTCTCAGCAAAACGCCAAAAAAATAATAAAATAATCATCAACATTGATGTTATTATTTTTGGGCATTTTATTTACTTTTTTTACACACACAACAACTGTGTAATCGCAAGCCCGGCCCTTCGTGAAAGATTGAACCCCCCCCCCCCTGGCAGAGATCCTGGGTGCGCTACTGAATTGGTTCCACATGTATAATACTAATTCATATGATGCAGGCACGTAGCCAGGATTTTTTTTCGGGGGGGGGGCCCAAGGCCTAAATGTTCGCAAAAAAGTCGTTCCATGGCAAAATGAAAAAAAAAAAAAAGTTGCCCGGGAATACAGAAGGCGCTTAATTATTAGAAGAGAATGAAAACAGTGGAATGCAGCATAAAAGGCGAGTTAATCAGAGATGGAAAGCATGTTTTTTGACACTGCAATAAAGCTAGTGCGCGTGCACCAGAAAAAATACTTTCCCACCAAGTAATCTCGACCGAGAAGGGTCAGAGTCAGTGACATAAAGAAGAGTGACAAAAAAAAAAGGGGGGGGGGGGGATGCGAAGGAATCTGGCGCCCACTTACGGATGTGTAGTAAATAAAAAAAAAAAACAATTGTCGGACGCTTTCTCTACCATACTTCTCATACTGTCTGAACAACAGGCCTGCGAGAAGAACGTGAGCCACTTTATTTATGACAGCAATTCTTAAACCAAAAACAGAAATACTTGGGAAAACAATTTTATTGAACCACAAAGTACCAAAATACGGATGCTTTCATGACAAAAAAATATGCAGAACACTGACATTCGTTTTAGCAAGCACTTGTAAGGAATGGCATTGGGAATGGTTTTACAATATAATAAAAGTCCATGCAAAAGAAGAAGAAAAAACGCACATGCAGCTTTGCCGAAAAGAGGTTCACGCTGCAATTTTCATGCGTCTCGGTTTCTCCATAAACACAGCGATAACTTCGTCGACATTCACTTGCATCCGGTGAATGGACATAAGAGCCAGGCCATTAAGCCGCTCTTCAGCTGTCCAGTTCCTCAAATATGTTTTTATTCTTTTGAGTGTCGAGAAGCTGCGTTCTGCAGCAGCTGTAGTCACTGGGAGCGTTGCCAATATCTTGAGGAGTGTGTGAACATTCGGGAAGAGGGCTTTGTCGCATTCAGCTAAAGCGTCCGTCGCAAAGCGGGGAAGTTCCTCCTCTTTCTTGGCTTGTCATTTGGTTTTCCAGATTTCCCATTCACCTTTTAGTGTAAGGATATGCGCTGTTGTCATATCTCTGAGGTAAAAATCGAAGGCCGGCTGCACAGATTCAAATTTGCCCTTGGAGGCGTGCTTTGGCAACACAAATTGCAAACTTTGCAGTGTTTCCCGATGGTTTGCAAAGCGCCGTTTGAGGGAAGCTTTCAGGTCATCTATGTAGGGTATGAACGTGGCTCGCCTGTAGTACTCTTCCGCAGAACTACAAGCGTAGTTTGCCCGGTATCTCTGTGTTCCTACCACCCGTGGAATCTCGCAATGCACTCCGAACTCCGCCGCTCTACCTTGACATAGAGAAAATATTCTGTGGAATTCTGCCTCCGCGTTAGTTCTCATCTCTTCTAGTTTAGTCAGCACCAGGTCAACCTGATCCAAGGCGACGCTCATGTCAATAGACGGGCTTTGCAGATACACAGACAAGTGGTGTGTGAGGCCTAGGAATGTCTCGCTAACAGAGAGGCATATAAGAAAGTTTGGCGAACAGATTCGCTGGTGGAGGCAATGAGCGGTTGACGCTGCTGCTTTGTCAGGGAAGGTGTCCACGAACTCTTCAAGTGAACGAACTATCTCAGGAAGTGCCTCCCCAAACAGTGCGACTGAATCATGACGTTCCACCCACCTTGTCTCACAATATCGATGCAGCCGGCGGAAAGACTTTGTAGACGCCTCTAGATGTTTTTTCAGGACCGCTGTCCTCTTTGGTGACATACGAAAGAAAGTGCATACCTCACTAATTGTACCAAAGGCCCGTCGAATGTCTTGGACAGCTGAGGCATCGCTTAAACAAAGGTTCAGAGAGTGCGACGAGCAATGCGTGTACAAAGCCGTTGGGAAGTCCTTCTGGATGAGCGCCTGCACGCCGTTGAATGCCCCACTCATCGCTGCTGCTCCATCGTATCCTTGGCCTCTCATCATGTTCAAGTGCAGGCCAAGATTCAGCAGCTCCCTTTTCAGTGTGTGTGCCAGGCTAGAAGCACTGACGTCGTGAACAGGTACGAAGCAGAGAAAATCTTCCCGAATGCTCGAACTAGTGGGATCGACGTAGCGTACGCACAACGAGAACTGCTCCGTTTGGGATACATCCGTTGTTTCATCTGCTAGCACCGAAAAAAATCCGGTCTCGTTTGCCTGTCTTACAATTTTATCTTGTGTGAGCTTGCCAATTATCGAAATAATTTCATTTTGAATGGACGGGCTTGAGTAAAGAGCATTGTTGCCTGCTGTATGAATGTGATTCGCCAAAATTGTGTCTCCGCCATTCGCTCGATAACGTAGGAGCGCCCTGAAGTTGCCGTCGTTCTGCAAGGGTTCTTCAAGAGAAAGACGCCCCGAATCCTTGTCACCTCTCAGCGCGAGGTCTTGACGGCCGCACAGTACAACTGTCTCGACAATCGCGCGCAACTTTGCCTTGTTGTCCTCGAGTTCTCCCTTTGCTTGCTGATTAAGCTGTATGTGGACACTGCTTGACTTTCCTCTGGCGACTCTGAGAAAGGATTCGGCGTCAACCGTTGCCGCCTTGTGATATTCAGTCCGTGCATGATTCTCGAATATCTCAATGGCATCCTTCCATTTCGTAAACGGGACTGTTACGAGGTTCATACATGACTGGTGAGAGCCTTTGCCTGCTCCGCTCTTACGACAAAAAAGTACGCAGGTTTTGCAGAACGCTCCCTTCCGCACGTGAGAAAATGCAAGCCATCCGTATCGCTGCAGCCAGTGAGATTGAAACGTGCGCCTTTTCCCGTTTTTGGCTACCGAAATTTCAAACTTGTAGCTCGGAGGTGGCATCCACACGTTAGAGTATACCTGTTCTCTTATGTCGTCGGGTATGTCAGTGCGATTGACAAACATGCCGATATCATTACGACAAAAAGGGCTATCAGCTTCCTCATCGTCCTCGCAGTCATGCGTTCTCTCGGCATTCAAGTCTGCACGTGTTGTGGTGTTTTCGGAGGTAGAGCCACCGTCTGGTAATGCAAGGCTTCGTTCCTAAATGCACGATAGAAATAAAAAAATAATCATACGTAAGTTTTCTTATCATAGTTGTTTTTACTTTATGCTACAATTAATTACTGTCGCGGGACTTACGAGAAGTTCCACTCTTACAAGCAGCCTAAATAAAAATGACTCCGAGTATCCGTACATTCAATACATTTCATTTCACGCCACATGTGCCTGTCTTACCGCTCGTTGATCTAGACTAGATACAATCGAATCTCGTTAATTCAAACATGCTTATATAGAATTGACGTTGTGGTCCTGTGAAAGTCACCTGTATTCTAATGGGCAAAAACGATCTATTATCATTATCATGGCTGTGAACCCTTTTCCTTCCCTAGCGATTCGCTACTGGAACTGAAACAACTTACTCCAATCTAATCCGCACATTTTCTCCAATTTACACGAGCCCAAAACTTGCCTGCGTTTTGGAACCGAATATTCAACCGCAACCACGTTCGCGCGTTTGTTAGCAGGTTCTCATGATCTCATCGGAGGGTTCAAAGGGAGTGTCATCGTGATTAGGAAAGGGCAACGGAGCAGATTATTTTTTTGCGAGTACGCGTACGTTCGTTTTGCGTTCCAACCAAGTGTATGGTGATTTGCCGCCTTCATTGCGAAAACTGACGTGTAAGAAAAGATATTTGGCATGCTGAATACAGCTGCGTCGCGTGTTTTTCCGCACCCGAGGCCGTGGTGACTGTGAGTAGCGCAAAAGCAGATATCCGTGCCTCGAACACAAACGTACATGCGGACATTTGTCATCTTTGTAGACCGAACTGTCAAGGTAAAAGATCTTGAATTAACACGCGAACTGTGTTATATATACAATAAATTTAACTGCCAGAAGAAAAATTGCTCAGTCAACGACGACAAACTGTACATTTCTCTTTCCATCTTTGTCTTATTTTTTAATCGTTAACATAGCAGCACGGTACAGTATTATTTTTAAAAGCTGCTACAAATACCTTTAACTTCAAGTGCATTTTTATATTGAAACAGCAAAAATTTGGTTTGCGTTGGACTCGAGTAAATTCGGCCGTCTGCGCTGGAAAAGAATGAGTATTTTACGGTTGGCGTAACCAGTCCATCCAGTTTTCAGTCATTGAGCCATCATTGCTAATGGCCCTAATTGGGCCATTAGCAAGTGCGAGTGATAAGAAAACGAAAAAGCGTCATGTAGTCATGCCCATAGCAAGTATACAAGATTTGTAAAGCGATGGCTGCAGTCGCGCTATATGAGGCAAATTGAACCCCTCGACCACATAGCACCAGATTCATAGTGTTTGAAGAGTCATCTCAGAAAAAGATATTTATGGCGAAACCAGTATCATATATAGTGTTGCTCAGAAGCTCACAGGCGGAGAATCATTACTCCCATCTTCAAAGCGGACGTTACAAGCAAAGGCAATAAGAAATACAGGACCCACCTTTGGAACTTTAGCGAAGAAGCTGGTTAATTTCATCGTTGATCCTGGTCGCTTCCTGGCCGTTGAAGTTGAACCCTGGCTGGCACCTTCTTTCTCCATGGCTGCGTGTTGTTATGCCAGAGGACCCCGACAAAAATTTGCTTGCTCTGACGGAGCGCTGAAGTGCGGGGCTGAATCACGCCTTGCTGTTCGGGCAGCCGCATATTACTGGAGAGCTGCATACGCGCTCATTCAGCAGGTGGGCGTCCGAACTGTACAGATTGTTTAACCTGTTTACTTGTTCCGCCACGCGGGCGCCTGCCCGGCAACACAGGCAGCGGACAAAGGGTGGTGGGGTTCGCAGAGGCGCCAGGGGGGGTCGTACGGGTTAATGGGTCATCGAAGCGGACGCTTCCCATACTTCCCACGCTTTCCAAGTTTTCGGTTATCTTCCATCTTCAGGTCGGGGAAAAACTCTGCGGCTGCGGCAAACCATACCCGTACGCGTGCGTGTTCCCATACCGCGCAGCTGTCAGTCAAAGCACCTGATTGCTCCCTAAGTTGCCGCCACTACGCGCGACAAAGACACCGCTCCTCTCGTTAAGAAAAATAAGAAACGAGATGTCCGCAGGGAATCCACAGGTGGAGTCAACACTACCTTTTTCTGTTGTCAGCAGTGCTCAGGGGCCGCACCTCAAAGCCCCGTGCACCCTGGCAACTTCCAAGAGGACGGAGGACACCCCCAAGACGGGGCAACCTCTTTCGGAGAAAAGGGGATTGCCCAGGCGTGGAGCCAAGCAACAGGAAAAAGCCGGGAGGACAAAGCAGAGCAGAGAGCGACGGGCCACGACAAACGACGGCCATGAGACATCGTCCGTCCGCCTCCTGAAGAGAAGTTCCGCATATTTTTTTCAGTGCAACAATACAGTTTCTTTAAAATTTAATAATTCGTAATCGTGCCTTAATTCACCATTCGACTACGATCTGACACTGTATGATGTCCTGTCATTCTCTGCATTGTTCCTTGGAGCAATCCAACTACCGAGCGCCCAGACCGTAGAACTGATGCGACGAACAAAAGTCCCACGAAGTGCGGACAGATAACGTCGTTTTGTCTGGTTTGGAAGCCGTATGGCAACATTTTGTTCGTTCTGGTAATTTTGTTTCGAACAAGCTCGTCTTCTTGAAAATGTCCTGCGTTGCACAGCTTTCTCTCTCTCTCCGCAGTCACAGAGCAGTAACTGCTTCCGATAATTGGTTTGAGTTGGTATGACCGTTGTGTCAGGAAGACTGATACGGTCGTCGCTGTCTTGGGAATGTTCGGCTATCGGGTTGCGATCTCGGAGGTCATTCTTGTGCTGTCACAGTCTTTCTTTGAGGTTTTTCGTTTCGCCGGTGTAGCTCGTATCGCAGTCAGCGCAAAGAAGTGGGCTCTCTCCCTCGGCGGACCAGTCTTTGGCAATATGTAGAGAACATGTGTTCGAAAGCTTCTCAGTCGCTCGGATGCCTTCTTTTCTGAGAATACGGGCGATGGTACCGCTAACGACTCGGACATATGGGAGAGTGTCGTGTTTCTGTTGTGATGTTGATTCAGGAGCTGGACGCTGAATTTCTCAGCAAGCGTTTCGTGGTTTTGAAATTGAAGTGCTTTCGGAATAAAGGTTCTTGGGTAGCTGCTCTTGGCGAGTTCCTTGACTATCGTTTGTTGTTCATTTGTTTAAGTCCGTACGCCGCTACTCGCACTTGTGCCTCTATACCCCTGCGTCAATGGCTGACTGGACGGATTTCGGGGGGGGCCCGGGCCCCCCTGGGCCCCCCTTGCCTACGTGCCTGATATGATGACCTTTTACGTATCTACAGATTCGTTCGCATTGACAGCATTACAGTGATTGTTCTCGTGAGCTAATCGTTACTTCTGAGTACTTTGGACTAGCGTTCGGAATCCGCTGTTATTTTTAATACATATTAACGACATATTGATGGAAGTTATAACTTATTAGGGCACCATTTGAGATCGAATTATTAGCAGACTATTGCGACCATCTTAACGAAATCAACAACTATGAGGAATGGACACATTTCTCCCTGGTGCTCTCATTACGGCATGTAGCTGAATGGAGATAAACCAGTGTTTATAAGAACAAAAAAAAAAAAAAAAAAGAACACGATACAAGACCTTCCTTACTTACGGTTTTCAATCGGAATCGCTCCCTGGTATATCTGAATGCAAGTACTTAGGCGTCGCATTACTCACTCTCTCATTTGGAAAGGTCACACCATTCTCACCAGAGCGTCACCAGTCCGTAATTTTGGTTCCATTAGATAATAACTAAAAGAAACATTTGCAAAACCTAATTTGTCAGTATACATATCATTTTTCAGACCAGGACATGGACATGCATGCGCAGTTTGGGACTCCTGCATAAATCGTAGTACAAAGACCGGAGAAAATTTAAAGCGCAACGCCGTTCGCTACTTATATTCTAAGTAGTAGCGGAACTGACCTTTAAGACCTAATTAAAGAGCACAATGTATGAAGATTTTGACTGTGCCAGAAAATCCAGACTAATTAAAATGTCTTTCCCTGAGCTGTATGCTTTACCACTGCGGTCGCAGCTGAGGAGACATCACCATACTAAATCTTTAATCCCTTTTAGTACCAAAACAAGTTCTTCGGAATATCTATTTTTCCCTCGCATCATCTCTGAATGGAATAGTTTATCTCTCACGACTTCGCACAGCACGGACCTAATTTTTCATAAAATACCTTAATTGATCCTTAAAGTTTCTTCACCACACTTGAACGTTAGTACCTAAACGTAACATTGTCACACTACACCCTTTTCATTACTCAACATTCTAAGTTTTCTGAGCTATAGGAGTGAGTGTATGGTTTCTTCAGTTTACCTATATTTATAGGAAACGAAAGTAACAGTGTGAATAATTATGCTTGGTACAGCATGTTTATATCAGGTACGTCACACCGAAAGGGTGATGTGGACACGCAGCAAAACAATATCTCACTTTTCACATGTAGGCGATAGGTAGAACCTTCTTTGTGCTTGAGTAAAAATGCCCATACCAAAAATGAGCACTGATATATAGCGTGCAGTAGAACTGCGGGCTGATTTAAAACTATGTTTGATGATTGCAATGCTCACACGCTCGCCGTGTTCATAGGTAATAACATTGCGTTTTGAGCAGAAACCTTGGAAGTAAGCAGGCAAGCAATATGAAAAGACATCGATCGCCTAGTTAAAAGTTGATGAAGCTGCATGTGGCGCATCGCTGCTCAAGTGATCCATTCGCGCTTCATTATAAACCAAAATAAACCTATCTACACCTGCCAGGCGCTTTCCCGCCGCAAATTAATTGCCATCAGGGTGGTAATGCAGTTCAGGTGTGATGAAACGGTCCGTTTTTACGTTCCTTTCATATAAACTCGCACCACTCTTGCGAACATTTTTGTGAGCGCGCCGGCAAGCAGACGCGCGCGAGGTGGGCCGGCCGGAGCAACCAAGGTCTGATGACTGCAGCGCCGCCGCTGCGTTCCATGCGGAGAGGGCCCCTCCCCGGCCGGCAGTCGCGCCACTCAAAACATTCTAGTACACTCTAACGTGAGTGTTAGCTTCTCCAAAGTACATGAGTGCCGCGCGGTGAAGCATACATGCGGGATGGGTCACTGTCATCAGACAGCATATTTTGAACCTTCACTGGAAACTGCTAACAATTCAAATCAAATCGAATCTGCTTATGTGGGACCAAGCCCAAGAGTATTTCTGGCAGTTTACGACGATGCAAGGACAGCAAACGCTCGAGTCAGATCCGCACGGCACATATTCCTAGCTGGAGTCCCTCTTTAACATTTGGAGAACTTGTGCAATTATTTCATAATTGTCCAGTTCGCCACACACAACCACTACCGTGCCACAATGCTGACAATATCTTTAAATGTTATGGTTGCAGGAATCGCCACACCGCAGCCTCGAGGTCATGAACGATGTCCGTATTTCAGCTCATGATCAGCAGCAGTTCAGGCACTTATGCTGTGAAGTCAAGCTCATTTGCAATCAGCAAAAGTAAATATAGTGTGATGGAGGCAGCTGCTGATTCCATCTGCTCACACTGTTTTCAAGGGCAGGTATGCAACATTGTCAGTGCTGTGTACTTGCCTTGTTTTCGTTAACATGCTCATCGGCGCGAATTGCGAGGCCATCGTTTGTACCACTAGACGTGATCTGTCGCATAACGCCACGAGAAAGACGTCTTGGAACGCAAAATAAATAAACAAGCACTGAAGACGGAACGTGAAATCACTATCAATCAATCATGGACCCGACACGACCAGCCATACTTGTAATCGTAAACCACGCGTGTGGTGCCAGGGTGTGGTGATCGCAATGACGGTGCGACTTGCCTCCAAAATTGGTGCATCGCTACCGGAACTAAGTCTCAGAGATCACAGCTTTGTACCATCTCTGAGGCCATACCTTCTCTAGTCGGGGCACCAGAGGATATAATGGCAGCCCATTCAGTGTGCTTGACAGCTGCGATCAGAGTCCGAATTATCAAATTTCGAGCTAGAAACCGTCCGAAATACTGGTCATCTTCATTAAGTCTATGGGCACACTGGCAGTACCGCGCTGCTGTCAAATTGCCGAATATGTCCGAATTATTGGTCAGCAACTGTAAATGTTCTGAGTTTTCCCTACCTAAATTATAGAGCAAAAGTTCGTTAATTCGAATTCCATAGGGGTGCCTGCCGAGTTCAAATTAAACCTGCCACAATATATGACAACATATGTAGCTCTTAGTTTATTACTTTCGTTAGTTCAAATTAATTTAAATTTGAACTAACAAGAGTAATCAACTAAGGGCAGCATATTGTGCCATATGTTGTGGCAGCAACTCTGAAGCAATAACTTTTTATTTAAGAACAAATTCACAAGCTCCTCCGTCCTTTTTGTCTGGTGAAAACCGATTGCGATCACTCTTTGATCTATGTAATAATGGGCTTGTTAAGCAAAATCATGCGATAGGCACATAACTCGCTAGCATATCTGCCTCTAAGCTATCTCTGCGCATTGGAAACAGAAGAAAACTTGGCAAGCTGGAAGGCACTGTTCTCAACTTCTTTTTCTTACCTTGTCTATGAAGTGCTTGCGCCAGAAGACAGGTGCTTTCTATCGACTCACTGCAAGGAGGCCGCTGTAGTCTTTCACAAAGTGTGGAGCGCTGTAACTTCTACCTCATGCTAGCGTCAAAGTGGCCATAGCATGCCGAAACTTCTCTCGAAATCATCACTAATGACGTGAAGATCGTCAAAGTGTGTATATCGCCGTCACCACATGGTAGCTGCATGTTTTATGCAAGCTCACCCAACGGAACTCCGATCCACATTCGCAATGAACAACTGCGGCTTCACTTATGCATCGTACAGATATCACAGTTTAATTTCAGCGGTATCAAAGTAGGTCTCTGAGGCAACTTGTTCTAAAAGTGAACGTACATTTATATGGAAGTCATGACGTCTACTCAGGCGCAAAGCATAGCCTTCGAGATCAGAGAGCCTAGCCTTCGTGATTTGATGACGCCGGCATGCCGGCTATTAAGACGCACCACCTATCACAGAGCAAAGAAAGTGCCGGGGTGGCGGCATGTAGTACGAATTATCCATGGAGGATCCAGTTTACATTTGAAATAATGAGCTCTCTAACACATAGAGTTCTATGGAGCTTGGCCAGGTCACACCACTTAGTGCAAGTTATCAAAAAAGTTGAATTAATGAAGCCCGGATTAACGAGACTTTACTATACATGAATGAAAACTTTTTTTTTTTTTTTTCATTTTTGCCATCCCCAAATTACACCTCATTATATGCAGGCTCGTACTGTAGGCTCATATTATATGCACGTTTCTACGGCAACATCCGAATTCACTTTGCACCCAAAACTTTGCCATTTGCACAGCTCCAAGGGCCAACCACAGCATACAGTCGACTCTCGCTACAACGAACGCCGCTTCAACGAAATTTCCGGTACAACGAAAAATTCTCGGATCCCCGTCAACAGTCCATAGGAGTCAATGCATAAGTATTCTCGCCACAACGAACACATTCTTTTATGCCGTTTCGCTTCAACGAAATTTGACGATGAAATTCCAGTCTCGAAAATTCGATTTGCTATGCAGCAAACACAATCCGAAATATTTTGGTGCATTTCAGAAGATAAAAATACGTCTATAAAGCCGAAATCGCGTGTTGGCACCACCAGAAACGGCCGCTGTTGATTGCGCGGTTGATTACCGATGTCTGTCGAGATAGCGCGCGCGACCGCCCCTCTCCCACCGGCGCCCCTTTTGGTCCTTCGCCCGACGAAAGAAGGGCTGGGCGTTTCCTCTCTGCTTGAGAAGCAAGCGATGACAGCTATCACACGCGGTGCGATGTTATCGCATTGTTCAGTTCGTTCGGCGGAGACGGCCGGGTTGTTTCATCTCTGCTTCAGCCGCGTTCGTCCACAGCGTTAGCGCGCTTTTACTCGCGCGTAGAAAGTACGATGCGCAGGCGGTGTTATCGAGTTGGACTTCGTACAGAAAAACCGCGACCGCAAAAACTCGCTAACAGTGTCCATATCATTGCGATAATTCCTCCACCACGGTCGACAAATTTTTTTTTTATTCGTTCAAGCAGCCCCTCCCCCCGTTAAGTACCGTATTTACTCGAATCTAACGCGCACCTTTTTTCCGATAAAACGGGTCCAAAATCGTGCGCGCGTTAGAATCGAGTGCGAACGAACGACAACGTTACCATATCGCCCTCGGCATCAAAATGGACGCCTCCTATCGGGCACTGTCGAATGGTCACCGGCGAAAAGCGAACTAGCGGTGCGGCGGTCTTTGGCGCGCACAGTTTCTGTAGTTTCTATGTCGCCGCCGGTGCATTTACGCACATGATGCGTAGGCCGATAATACTCACCGCGCCGGCTTGGCCTTCTTGCGGCCAATCGAAGTCGCTACGTCGCCGATGCAATCTCCGAGACGCCGAGCCGCGGCAGCTTTCGGCAGTGTTCGCGGGTGGCCGTAACGGGGGAAAAGATGCTTCTCGTCACTGCACGCAAAACGGCTCATCATCGCGTTTTCCCCTCATATCTGTGCTGAGCCTGAGACTCTCACTAATGCGCGCTGCATGACGTCCGAGATTGCATCGCAGCAATCTCTGAGACCACACCCCGATCATGCTTAAGCTTAGCTGCGCCAGCCTGCGCAGCACGCATGGCAGCATGCGGCAGCGGGCATGAGGGAACTGCGACAGCACGTAGGAACGCAGCACTCCGAGTAAATGATGTTACCGCCGCTTGCACGCGGCTAGGCTCGGCAACGTGCGGCAGTTTTGTCGGGACGCAGGAGTTATGAATCGGCACGCCAAATGTCTTCGAGACGCCGCGGATCAAGTGAAGCGGGAAAGCCACAGCGCGATCGTTCGAGGGACCGCAGGGGTCCAAAGTCGGCGGTCTGTTTATTATGCGAGTGTGTTCATTACGCGAGTACGACATTTGTTTTTATGAATGTGAGAAGGTTGATTACTAAGAACTTTTTTTTTTTTTCGTCGGTGCGCGTTACAATCGATGTTCCACTTTTTTTTTTTTTTTTGTCACAGGAACCGGGTGCACGTTACTATCGAGGGCGCAGTAGAATCGAGTAAATACGTAAATCTCCCGGATTCCGTTTCTCCAAGCATGGCTGGTATGGTTTCAGTACTCGCGGTTTCTGAACCCTTCCGACTACCGCCGTGATACCGCATGCCGCGCGCAAGATTGAGGCATAAAAGTTTCATTGTTCTACCAGCTCAGGTCAGCTATATTTTTTCGATTTCACTACAACGAAATTTTCGCTTCAACGAAAAATTTTCCGCACACCGTCAATTTCGTTGCAGCGAGAGTCGACTGTATAACAGTTCCTGCAAGTGACAAGTGGCTCGCATCACTCCGAACAGAAAACACAAGACGACCTTCTGCCCAACCAAAAAAATTGCTGCGAACAAAAACCTAGAGTACATTCTGTTATCAGCCCAACTTAGTTCAACGTGTGCCCCATTGTATTCAATAATTATGAGCTATTTTTACGTGCACAGCACAAAATAATTGTACAAAGTGTACACTGTGCATGGCAGCTAATGTATGTGCTCAAACAATGAACGGTGGCCCCCACCTGCACCCAAGACAGACCAAGATGCTGTATAGATAACACCATGGCAGAAGACGTTTCTAGAGCAGAAGCTCTATAACTGGGCTCTGTGAAGCGTGTTCTATGACCACATAAAGGTCCAAACAAATGCATGCAATCCTCCCGTACACCAGTGAACCTCATTAGAGAGACTGTCTACCGCTCATAAAAATTTTTTCAGTTGTGGTGAAAATGAGAAGACTGTTCCTTACATTGACAGAAACAAGTATGCCTGTACCCTATAAAACGGGAATAATATTCTTTACTTGGCCCTGAAAGTCATGAAGAAATGACCGGTGGCACCGTACTCGGTGATGTCGTCAAAGTAAATGTTAAGGAAAACCAAGCAAAATCAATGCAGGTTCACTCATTTTGCTTAGAAAGAAAAATTTGTTACTTACAACTTTACTTTACACACATCGGGTAGCGTTCCTTTGAGACAGAGAGTAATTCCTTTCTTAGAATTTTTATTGCAAAATCCCAGTAACCAGCATTGCTGGCATTCTTACACATGCAGAAGGGGTAACCACAAAAGTACAAAATACCTGTTTTAAGAATTTCTACTCTCTTCTTAATGAAACTATGCCTCCTATTCATTGAAAAAAGATGGTAGACAACCCCTGAACTGTTCACTGGTTTAGAATTCACATTGCACTTCGCATCTGGCAAAGCCATCACATGCCACATCCACACTTCGATAGTCTTTAAGAAATATGAGATCCTTGTGGGAACACAGCACTCAGGACTTCAAGCTTCATGTTTGATGTCCCTTTAGCAATGTGAAATGTGAAATTTTGTAATTCGCACAGTTTCCTGTCAAAGGGCCATAAATGCATACGACATAACTTAAACTGACACATACCTCTGCGTCAGCACGGTGGGGCTGGAAGGCAAATCGACGAGGCACCATGAAGGCATTGTGGTGTCCCTCGAGGAAACGCTGCTTGTCAGCACGAGAATCGAGGTCAGAGATGCGCTGCTGCATAGCCTGGCAGCCCTGCTGCAGTGATCGCTGCAGGCACTCTTCTGCATTGCAGCTGGTACGCAGTGCTCGTGACAGGCACATGTGGAAGCCAAAGTCCATGCACTGCACAAAACATTGGTCACCATTCCCTGCAAAGCTATCAAGTCCTTCCTACAAAGCGATACGACTGGATGAAGGGTCCTATTTTAATCCAAGCACAAAGAGCTGGTGCCACAGTTTGCTGACCCATCAAAAGAGTGAGCCAATCGTCCAATCCAACTGGTAGCCAGTATTTCCCTGAAGCTTGTTTTGGTCTACCACTACACGCTGCCCAATAATGCCTAGTCTGTATGATCTGCTGATCAGTCTATGTAGCATTGAGCTCCCGAAACCAGTAATTTCAAAAACTCTTGCCAAACCAACTCACCCTACTTATTTTTTTTAATTTCAACCAGAGTGTGCTTTTACGATCAGTGGTGCACCAGTTGGCCTATAGTACTATCTCATAAAAATTTACCAAAGGAAGTGGTGGTGCGATTCCACTATATGCACTTAAAAAAAGAGCCAAAGGCATGTCTGATGAGCGGTTATAAACTGAATTTTACATAAACAGTAGACTCTCAATAATTCAAACTCTGATAATTAAACATTTCGGATATTTCAAACAACTTTCAAATTTTTAGTTGGCCTGCTATGTTTTCAACATATATTTAAATTGCACCAGTCGGTTAATTCATGCTTTTCACTAGGGTGTACGAATAGCTGACAATTTCTAATACCGCACTTACTCACGTAATGAACATACTTTTTTCCCAGAAAACAGAAGCAAAGTTGGGGGGGGGGTGCTTTTATTATGCGGGGTAAATCTTACGAAACCTTTTTTTGGCTGAACAAAGCATTTTAACGCACAAAAAAAGACGATGCTGTGACCTGCGGTAATGCTTTAAGCCACGGTTGCGACGAAATTTTATTTAAGGAAAGGCAGGAAAGAGCTATATGGCTTCAGTACCACACGACTTGGCACCCGCTACAGCAACCCTGTGGTGGCTGCGTTTTGTTCCATTGTGATGGCCTTTCACTTCCATTCAAACGTCTGGTTTGCCCACAGCACCGCGCAAGAGGAACCAGCGAAAAAACTAATGAGCGTACGCGGTGGCCCTCATCGCACATAGAGTTTCTATGTCACTGCAGGTCCCGCGCTTAGCGACGCCACAGCGTGCACGATACATAGGCCAACGATTCTCGCCGTGCCGGCCTGTGGCCAACCAAGGTTGCTACATCGTGGACGCAATCTCGGAGACGCCCAGCTGCATCTGCATTCTGTCGCGGGCAGCAGCAATGAGAGAATAGATGTTTCCCATGACCACACGCAAAGTGACTCATCATCACACTTCTCCCTCATATCTATGCTCAGCCTTTCAGTCAAGCGAGGTAAGCCCAACGTCCAAGATTGCATCGTGTCAATCTCGGACAACACGCCCCGAGAATGCTTAGGCTTAGCTGAGCTAGCCTGCACAGCATGCATGGCAGCACGCCACGGCGAGTAGGAGGGAACTGCAATAGCACGGAGGAATACATCAATGCAAGTAAATGATGTGACCACCGCTTGCGCTTGGCTACGCCCGGCAACATGCGGCAGTTTTATACAGGACACGGGAGTTATGAATTGCCACGCCGAACAGCTTGCGAACACTACGAATTGAGGTAAGCGGGAAAGCCTCAGCGTGGCCATTCACAGGACTGCAGGGGTTCAAAGCTGGGAGAGCATTTGTTATGTAGGAGAAAAAAAAAAAAAATGAATTTGACTACTAAGGTAGGGTGTGCATCTATTATGCAAGTAAATATGGTAACTAATCGCATAGCATACTATTCGGTTTGGTACTTGAATTGAATAATGCATATTCAAAACAACAATTATTTTTTTAATAGTTGGTGAATACTCAGTACCAATGAGAAAACCACAAAGAAAGGAAACATTGGAAGTGCGAGGAATAATTTTATTTTTTAGTCATTCAACCACCGCAATAGTACCCCCCCCCCCCCCACAATGCATGTAGCCCGACTACAGGGGCTACATTGATCCCCAGATCTAGACCTTTTTGCTTAAAATTGCAATATTGCAGAGGCTAAAGTGTCATAAATCACCCGTCATCATCATCATCATATCAGTAGTTTTGCTTGTCAAGCTCTTGGCATGGTGAGAGGAGGAATAAAGCAAGGAGAGGGCATCACGTATCAATCTTGACGACTAGTCATGAGAAGTTCAAAGGAAGGAATCATGGCAAACAGGCCTCCATCATGTGATAGGAAAGCCAAATGCCACCTACGGTTACTTAGTATCTCAGAGGCATCGTCCCTGCTGCATGCAAGCCTACTTCACTTTTCACAACGTATTTTTTCTCAGTTAAATGTATTCATAATCTTTCTTTGTCAATGTGCATGAATATTTCTCTCAAATAAAATATCATAGAATTTTTGGGCAGTTATAAAAACTCTTACCTGAATTTTGAAAAATTTTGAATAACGGATCTGATTCACAATCCGAGCAGATTATATTTGATTCAGTTCTAAGATTCACTATTTGCACATCCCTATCTTCTGCTTGCCCTTTTCAGAAATACCTACTGCTTCAGTTCTTTCTAGCTGAATGTTCAAGCTTGTATAACTCTTCAACAGCCAGACAGCCCATTGCATTCCAGCACCTGTCAAAGCATTCAAAACCACTAGCATGTGATAACTGGCCATCTTTGCTTTTCCTGGTATGTTGCACTGAACCATACTTCTGCTATAAAAACTACAATAATCTCCCCTGTGCTTCATTGTTTGTTGGTTTCATTAGATTCTTTCTAACAAATAAACGAGCCCTTCGCCCGCTCCCTTCTTTAGATATAAAAAATCCTTCTTAACCTCTCCCCTCTTTTTCCTTTTTACTTTTTTTTTGTAGTTGCCTCCATCATTGTTTCACATTACAGTCAACTCCCAATAATTCGAAGTCGCTTAATTGGAAGTGAAGTCGGGGTCCCGTCAGTTTTGCACGCAAGCCAATAGAAAAAAATGCTCGGTAATTCGAAGTTAGAAGTCTAAGGTGTTGGTTAATTAGAATTTTTTTTCTCAATCTTATAGATCAAGATGATCGTAATGTTTGAGAAATTCCGTATTATTAAAGTGAAAAACAGCCTTGCGAGCTGAATTTACATCGCTAGCATCGCAGCTGACTACAGCGCCACAGCTCATGAAGCGTCAATGTTAGGTACTGGCGGCATCGGCATCGCAGCTGACGACAGCGCCGAAAATGATGAGGCGGCAGGCTTAGCCCATCCGTCCAGCGCAATCGCAGCCTTGCATGGTCGCGGTGACGTACTAGGTCTATCTATGTTTCCTCGAGTGTTAGTAGTGAATCGGCCCGCCGGCATCGTTGCACAGTCGCGGTAATGGCAACTCGCGGACGTTATCGTACGCTTGACTTGGCGACGAAAGTTAAGATTTCGAAGGCAGTTGAGGACGGAGGCATCGCCAAGCGGCACATCGCACGGAAGAACGGAATCAAGCGCTCTTTCGAACACCATTAACAAGCGCTCGACACTCGAAGCATTTGAGAACAACCAATTTAAAATGTCATGCATGAGAATGCGCACCGGTGCCCACCCGGAGTTAGAGCAAGCGTTGCTCATTTTCGATTAGGGAGGCCCGGAGCAACCAACTTCGGCTCAGTGGCGATATCGTAGCAGCAAAAGCCTTATCGCTTGCGGCGATATTAGACATTAAAAATTTTTCTTCGTCCGATGGATGACTGTACGCGAAAGCACCTTCTCGAACGGATGCTTTTGTGCATGGACAACTCCACGCAGTGCGAGGTGAGCCGCTTCAGTGCTATCCACATGCTAGCGCGAGCACGGGGTTGCGTTAAAGAGGAGACGATCGCGAACTGCTTCAGGACCTGCGGTTTTAGTGCAAGTGCCTCGAGAGATGGAGGTGGTTCATCTTCTCCAGCGGAGGAAGCGCACACAACCGAACTTGACGACAATAGTCTTCGACCAGCTCGTCCCTTTCGGAGAATACGTTGCCGTTGACAGTCAAGTTGAAACGTGTGGTGCGCTGACGGACACCGAAATACTTGGGATCGTTCGGCCCAACAAGGCTGCTGACGAAAGTTACTTGGACGACGATGTTTCAAGCGAGCCGCAACCTACAGCTGCTGATGTAGCTGCGGGGCTTGCCCTCGCGCAGCGGTTTTTTGCTGCAGAGAGCAACAGCACTCGGCCACGTCTACAGTCTGCAAAACTTGCTCTCCGCGGCAAGATGCCGCAAGCAGATTCCTTTTCCAAATGAATTAATGAAAATGTCCGTTTTTGCCCGATTTGGTTAATCGGAAGTTCGGTTAATTCGAAGTTTTTCGCGGTCCCCGTCAACTTCGTATTAACGGGAGTCGACTGTACTTCCTTTGAGTTAGCACTATCCAGAAAATCTACAAGGTTCGTGGCTGCACATAGCCGTTCACAGCGCTTACAAGATGTGCTGTAACATATACAGTTTAACACGGATATATGGATATATCGAACTCGAAGGGGAACGCGAATTAGTTCGATATATAAAAAATTCAATATAAAAATATATAGGCCCGAAGACCTTACCAGCGGCAGATGACCACCTACAATCGGCGCATTCAAGAACGGCAACTAATTCTGCACACAAAATGCAACAGAATGTTTTACAGTAAAACCTCGTTATAACAAAGTTGAAGGAGGAGCTGTAATTACTTCGTTATAACCATTAGTTCGCCATAGCCAATATCCATATCAACTGTGGGAATTTCAGGGAGAATTGTGATTGCTTCGTTATAACCAATAGATCATTATATCTGGGTTCGTTATAATGAGGTTCTCTTGTATTTTCGTGAATAAAATCGCTTATCTTGGCCTGCCTCTTCATCTTCTAAATGAAGTTGAAGACGCTGGCCTTGATCTTATCGAGGCTGTCTAGATGTGATGGCTCAGTTCTCTCTATGCCGCTGCAACAATGGCGAATCAAGCCGAACGCTGCCGCCACTTCAGCGGCGGAGCATGCGCGTGTAGCCGCCGCCTCGTCCTGACGATCTTCGTCGCCACTTGAGCTGTCGGCTTGGGCATCCTGGGTCCCTGCAACCACAGCTACAATGTCCTCGTCAGCGAGGCTCGCAACAGCCTGAACATTGCAGTCCACTTCCATGAAATCGTCTGCAGACATTTCGGGTGGAATTGCAGCCAGGAAGAGGGACGACAACTGCGAAACGTGTCGTCTATGCGCTCTTTGTCGCCGTCTACACCGGTTTCCGCAAGTTCCGCCATCACAAATCCTGCCTTCCGGAAGTGGTTGGCCACTGTGTCCATCTTCACGGTCTCGCCAGGCGCCCATCATCATTTGAATGGCACCCAAGCAGGTCAACCTTCAGCTCAGTGGACATGCGGAGGTTGACCAGCAGCCTATCAAGGAGTCGCCTCCTGTAGCCCACCTTGAAGGACTTGATGATGTCCTGGTCGAGCGGTTGCAGCTTCGCTGTTGTGTTGGCCAGCAGAAACTTCAGCTCGATGTTTTTGAGCTCGCAGGCAGTGTGGTGGGCCGAGCAGTTGTCCACAAGAAGGCAAGCGCGACACCCCGACTTGCCCACCTCGACGTCCCACGCCTTCTTGTTTGAGGCATAGCGGACGGGGAGCTGCTTACAGTTCTTGAAACAGCGCGATGCCCTTGCTTTCCCGATCACAAAGGGCTGGAGCTTCCGAGACCCATCCATGTTGGCTGCCAGCAGAACGCTCACGCGAACTTTACTCATTTTGCCTTCATGACACGTGCTACCGCGGACGTCGAGAGTCTTGCTCGGCAACATTTGCCAAAAGAGATCGGTCTCGTCGGCGTTAAGATCACCGCGGGAGAAAACTTCACCGAGATTTCTGGCTACTCCTCCGTCATCCACTGCTGGATGTTCTGGCTGCTTACGGCTTCGCTTTCACCAGAAATAGTTTTGCCGACGATGTTGTAGCGTTGCTTATATCGGTGAAGCCACCCGGTGCTGTCGGCGAAATTGTCTTCACCGACTGCAGTGGCAAATCATTTGGCCTTAGCCATCAGCACTGGGCCATCCACAGGAATGTTCTTCGTGCGCGCTTCTAAGAACCAGGCATAGAGTGCCTATTCTACTTTCCCTAGGGCAGGAGTACGCACATGACAGGCTCCCGATGCTCGCTGCTCCGCCGCCTTTGCCTTGATATCCGCATTGTTCTTCAACAAGGTGCTCAGAGTGCTCCGTGGTATCCCGACGTGGTGTGCCACTGTCGTACTTTTCTTGCCCACCTCGACACGCTATATCGCTTTCAACTTCGTCGCAAAGTCAAGGTTCTTGTGCTTCTTGACGCTGACCATTGCTCCACGAAAAGTCGAACGTTCAAGCAGTCCGCAGCGCCTTTGCACAGCACGCACTCAAAAGAGGAATGCGGTGGTATGTGACAACTCATGGAAGTGAACTCCACCAACAAAGCGCTTGCGATCAGTCGCACCTGGGGTACCTGCGAGGGCAGCAGCGATATACGAAAGGCGCAGGCTGTGGTTGGCTGATCAAAAATTTACAAATCAGCAACAACAAAGAAAAAAATGTTTGACAATCCCTAAGCATATTCTTATGAGATGAGAATGCGAAAGCGTTTCTTTTGGCTAGACTGTTGTTGCGGAGGGGTGCTGCAAACTGGTGTTGCCAGGTTGTGTCATATAGAATGAGGCGATGTGGGAGGGCGGATTGTGTTTATTTAGATGATTTGATGCCATCTAAGTGTTGTCGACACTTCACATGCTCTCTTGTATTTTGTCGTCCAAGCAGTGTACATAGATATGCCCGAGATGTCGAAGTAGTACCACCGCCGCGGCGTTGTGGGTGGTGTCGTTAGACAGTGACCAGTGTCGTCACCCTCTTATCGTTCTGGTGACGGCGTACTTGGGCCGGTGTACAAGACACTACTATAACGTGGTCAGAGTAGCAGGTGGATACATGGTTAACATCTCGCACAATGTATAGGTCGGTGGTGAATGCGAGAGCGATGGACGTACATCTCGACGTCGTGATGGCCTCAGTGGGTGTCTTCAATTCTAGATTGAACTTGGCACGCATGGCAACGAGGAACAATGAGCCAGGTGGCACGTTCGTGCGATGCCACACAGCTGGGAGCACGCTTTCGCCAACCCAGCAAAGAAACGCGGCGACGCAGTCGCATGCCGCTGCAGGTAGCTGCAGCAGAGCAGAGCGCGAGCCGACTGCCGATGCGGCGAGTGTTGGCGCCAGCGTCACTTCCGGTGGGAGAGGTCATGAGCTTTCCCAGCACGGCTCTTGCGGACGCTTTTTGCGGACGGCAGCTGGGTGCGCGCTCTCGCCAACCTAGCCAAGAAACGCTTTCGCGTTAAGAAAGAAAGGAAAGGCGAAAGAAGGAGGCCACCGGCTCCTCCATTCCTGCTCTCCGAACCGACGGTAACGCGGAGAAAGCTTGACAAAGAGAGAAAGAGAAAAAAAGGTTGGAGAACGCGCCCATCAGGAGTACACGTTTCGCCCTCACGTTTTTCGAGCGTTTTGGGTGTCAGTGGAGGCGCAGTACCACGAAGGTGGCAAAGGTCGCGGGGCGCAGCGGGTGCCGAAGCGCACCTTCCAGCTCGCGAGGCGTTCAATATATCCGATGGCGGGTAAAAATACCATTTGATAAAAATGTGCGAATTTCTATACTTTTACAAAGGATTTTCAAGGGGATAATTTACAAGTTCGATATAGCCGAAAATTCTATATATGTGGGTTCGATATATCCGTGTTCAACTGTATTCTGGTTGCAAGTTTGTGAATGACATTAATCCTTCAGGCCAGCCCACTCACATCAACCAAGTCAGAGAGGTCCTCAGCAAAGTACTTGTGAGCAGCCGCATTGGCAGCACCAAGAGCAAGCAGGTACTCGTTCCGGGCCTTGAGGCACTGCAGGCGCGTCTCCCGGTGCTTGGCTGCCCGCTTGGCAAGCTCCTTGGCCACTACGCGGAAGCGCTTGCTGCGCTCCAGCTTCTCCCGAGCAACAGCCGCCTCTAGCCGCCGCTTCTGGCCAGACACCAACTCCATCTTGGCACGTGCCTGCTCCTCTGAAGTGCAGTATACATGGTACGTCTTCATTGCCGCTTGCAGCTCGTGCAAAACCTGAGCATCACAAGGCACTGCTTTATTCTTTCACAATCTTCCTTGTTCTTATACATTGGAACAATTAAAAAGTCAGACAAGGCATCTTATAAGCGCGTGAACAATGTTACGTTTAAATATAATTTACCAGCAGTGTGGCAACAGTGCTTAGTTGATAACACAATGCTGATGCTGTAGCACATAAACTTGCGAAAAATGAGTGTCTTGTGTTCCAAGACAGCACAACAAAGCATCAATGATAACGAAAGACCAGTGAAGTGCAAACTACTGTCTACCAAAAATAAGCCCAAACAGGTAGTGATGATCTATGCTATGATGATGATCTACGAAGAACACACAGCACCGACCAAAGTAAATGTAAATATATTCATAAAAGAAGTTTCGGCTCCTGCACAGGAGCCTTGTTCACAAGCAGAAACATCTTTTACGAATATATTTACTTTTACTTTGGTCAGTGCTGTGTGTTCTTCATGTTATTCCTCGACCAGGCGGGATTCCGTAGAACTCTAGACTTCATGTTTATCTATGTAGGGTTGTGCAAATAGCAAATCTTAGAAATGAACTTATTACAAATTGAATAGTGATGAAACCGAATAATATATGCATCTGGATATATTATTTGAATAGTTTTCATATATTAAGGGAAAAATTTTCGAAACAGCCTCGGATATTCTGCGACAGAAAAAATACAACTATGTAAGTGAGGTAGGCTTGCATGTGTCAATGACCAAAACCTCAGCGCTATCAAGTACTAGTACGTGGCACTCGATTGCGCATTAACACACTGCTTGCCTATCACATGACCAAGGCATATATACCATGATTCTCTCCTTTAAATGTTTCATACCAAGGCTTCAAGATGGTCACGCGATGCCCTCTCCTAGCTTGATTCCTCCCTCTGTGCACAGGGGCATGTCAGAGAGGGCTCCAATATATCACGAAGAGCTCAGCAAACAAAACTACTGATATCATGACAATGACAGCACGTTGACATTTCCGCTTTCACGATATTAAAATGTTAAGCAAGAATGTCTAGGTGCAGGGATCAATACGACCTCCATAGTCCCATAAAATGTTGGGCTATGTGCTTCGTGGTACCATATTTACCCAATTCTAACGGGCACCTGTTTTCGAGAAATGTGGGTCAAAAATTTGCATGCACGTTGGAATAGGGTACAAACCGAAACAGAAACTGGCCCGTCGCAGCCTACCGTCATCGTCATTAAGAAACATCAACCAACTTGCTGCTGGCAACCATGGTAGCACCTTTTCTTTCCTCATTCCCTGCATCGTGGTAGTGGAGTGTCACTGCAGCGAAAGGTTTTCTTTTCTTTTTTTTGCCTCCTTTGTTATTGCTGCCTTTGTTGAGTTCGGCCTGCACAGCAATATGCCTGAGCTCAATGGATGCATCAGCCTCGAAGACGTGTCGTGTCCGCCATGATAATGGTTTCAAACGGAAGGTTATTCTGCACGCGGAAGAGGACGGCAACAGGGAGGCGGCTCGTTATTTCAGCATGCCGGAGACCTGCGTTCGTGATAAAGCAGAAAAAAGAAATTTTTGCTGGCAAGTCGTCAAGCAAAGGCCACCACGGGCCACGAGCCATGAACCACAGACAGGAAGATTTCGCGGCCTTGAAGATGAGCTTGCAAACATGTTGAGGCAGCTCCGAGTGGACCACAAGCCTGTTACAACCGAGGTGGTCAAGGTAAAGGCCTATGAAACAGCGAGGAGTCAAGGCCACTCAGGAAGTGATTTTAAGGCGAGTCGAAATTGGATCACGCGGTTCATGAAACGTAAGGGGTTTTCCTTGCACAGGCGAACTGGCGTGTACCTGAAGCTTCCGGAGGCTTTTGATGCTGACTGCTTATCAGAAAAATACATCCTGTCGCGGCGCAACAATGCGTACATACTCGGACAGATAACAAATGTGGATCAAACTCATATGTATTTCGACGTGCCTGCTAACACCACTGTCGAGTCAAGGGGGGGACAAGAAGTCTGCGTGTTAACGTCAGGCAATGAGAAGACCCGTGTGACGGCAATGCTGGCCTGCAAAGCAGATGGCACAAAGTTGCCTCCTTTCTTCGTATTTAAAAGTAAAATGCTTCCAAAGAATGTGAACTTCCCACGAGATGTTATAGTACGCGCCAATGAAAAAGGTGGAATGGACACTCAACTAGTTATAGACTGGATCGACTCTGTGTGACACAAGAGGCCAGGTGTTAACTTGGGGATCCGTTTCATGCTTGTGCTTGATGCATTCAAGTGTCACCTAGATCAGCATGTGAAGGATAGACTGGTGGCACGACATCTCAGCTTCAGCCGCTGGACATTTGCATAAATAAGCCCATGAAAGATCGCATGAGGCACGCATCTCAGCTTCAGCCGCTGGACATTTGCATAAATAAGCCCATGAAAGATCGCATGCGGGCACTGTACAGTCAGCGGCTAGTCGACAGGAGGCACACGTTCACATCGAGCAAAAGCCTGAAGCTTGCCTCAACTGAGGACATGGCTGTCACAAAATAGTGCCCGTTTCGAAATAAAAACCTGGCGCCCAAAGGCCGAAACAACAACAAGAAAAACGGGAGGCGCGCGGAAGAGGCACCGAAAGACGCGCCGCGCCTACAAAAAGCCAGAATGTTGTAGAAGCTTTCTTATCGCGGCGAGCTGCGCGCGCGGGGCAGACGTAAGGAGAGAGAAGAAGCGGAGAGCACACGCCGACGCTCCCCGCGCAGTGAGAGAGAGAGAGAGGCGCCGCCCAACCAAGAAGGTTCGAGAGTGGGCGAGAAGGTTCCCAATTGTATGTGTGCTCTGGGTCACGTGGCCTACGGAACCTTCTAGTACCCTTTCCCGGGACTATATAAGCGGTCGGACACAAGCCGCGCAAGGAGGGGCGAAGAAGAGACGAAGAGAGAGTTGAAGAGTTGCAAGTAAAAAGAAGAAGCAAGAAGTCGTGCGTGACTCAGACGCCGAGCCAGCTGACTGGCCACCTGCAAGAAGACGCCGAGTGTCTTGGTGAATAGGACTCTTTGTGTTTTGTTCATTGTTGCAGTGCATGAACTTATTCGTGTTGGTTGGCCTTGTATAACTTTGCGACCCATCTGTGTTTTGAGTTGTGAAAGCCGTGTTGTGTACGTTTGTGTGCCTGCCTATTTAATGAAAATATATTTGTTTTGTTTGACCACCCTTGGCTCTGACTCGGTCTCTGAACCACTGCTGGCGTTTTGCTAGTGTGCTAAAGGGGACCAAAAATCTTATTGTCCAAGCTTTCGTGGGATCTTTTTCGGGGAACCAAGACGTTGGTTCTTGGAATTATTTCCGGCGATCGCGCCCCGTACATCATAGCACGGGTTTGGTGACAATATTTCTGGCGTCCGCGACAGGACTTCTTTGGCACTTAAGTGTGTTCAAAGTACGGAGGACGAGCCTTGGGTAGTGTACGTGCTGGCGTATACGATATTGTGTGTTGCACCACGTTCTCGCTAAACTGTGTGCAGAGAATATTTTGAGAGGCTGAGGTATAGGCAGATATTTGTTTGTGCACGCGGCTAGATTTTGTGAAAGAGCACCATGGATCTTGAGAAGTTAGTTGCCCTTGGTGAAAAGATGGGTTTGGCCGGAGCTGAGTTGCGGAAATGGGTGAACCAAGAGAAAAAAGAAGCTGCGGAAAGAGAAAGACAAGCTGCTGAAAGAGCGAAAGAAGAAAGGGAAGCGATGGAGAGACAAATGAAGGAAGAAAGAGAAAGATTGGAACAGCAACTGAAAGCAGAAGTTGAGAAGGAACGTCTAGCAGCTGAAAGAGCGAAAGAAGAAAGGGAGGCGAAAGAACGAGAAAGGGAAGCGATGGAGAGACAAATGAAAGAAGAAAGAGAGGCGAAGGAACGTCAGATCGCAGCTGAAATGGCTGAGAGGGAAAGGCAGAGAGAAGCGGAGATGGCTGAGAGAGAAAGGCAAAGGCAGCATGAGTTGGAGCTTGAACGTCTCCGATTCCAACAGCGCGTTGACACGCCTGTTCGAGTCGACAGCACAGAGAGAGAAGAGTACTCGTTCCGACTGAATCCAAGCAAGCTGCTTGTGGCGTTCGATGAGAGAAAAGATGATTTAGACGCCTACTTGCACAGATTCGAAACCGTTGCTAGAAGTCAGAATTGGCCGGAAGAGCAATGGGCAACGGCATTGAGTACTTGTTTGAGCGGCGAAGCACTCAGTGTGTATGGCAGGTTGACGCCTGCAGATGCCTCGAACTATGCAAGGGTCAAAGCCGCTTTGCTGAAACGATTCAGATTTACTGTAGAAGGCTTCCGAGACAAGTTCAGGACGGGAAAGCCCGCCGATGGAGAGACTGCTACGCAGTATGCTGCGCGACTCAGCCACTATTTTGATCGGTGGACTGAACTTTCAGGAATTGAACAGGAGTACGGTGCGCTTAGAGAACTTCTCATTAAGGAGCAATTTCTCGTCAGTTGCCACCCGAGCCTGTCTCTTTATCTGAAAGAGAGAAAAGCCGAGTCTCTCAGTGACATGCTGGAATTAGCAGACCAATTCTTGGAAGCGCAAGGAGGCACCAATCTTGGCAAGATCAGAAGGGAGGGAATGGAAGATGTGAAGCCATCAACACTTGATGAAAGAAGAAGCCCTCCGAAGCCTGTTACGAGGTGTTTCCTGTGCAATCGGCTGGGACATCGTGCTAGTGACTGCCGAACAAATTTTTCTCGCCCGAGTGCGAAGTGCTTTAAATGCGGGCAGACCGGTCACAAAGCTGACACGTGTCGGAATGAAGTGAAAGAAGTTCAGCAGGTATCCTGCGTATATGCCCCGCCGAAACAGGAAGAGGATGAGAAAGTTCAGGGCTTCTTGGAACTTAAGGACGGAAAGAAAGTTCCAATTGTCGGTGCCATAACGACTACACGTCCCGGAGCACTGGATAAGAATATGCCAGTACTTTTTGGAAAAGTAGCAGGAAAGCGTGTAAGCGTGTTACGGGATACTGGCAGCAGCACAGTAATTGTGCGAAGGAATTTGGTCCGGAACCACGAGCTCACAGGCGCGAAAGGTATCGTTTGCTTAATTGATGGTACAGCGAGGAGGCTCCCTGAAGCGAGGATCAATGTGGAAACCCCCTACTACAGTGGGATGGTTACGGCTCTGTGTATGGAGAACCCACTTTATGATCTGATCGTGGGAAATATCAGAGGTGCACGAGGCCCTAACGATCCGAAGCCTCGATGTGAAGAGCCGAAGAATGAACCACATCGGGAACCACCAGCAGCTGCAGCTCGAACTCGATTCGAAGAGAAGCCTGTTGAGCATTCTGTAATGCCGGACTCCGAGAAGAATTCAGCACAAGCTTCATTAGAAGCCCAGGAGACTCGCGAATGGCGAGAGGCTGCCATACCCGTGACACCGCGCATTGAAGTACAGTCAGCTGGGGTGTGCACTAACAGCGCAACTTTTGATGCGAGTTCGGAGAATAAGAATAAAGCAACGAGCAAGGAGACTCCGAAGATCGACAGAGATGAGAAAGAACTGCAAATCGCATCGGAGCCAACACAGCGTTGCGAAGAAGTGGATAAGCTTCGACCACAACAGCTAACGCCAAGATTCACCCGGAAGAAAAAGAAAAAGAACAAACAGCGACGTAAGAGAAAGGCAGTCTCGAGATCCTGAATTTAACTGTCCTTTCGCAGGGTGAAACTGCATGTGTTGTGATTGTTCATGTTGAGTGAAACAAAATTCTCACGTATCCATGGGTGTGTGTTGCATTTGGATATTTTGTAAACTTGGAGAAAATGAATGTATTCAGTGTCATTGTATTACGCGTGTGTACGCGAAGAGTTGTGAAGCTTTCAAGTGATGTATTTTTATGTGACGTGTGTGTGCGCGATTCATTGTGAAACTGTCGCGACGTTCCGTGTGCAGACTCATGTGTTTGAACTCTCAAGTGGACTTATGTGTTACTGACTGTGAAAAGACTTGTGGAACTTTGTATGGTTATATTTGTGTGTGCACTATTTTGTGTGGTTTTGAATATTATTTCATAATATTCTTAAAGTGGGGGGCAGTGTCACAAAATAGTGCCCGTTTCGAAATAAAAACCTGGCGCCCAAAGGCCGAAACAACAACAAGAAAAACGGCGCGCGGAAGAGGCACCGAAAGACGCGCCGCGCCTACAAAAAGCCAGAATGTTGTAGAAGCTTTCTTATCGCGGCGAGCGCGCGCGCGGGGCAGACGTAAGGAGAGAGAAGAAGCGGAGAGCACACGCCGACGCTCCCCGCGCAGTGAGAGAGAGAGAGAGGCGCCGCCCCAACCAAGAAGGTTCGAGAGTGGGCGAGAAGGTTCCCAATTGTATGTGTGCTCTGGGTCACGTGGCCCTACGGAACCTTCTAGTACCCTTTCCCGGGACTATATAAGCGGTCGGACACAAGCCGCGCAAGGAGGGGCGAAGAAGAGACGAAGAGAGAGTTGAAGAGTTGCAAGTAAAAAGAAGAAGCAAGAAGTCGTGCGTGACTCAGACGCCGAGCCAGCTGACTGGCCACCTGCAAGAAGACGCCGAGTGTCTTGGTGAATAGGACTCTTTGTGTTTTGTTCATTGTTGCAGTGCATGAACTTATTCGTGTTGGTTGGCCTTGTATAACTTTGCGACCCATCTGTGTTTTGAGTTGTGAAAGCCGTGTTGTGTACGTTTGTGTGCCTGCCTATTTAATGAAAATATATTTGTTTTGTTTGACCACCCTTGGCTCTGACTCGGTCTCTGAACCACTGCTGGCGTTTTGCTAGTGTGCTAAAGGGGACCAAAAATCTTATTGTCCAAGCTTTCGTGGGATCTTTTTCGGGGAACCAAGACGTTGGTTCTTGGAATTATTTCCGGCGATCGCGCCCCGTACATCATAGCACGGGTTTGGTGACAATGGCAAGGTGGGTGGCCGAAGCTTGGCATGGAATTCCATCTAGCATGGTTCTGAAAGCAAGAAATGTGGACAGAACATTGCTACAGACGGAACAGAAGACTAAATGCTCTGGTGCGAGAGTGACAGAGCTCTGTGAAAGCGACAGCGGTTATATATATATATATATATATATATATATATATATATATATATATATATTTTTTTTTTCCATGATGAAAATAGATTCCCCCGTTTTGTTCCCCTTCGTATGCAAAAATCACATGCTCATTCCAATCAAGTCTCTCTCTCTCTCTTTCTATCTTCTTTTTCCTTTTTTCTTTTTTGGTTGCCGAATTCGGGTGCGCGTTAGAATCGGGTCTCTCTCACATTGTCCTCTTTTTTCTTTTTCTGTTGCTGAATTAGGGTGCATGTTAGAATCTGAGGCACGTAGATTTGGGTAAATACGGTAGTTCAATAATCAAAAAAATAACTCCTTGCAGCTCCTGTGTTGCCTTCCCTTGAAGTTTCCTCGTTAGAGCTAACCATTCGTCAACTACATGAAAAATATTCAGTATTTTGAATATGCAGTAGTCGATTCGAATACCAAATTGAATAGAATGCTGCGTAATTTGTTATTCAATATCTTCACATACTTGCACACCCCCACATCGTAGCATAGTTTCATCACGAGACGTACATCCACATTTTCCATGTCATAGAACAAGCGAGCTATGCTCGCACATCTGTGAGTACAAATGATTACACTGCTGTTCAATTAAACAACTTTCCCATGAGAAAGTCATCTTTGCAACCATAGAAACGGCTTGTGTTCCAAGAATATGGATGCATGGGTGAGTTCTACATAGCTTGACGGGAACACAGGGCAAGAATGACACAACACAAGAAAGAAGATGCACAGATACAGTGCTATATGCACTATATTGATGCGTCTCTTTTGTGTTGTGTCACTGTTGCATGCACTGTTTTCCTATCAGCCTCCAGATGATGAGATAGTGCAAGCAGCACCCACTTTGAGCAGTTCTTCATGTTGTTGCGCTCCTATTCCACGGCACTTGCGGTAAATGCGCTGCACATCCTCAAGCAGGTGCGCCAGTTGAGCCACGAGTGTCGCACCATACACCTCCGCTAGGGCAGCATGGTCACGGCTCTGGCGGCGTGCATTGGCCACCAACTGCTCCCAGCAGCCGTGCGACGAGAACAGCGGCCAGAGCTCACGCCGAGGTCGCTCGGATCGGTGGCGCACGGCAATGGCGCGTGCCATCTTGTCCAGGGTACGTGAATACTCCAGCTCCACCTCGGCACGGCGCCGGAAGTAGTCCTGCATCTCGGACACCAGTGCCAACTGCGTCTCCAGCCGCACGTCCAGGCACTTGAGCTGCTCTCCAAGCTGCTGCCGGATGTCTGCACGTCGAGACAATACATGCAAATGCATTCCTGTTAATGCGACGCTGCCACGCTGCAGCCTTTTGCCTCTACAGTACTAAGCGGTACAGCACGAAAAGGTATAAAGAACTAAGAAAAGGCACACACACTGAAAAAAACTATCTTCCTGATGTTGCAATGAATTTGTAACGAGGGTGCACTGACAGCATTAAGAATGCTGTCAGTGTACTCTTCATTTTACAGATCTAGTAACAAAATGCTTGCAAACAAAGACTTCTTACAAAGTGCTGCAAACCAGTCGGTCCTTACTGATGTTATTATTCGTTATTCTTGTTCACTTTTAATTTCTTGTGTTGGCAGCAAGAAAATTTAAAAATGTGCAACACTACACTATTTGTTATTTTGCACTGTATAGTGAACTAGCAATCGTGTTATCTAATCCAAGTACGCACTTCCTGTGCTGTTTTCAAGTACAAGAATTTTGTTCACATGAGGCACACCACTTGCAATGTTTCGGCTGTGCAGTTTGACTAAACATATTGCACTTCCCTGCTGGATGCATTGGGTGAATGCTGTCTAATGATAGACACTGATTTTTATGTTTTTCCTGTAACCGTTCTTCAATGGCTAACCACTGCTACAAAATTAATTTGGTACAAACCATGTCTACATGTGTCAGAGCTACTCAGGCAAAAAAATGAGCTGCTAAGATGACACCGAAGGAAACGAAGATGAAATGAACACGGACTGCCTGTTCTTTGTCCATCATGTCAGCTTTGCAGCTCATATTTCACCTCCGTATGCCATACCAAATAGCCTCAGTTGAGGCATTTTTTACCGTATCAAAACTGTCCTCAATGTTGTTTTCCAATACCACACTAACGGAATATTCTCTAGTCACGCCTTCTCGCATCAAAAGCAATGCCAGTAGGCTCACCGTTATCGTCACCAAACAAACTCGCCGGTTTCAGTAGTTCCGTGCAGCACTGTGGAAGCTACAGGCACCTTTGGCTAATTAGGAGGGCGAACACATGTTAAACGTATCCTTCTGCGCTTTGGCATCCGCAAACGGGGGACGCTACAGTGGCAGGAGCAGCCTTGGAAAGAGGAGGACGGAGTGAGGCCCCTAGTGGTAGGAGTGGCTCGCTGGTACGTGTCCGAACAATCACATTTCGTCTCACCTCGATAGCCTCGTGGCCTTGGCTCTGTTGCACGGAACTAGCGCAACAGACTTCTGAACGCGAAACACAAAACTGGCAGCTGAGCGTTCTTTCCACAGCTACCAAGTCGCGTTAAATTCAGCAACCCGACCATTCAGCGTTCGTGAAGAGAAGACTTACAATTCGGCAAGAGAAAGATAAAGAAATGGATGGGTGGTTAAAACATGAAAAACTCGGGCACATCACAGGGGTCAACAAAAGAACAAGACACATGGCGCCGCCTTTCCATATCTCATCCACCGCCAAGTAACCGAATGCTGTCCTCTGTTTTGTTTTTCCTTTCTTTTACTGCTCGATCAGAGCGCTCCATCCTGCTTGCTACACGGGGCCGAGACGCGCCCCCTCATGGGACGCACGCGATATTGCCGGACGGCGCAAAGACGCAGCGCGCGACAACGTACTACTGCGACATCCGCCCGCCGATCACCCCGCGACGACTCCCGCAAGCCGTCAACCCCGAGCAGCTCACAACACCACACCCCGGCGGCGGCTTGCGCGCGCCAGCCACCACCGCGAACTTTCGCACGCATCGCTGCGCCGGCGCGCGCCGTCAGCTGAGAACCTCCGGCGCGCGTCAAAAGCTGCATTGCTCGAAAAGCGTCGCGCTTTTTCAACCGCGCCATAAAACCGTCGGTTGCAGGAACAGCGTTGGCCACTAATAATAGGCGGGCATTACTGCTCCGCGGGCGCTGCCTAAGGACGCCCGCTCGATAAGCAGCACCGATTTTAGGGTTTCAATATGGGACGAAAATAGCCACTGTTATTGTTTGCGTTTTGGAGAAGATCCGAGGCGAGCTGAAAGACGCGGTTGGGTGTCTGAGGTGCAAGCGTGAAGGTGATGGAAGCGTTAGGCAAAATGGCTCAGGCGCAGCAAGACGTTATAACAGCACACAAACACCAATGAATAGACGTTGCAGACCGTTGTCAGCCAACATTTTATGCTACTGAAGACATCTCCATAGCATTACTTGTATTAATGCGCATTACTTGTTGCGATACCAGGCTAAATAAACCTCACAATGAACCTGCAACATTGCCACCATCTTTTGTCTTGTTGCTATCTACCATCGCGTTTTGAATTCGCCAGCACTAAACGGCTACTGCACCATTTTCTGCAACCTTTCACTGACATAGGCAGGCAGTTCTGAACCATGCAAGCAAAAAAAAAACATTAAGGGCACAGCTGTACAACACTTCAGTAGCCACAACAATGTAAAGGCAAGTGACAACCCAGCTGCCTTCGATGGCCCCAACGTTTGTACAGCTCTTCCAAGGCAAAGCACAAAATGGTAATGAAGTGCGAACCACATATTTCAAATGAGGACAAAACTTGGGTCATTCGGCTACAATACCTTTCATCTTGCTTTGTTTTCTTCATTTATTCTCACTTTTCCTGCACTAAGCATAAATTGAAAGAAATTAGCAAGTATTTACAACAAAAGTGTAAGCCTGCCGCCAGCAAGGCGCGTTTTCTTTTCTTTAAAATTTCACTCGGCGACGGGCGACGTCGGTCAATGGGGCGCGTTTCGCGGCATTGGCTTTTCGTTTGTCGTTCCCCGGCCGTATCTGTTATTCATTTTCTTTACTTTCTTCATATGTGTCTTCCGCGTCTTCTGGGGACACGGGCACCCCGCTGCGGGACTAAGAGGCGGGATGCTTGGACAGTGGTCGCGGCGGTGACGCAGGCGGGCCCTTTTGTGCGTGAGCACGCAGCGATAGCGGCACTTCGGTCGTTCTGTAAGCCGCACCTCGGGCGTCATTACGACGACCTGGGGCGGCTACGCTGAATGTGGCGTCGGCATGCAACATGCCGGTGGTGACGGCCCTGGAGACTCGCGAACCGTTAGTTGTTCGCCGTCGGAAATGCCTGTTTTTGGTCACTGGGCTGTGGCCCGCGCGTGCCGCGGGATGGCTTTGGTTCAAGCGTTCCTTCCTCGCTCGCCGTGGGGTAGCATGCGTCTAAGCACAGCGGGGTGCTGATTAAAAGGGTCTGAGTAAGAGCCAGTACGGCTCGGCTTGTTTGAGATAACCAGAAGCAGGCGCGCGGACGGTCCAACTTCCCCATGGGAAGGTTTTCTTCAAATAATAACTCTTTCGGGCGAATCTTTTGGGCGCCTGCTCGTTTCCGGTAACTGCGCCCGATCAGACGCGACATGTGCGCAAGTAACGCGTTTCACGTGCGCCATATCTTTGCCATCGCCCTTCGACCTTGGGTGGCATTGCTTACTTTTATGTATGTGTTGTTTAGTGCTGATGTATGTGTTTTTTTTATTATTGTACAAACATACCCCTCTCACCGTCAACAGACTGGGTGGTGATTTCACCAATTGGACCGCCCCAATTGAGGAGGCGGGACAAAAGGTGGAATCGCTGCCCAACATCCAGAGCGAAGTGAATATGATTCGCCGGCTGAGACGTTAAGGCGGAGCGGTTGTGGTAATAAAGGTGGCTCCGCCATGTGAAGGGGGAGGCTGAACGGGTGGAAAAAGTGCTACGCACTGCCGGCTACGCCGGAGTAGGGTCGCCCTACGTATAGTTCAGCTTCAACTTTACTTTTATGTACCAGTCAACTCCCTGTATTCCCTTTTTGTATACTATACTGTAAATACAAGTTTTCATTCCCTTTTTAAACTGAAGTCTCTGAGCCTCCTCTTCAACTGCTACACGTTTGCCCGCGAGCCTATCGCCGCCATACCAGCGGCAGCCAGCTCCTTCCCAACTCGCCCATACCGTCTCGGACGGTGCGTTTAGGACGCCGAGCGGGGAGCTGGAATCACGGAGAAGAACCTTCGGACCACGGTCACAACTTTACTAAAAGCTTTTGCATTTCCACTCTCTTTCCATTTCGATTGTGCCAAACTTGACCATGAAAGTATGACCAATCAATTTTGCACTCTTCAGTGAAACTGCATGGAGTTGCAAGGCTTCAACTTGGTACTGTGCCAAGTACACAACACAGGGATAACTGGCGGTCTGCAAGAAGACCAGAGAGAAAGCATGCAAATGCTTAAAGAGTGACATACCTGGGTTTCAGTACAGAAAGTGCCATAAAGTTCTTTCTGCATTTTTCCACGCACAATAAAAAAGCCAGTTTGATCATTCACAGAAAGTGCACTGGAGCAAGTTCTATCAATACACATACCGAAGTAAAAGCAAAGGCTTCCAACGTTCAAGAAAAACAAATACCAATTAATCCTGGCAAAGACGGACGTAGGCAATGAGGTTGAAATGTAGCACTTACAAGGTCTAAAATGTTTATTTACATGCCAGTTACCCAGGAAGGCTTCCTCGTGCGTTGTGACAATACACAGACCAATCAGCCCTGTGTCATTACAATTTTGAATTTACTTGAAAATCGTCACAGCTAAAAGCCACAAGGATGTAGGAAACACTGCTACAAGCTGGAAGCTGTGCTCGATGCAGGAAGAATTCTGCCTCGAGATTTCTAAGGACATTTCATTCATGTTTCCTTGAAGCATTCTGTTATTCCTTCAGATTTCTCAGTCTATGACATTCCTGTGAAAGGAAGAAAAGCATGTTGAACTACTTACTTCACTGCTGTGTTGGCACAAGTACTTTCTTGCTTAGATTTCTCATCCATATATTTAGCTGTGAGCATTAATTAAAAACTGTTTTTCCAATGTGTATTTATCAGCTGTGTGTTTATGGTGTAACACACAGCTGGTGGCAGTAACAGGTGGCATCTAAAACAAGGCAGCCGTGATGTAATTTCGAGCTCTCAAAATTGAGTCCACTGCCTTCACGATTCTAAGCACCCCCTATTTTCGAAGAAAAAAAAAATACTGGCAAAAAAGTTTACATGTGAATCTAAGCATCCCCTTATTTTTTCAATGAAGAGTGCTTCGTCAATGCCAAGCATGCTCACTCACTGCCAATCTGTGATGCCATTCATCGTGTCCCGAGACCACACCCAAGTCTCAAAGTACCTATGCTATGGGATACCGAGAGCTGCAGCTCAAGTAATGCAACGGTCTCAAGTTAAAGTGGCAGTGAGATTGAGTCACAAACCCTCAGAGACAAGAAGAAGCAGTTGGTTCACTTGATACACATTTTTCTTTTTACTGTTTGAAAAATAGAGTGAGGTCTTTTGCACCCATCTCATCGAAATATTCTTGAGAAAAGGGGGTGGGCTGTGCAGTCATATTAGATCTTTCCAATCTAAGTACGCTCCCTCACACTGAGTATTGTGGTCTCACAAAAAGAAAACGAAAAAGATAAATAAAAAGTGCTTCGGATCACGTAACTACAGTAGGCGTTCAAGGTTTGTAGGGGAGTGGATCAAGGGATCATTTCTTTGCCAGACACAACCGAATGAATCCAACAGAAAATGAGGCCAAGGAAAGCATAACAGACATTAATTGTAGCTTTTAGCTGTAGTGCAGTAAATATGACATAAATGAAAAGTAACTAAAGTAAATGAAAATACACACCTGCAGTCAGTAAGGACTAGACCTGCAACACTGTCACCTTGTGTATGACTTTGGGCATCACCATCATCAGCCTAATCTTACGTTCACTGCAGGACGAATGCCTCTGCCAATGCTCCCCGTCCTTCCCTGTCCTGTGCGAGCTGATTCCATTTGATGCCTCGGAATTTCCTAAGTTTAACACACCCACCGTTAAAGGAGTACTGACACGAATTTTTCACATTCTCGTATTGTCGCTTTAAAGGGGCCCTGCGACACAAATTGAGCAGGCCGTTTTTATCACTGATTCTAGAACTGTTGCACGCGGGGATGTCGCAGAGAGAGTAGAAACGCCGAAAGCAAAGTGGCTATAATTTTATTTCAGCGAACAAACCGCCCAATATTGCCTCCCGTTTGAACTGAGGCGACACACAACGGATATTTTTGTTACAGGAAGTGACATGGAGTGACGACATAGGAGGGGCCAGGCTGGGCGTTCTGATTGGCTTGACGCTCCAAGGTGCTTGTCACACACGTGTGGTGTCTGCTTGGTCACGCTTTTCAGTACCAAAATATACTAAAATAGCTTTTATGCTTCGTAAGAAAGAAAGCAAGTATCTGACATTACTTGCGAAATGACACTAGGCGCGCTGTGCAATGGTTTGCGCTAAAGCCCCTCTGCTTTAGTTTGCACGTTCATATGGCACCACTAAGCACAGCGAGTTCGACGCGTGCCGCCGTATTTGGACTGCGCGTCACGCCATCTATTGCAGGCACGGCGAAACAACGCGCTGCAATAGACGGCGTGACGCTCCCGGTGTCTTCCGGTGTCGCTCTATAAGACGCGCATTGCTATTGAACGCCTCCATTGACGTCACGGGAGAGCGAAATACGAAAGGGAATGTTGGTTTCATGCTGTCTGCTCGTGTTTTGAACTTCGAGGGCTAATAACTCCAGTTCTAGACCACCGATTTGCACAATTCTTTTTGCATTCATCTCAGCATTCGATCCTACACACACTGCAGTACTGCAGACGGTAGTTGAAAAAGTGTCGCAGGGCCCCTTTAAAGGAAAGCACTGATGCAGAGAACCCCAAAAAAGAGTATCATGGTGCCTCGCAATGCAATGAATATAACTTTAATACGGCTCCCTTAAAAGCCCACTTTCGGTTTCGATTTTGAGGGGACGGTTTCGTAGTGACGTGTCAACACAGTCGGACGTACGTCCAGGTCACGTAGGGACAACAATTTGTGATATCGTCGCTGCAACTCTGTCGTATGTGGTCAATTACACATGCTGCACGCAAACAACGACAATTTCACGGTCGTCCAGCGATTCTTGACAGCGATTTCGGCTACATTTAAGCGACTGTGTTCATACGTCCTCGTAGTGTCCGTTGCACTGGGGCTGGCTTGCAGTGCTGGGCGACGAAGACCAGACTAAAATATTTTGTACGTGTTTCCTGGCTTCCATGTGCGGAGGACATTAACAATACCTCATTTGAAAACGAAGAATATATACTTTGCACCGCAGCAAAATCATTTCAGTACTCCTTTAAGTATTTGACCTATTTTCACAGTACAATCTCTCTTTACAATTACATGCCCTTTCTGGCTGTGTTATCCATGCAAACGGAAATGGAACAGAAATACAAAGAAACAGATAAAAGCAAGGTAAGCTCAAGACTGCCTGCATGGCATCTGTCCTTTGCTGAATAAAACATGGCAAAAACAAAAAAGGAACGACCTACCCAGCTCTTCTGGGTGATTCTTATCATATTGCGGTGCAAGGGCAGAAGTACAATGTCACAGAGACATGCAACACAGGTGCCTGTACTGTGCTTCTCTGTGTCACTTTGTACCTTCATGATGCGTTATCATCATCATCATCAGCCTGTTTAGGTTCACTGCAGGACGAAGGCCTCTCCCAACGATTTCCAATCCACCCTATCCTGAGCGAGTCGGTTCCACTTTATGCCCGCTAACTTTTTAATTTCATCGCTCCATCTAACCTTTTGCCTGCCTCTGTTGAGTTTTCCCTCTCTTGGTATCCATTCCATCGCTCTTACTGTCCATCTGTCATCTTTCCTCCGCATGACATGTCCTGCCCAGGTCCACTTCTTTCTTTTAATTGATAAAATAATATCGGCTACTCCTGTCTGTTCTCTGATCCATTCCGCTAGTTTTTTATCTCTTAGCGTTACCCCTATCATTTTTCTTTCCATTGCACATTGTGTGCTCCTTAGTTTCATCTCAACGTTTCCTTCTTAGGGGATGCTTCAATGCCGAGGCAGGACAATAGACAATGTGCACATAGCGAAACGGATTACAGATGATGAAATGATTGCATCGTAGACTACAGCACCAATACCAACATCACACTGCCTCGGATGTAACCACAGCAACCTGAAAAAATGTGTTTTAGAAGTTAAACATATCGTGAATCTAGGCCCCCTTATCCTGTATTAAAAAAAAAGAAAACGAAAATACTGGCAAGGAGGTTTACCTGCAAATCTAACCACCCCTTTACCTTTTGATGAAGAGTATGTAGCCAATGCCAAGCATGCTCCCTCACTGCCAATCTCTGTGGCACGAAGAAAGAAGTATTTGAGGAGAGGAAACTGCTATGCCACGGCAGCACGCGGCGGCGGCCCGTTTATGTAATGCTCGGGCGAGGAGGAAGTTGAGTCTTCTTTGCATCACGACAGATGATGCTGCCGGCTTGTTCCTATCGTTTACATGTCATCCCATGGGCACGACGCATAATTTTCGGGTACGTGTTTCATATATTGCAAATGTTCTCAGTTTTCATTCTGTAGCATCAATAAATAGGGCCGACGGACATTTTAGCTGCAGTTAGCAATAAATGCTGAATTAATTACGTGCCTTACAGCACTTGGAAAGAGCTGCTTGCACTCACTCAAAGCAGACGACGCATGCCGATGGAAGTCATTCGCTGGCATGTTCTGAGCATGCATGTGTAAATGGCCTTGGGAAGGAAGGGCGTGAGACCTGCGGCGTATTCTTTGTCATCTGCTGACTCTAGAACCCTCACAGGCTTCGGCAGTGTGCCGCCACAGCCAATCGTGGAGGCCACAGATCGACATGCGCGTTTCTCTTTTTGCCCGAAAGAGGGCGTGTCGGCGCCGTGCCCTACGGTGTGACTTTATCGGGCCGCCCGAGCGAGCGCTGTTTTCCCTCCTCAAGAATTCTTGCTCCGTGCTCTGTGGTCATGGCTTGTGTCTCGAGACCATGCCAACAGTGGTCGCGGCTCAAGTAGTGCAATGGAGCTGAGTTCGAGTAGCAGTGAGAATGAGTGACTCACTCAGACACAAGAAGTGGCGGTCTGACTGTTTGCGCCCATTTTTCTTTTTACTGTTTTTAAAAATAAAATGTGATTTCTTGAACCCATCTCATCGAAAGATTGCCATGAAAAGGGGGCGCGTTATGCGGTAATTTTAAACAATTTGAAACAGTATGTTTCAGTATCGCAATCCTCCCGAAAAAGACAGGGTGGTTGGAATTGAGAAAATACAGCATTGCATGAATTCCTTTTGTACAGGTGCTTCTTTTCCAGGAACATGATCATACGCCAAGTAAACATTTCCCAAATCATTTGTTCAAGTTTTACCCCTCTGAGCAGTCCCTAAAAGAGAGTATGACTGCACCTACTAGTACTTTCACAACACATTTATGAGAAGCTCTCCAAAAACGCGTGACATCACAATGTCTTGCATTTTCACTTCCCTTCACCGGCTCGCTGGGCTCCAAGCAGTGGTGTACACCCTGCAGTTGCACAGCTGCTCGCGTGTCCGCACAGGCCAGTGCCGAGCCCTTCGCCGTGGCGCAACAGCCCCGACTCGCAGGGTCGCGCGGAGAGAGATTTTTGACCCACGCGGAGCAGCGCTACACACATCAAATAAATGAAGCCGTCTACAAATAGCGCGCCGCGCGCACGACAAAAGCGGGACCGCGCGGTGACTAAAACGCGCGCGTTGCTGCTTGATTTGTCAAGACGTACACCACAATCTTTTATTACTTTTTCTAACTTTTTTTTTTATTCTGTCATTGAGTGAACACAGCAAAGGAAACTGGAAGCAGTGAAAAACACTTTCTTTTTAATGTTTTTGGGTGGGAGCAGTTGAGCTGCGACCAGAGGCGCGCGCGCTGCCGCTTGATTTGTGAAGTCGCTGTTCTTTTTGTTGTAGTTTAGTTGTCTGTTGATCCTCGGCGCAAAAGACAACAAACCGCGGCTTGAAGTACGCAAGTGGTGCGGGCATGCCCCAAGATGGTGTTTCTGTTCTCGTGCAGTAATGACCCGTACGGGAATCCGATGGGTCCGTTGTGCAAAGCGAGGCCCGAGCACCCACACGCGCTGTTACGGAGCGAGGACAAAGGGAGTCCGCGCCACGGGTTCAGACCCAGCGGGTTGAAAACGCACACCCACCTTTGACCTGCTGTTCGAAGAGACCAAGCAGCTCTCGCTTGCCGGCCGACTTCTTGTAGTCGGCCGTCATGACGGGGTCAGGATCGCGGGCGTGTCGGGCAGGAAATGGGCCGCTGTCGCATCCGCCGCAGGAAATGGGGAGAGCCCCTCAGCAGCTACGGCGTCCTTCGGCTGCCTCGACGAGCGGTACCAGCGACAACCGCGATGACATGCTCACTCGACTGTGCAAGGGACGCGCGCCGATGCCACCGCTGCGTCGACGCTTTGTTGACTCGCTCGGGCCAATTCACTCACGGAGGCGCCCGCGGGAACACCAAGAGTAGAGGCGGCGTCACTTTCTCGTTGCACAAGTTTGCAGGCGGCAGCCATTGTCCGTGAGAGAGTCGCGGCGCCACCGGATGTTTCGTACAAGAGCGTCATTCACGTGACCGAATCACATAATCCGGTATACCTATTCGAAAAGAGTATGGACACACTCACGCTCACACACATACACACACACACACAAAAGCGTGCGAAATCGAATCTTCGATACCAGAGATTTCTGCTTTGAACGCGTTTCCAAGTTTCGGCGCTACAAAAAAAAAAAAAAAAATGAAGCACGATAACAACGATAACGAAGAAGCCACACAAGCAAGTCACGCTTGTTCTCTGATTGCTCTCATAATGCAGAGAAAAGGCGTGCGAAACATGGACAAAAGAGAAGAGATGAAACAACACGAATGCCTGTTCTTAAAAGGACAGGAAGTTAAGCGAGTTGGTAAGGGTCCATAGTCAGAAGAAGACGCCTGTTCTTTGCATTATGAAACCTTACCAACTCAGCTTTCTGTCCTCTTTAGTTGCTACGCTCCCAATCATAAATCTGAGGTGGACAGGGTTTCACCAGTACTTCACTGCATAGTTTCACAAAAGGTATTGAGCGACTATGGTTTCACTAAACGAACTCCGCCGCACAGCGCACGTGCTTTTCGGCGACCACGCTTACATTTTGCTTACGCACGCTTGTCACGTGTAATTTATAAGAATTGGTTGTTGGGGTTCGTAATTTTTTGATGAACTTTGGTAGAACGAGCTCATCTGCGGCAACCACAGTCACCGTAAGGTCGAACCGGTTGTACCGGCTGAAGGATCACAGCACGGATCACTCCCTGACTTCATAGCACGGTGCTTCATAGTGACGACACGGTTTCTCAGGCAACTTTACGGGCGACGATTTCAACAATTTCGCTGAAATACCTACCGTTTTAAACTTCAGAAAGGGCAGCAACGAAGTGCACGTACGACAGTACACCATATGTGAACGTGTCCCAATCTTCTAAGTGGTCATGGTCAATATGGTCAATATATGGTTGCGCTGCGGTCCAGCGTTGCGCATTCACCTGTCTGTACGATTCTGCACGATGAAGTGTACATGTGTAAACAAAAATAGCCTCGTAACTGCGTTTGCAGCTTTTGCAGCAGCCGTAAAGTTAATGCAATGTTCACATTATGGGCGAAGTTGGGCCGAAAGGCCAGGGCATCCGCTCTAGAGAGCAGCGGCCGTATACTACGCCATGAGGCGGTCTACGCCAGCCATAGAAGCCAGCAACGTGCGACCACAGTAAGATATCACAGAACACCTATCTGGCACACTGCAGGCGCAACGCTCCCGAATGCTATCATCATCATCAGTAATCACGGTTTAGCGGCGCAGTCAATCCAAGGTCAATCCAATCTTGTGTCCAGTACAATCCAACTGCTGTGACCTCTCCCCACCTGCGGAGGTGAGACCGGTGGGACTTTGTGTTCGTGCTGTAATTCGAGAGTACTCTTCGTGTTTGCCTCGCGTGGCATGACCGACGGCGCACCGTCATGGTGGTGGCTGCATTCCCGATCGCCAAGCTGGCCGCTCTGGCCTTCCGTCAGCTGAGCAAGCCTCTGGCCAACCGAATCAAGCAGCGTGCCAAGAGCAGCCCCTTCTTCCGTACGTACGTGTGCATGCCACCGGCACAGCTGTACCATTGGGTTGAAGTGAACATTAAGATGCGCATCCTGAACCTTGGCAAGCCCTCCGAAGTCCCTCCGCTCAACGAGGCGATGGCCATTGAGCTGGGCGCCGAGCTACTCGGCGAGATGATCATCTTCGCCTCGGCCGCCGCCACGCTGATCGCAGAGTACCTGCGCCAGGCGCGTAATGAGCGGCTTCGCGAGAACGCCAAGCAGGAGAAGCAGCTTTGCCTTGAGTGCGAAGTCAAGGACCTGCGGCTTCGCGTCGAGCAACAGGAGGCGCAGATCAAGCACCTCACCAGGTTGGCTGGCACTTTCGTGGTCGCGCCACCACCACCCACAAACGCTGAAGCGGTCGCCAAATCGGCGCCCGTAGGAAGCTCTGAAACGAAGACTCCAGGCAACACCGAGCCTGTCAAGTCGTCTTCGGTGAACAGCACTGAATCCAACAAAACCACAGTGGTGGATCGCGCGTTGAGTGACGCCAAGGCGACCCTTCTAGGAAAAACGTTGTCGTAGCCCCCGCCACGGGGAGGACGCTTCTGGTGTTATGTATAGTCCATCGTGCGGTCTCCAAACGAGCGTGCCTGACGTCTCAAGGCTGATGTTGCGCGTATATTTTCATGTTGAATTGCTGTTCCGCAATGGAGTTGACTTCTTACTGTATCGTGCTGTAACGTCCGTGGTGATTCGTCTACTGCCCGGTTTCTCTAGGTAGCAATGACAGCATTCGGGGCAGCACGCTTAAGTGGCAAAGCGTGCGCCTTCGAGTTTAAAAATTTGTCTTTCATTTGCAGCTCAACACAAGGATGGCTACGTAACTGAGAAGATTGAACAAATGAATGCTAGTGCCGTTTAGGCCAGTGTTAGGCACACGCTTGGTGCATGGCACAGATGGTGCGAGCCTGGCTTCTTCTAAGTGCACCTTGCAGGATGTTGTAGATGTTGCACAATAAAAGGCTCTAGGAGCTGAATGTGCTAAGAAAACGCTCTAATTGTGTGACAAGCTTGAATAAATTTCCCTGTTCCTTGTATTTTTGACAACCAGCAGTGTGTAACATTGTGTCAATACTTGTATATGGTGCATATCGCCATTTCTCATGTGATAAATCGTTAACATTGTGCAGCTGATAAATTGCTTTTCCTGAGAGTAATGTTAATAGTTGTTTAATGTTTCAGTTCTCATTAATGGCGTTATTGGAAAAAAGTTGCAGAAATGACCATAGCTTTGAATTGGCAAACATAAGCACAGCAACAGTTCTGCATGTAAATGCTTTTTCTACAGTCCAAACATTTATGCAAAAAGCAGGAAAAGTTGTGTAAATGCACCCAGCATAAGAAGAATGCATGGGTTAGTTCATGCATGACAATAAGTTCCTGGAATGTTGCGTGAAACGGGCAACTATAAGAGAATGCATGCATAGACATCTCTATGCATATTCCTTTTTGTGGCTACCTGTTTCGTGCAATAACAGACAGGTTGTGCCACACGCAGCCCATGAAAAATTTGGCAGTGGCAATGCAGAATTTTTTTTATACTGGCATGGCATCTTAGCGAAACATTGTCACAAAGCATAATGCCAGTGCATGCATTCAGAAATCTCCCAAGCTATAGTAAAATTAAGAAAAAGTTACTTTGGAAATTTTCAAGGTCCAGAGTTAAAGCTCGCCTAACAACAAAAAAGAAAAAATGCCAGGTTAACTGCTTAAAATTTGTATGTGAACTGGCATCATGTTGGCACATTTTTGGCTGACGTGAATTATGCTTGCCCCAGACCACGTGCTGCTGCGCAGTCATCCTCGAGAGCTCGATGGGATCATGATGATCACAATCTGTGCGTTATGATCTGGCTCCCATGTTGTGACTTGGCTTATATCAGTGCCAAACTCCATCCGGTTTGTTTTGGGAGGTGTAGCAGCAATACTGTTGTCATCAAGTAAGCCAATCAGCCCTGATCATGACCGAAGCAGCCTGTGCGACATTGCTATAACATCCTCATAAAACAATAGGGACTTAATCAAACGATTACATTCATTTCGGGGTGTGCTGACTGATTGGTTTAAGGGATTTTCACATCCCGAAACCACGGTATGATTATAAGAAATGCCATAGTGGAGGGCTCCGATAATTTCAATCACCTGGAATATCTCGGGGTGTGCGAATATCAAATTTTTCTAATCTGGATCGAGTACGAATATCTAGCTTCAAACATCAGGTATCAATATACCAATGGACCTTTAGTAATCATACATTATGTATTTAGCTCATAATTGTGTTTAGAAAATTCAATGATAAACTATCAATGCAAATTATATAAGTATCCGGAATACATTGCCTAGATAACCTTGTCATATTGTAACTCCATTGGTAAGATATCGCAGCATAGAGCTGGAGGCTGTCACAAAGAGGCTGACAGGAGGCTGTCACAAAGGAATAATAATTGCTCTACACGGTCAGGCCGCTGTAATGTTACCTGCACAAGTATGCGGCTGTGAATGCCAGGGCAGCACGATTGATTAGAAGCATGCAGTACACGAGCATCATTACATGAGCACCAATGGCAGTGATGATGCACGTAGTTACAGATGCTTATCGTGACAAGCCGTACATACTGGTGCGCTCATTGTTGGCTGCCACTGCGCCTGTGTGCACTACCTATGCTCATGCCAGCATAGGCATTGCCTGTGTCGGCACCTTGCGTAAATGCGGAAGAGCAGTCACTTTCTCACCATCTCTTGTATCCAATTTCGTGAAATATTTGAATCACTTTGGAAATTCAAAAATTTTGAATACATCATTTTTTCATATAGTATGTACTTTGAGGATGTAATATTCCAAAGGTGAATATTCAAAACATCTGTGTGCCCTTACATTGATCGGTTTTTTTTTTATTGATGTAAAAATAAATGAAGAAGCTGTTGTCCCCATTTTATGGTGATGGCTGCCCCTTTTCATTTGGGTGCTTATTACTTTGATCAGGCCAAGATTGATGCCTTAAATCAAGCAGATTTATGAACAAATAGGTCACACCCAATAGTTAATATGGATTTCACAAAACATGAGTTAGTGCAACGTCATTACTAAATAGATGGTGGTACCTGAGAGCTGGGCTGCTATTCTGCAGTGGTGCATTATGCTCATTTTTATGCTTGCCAACAGTTCAGGGGAGTGAGCTGCTCTTAAAGTGTTCAGTGGTGTGCCATACCAGACTACCATTGCTTTAGGCTTGGAGTGGTGCCTGAAACCAAAAATCGATGCTAGTGGGGCTACAGCAGTCAATGTGCAACCATACTAAGGGGGCCCTGAAGCTCCTTAAAGGGCAACTCCGGCGGCTTTTTCACCATGTTCTGATATCGGTGTTTTCCAATGGTACCAACAGTCCTGTAACCGCCACGGTGGTTCAGTTTGCTCAGAAGCACACCAATAATTTTAAATAAGCAATTGAAAGTAGTCTTCAAACCGAAACGGGTAGATGCTTCGTGCAGCGTGTGTGGTGACGTCACAACCTTCCCGTCACCAGAAATATGGAACTGGCGCCAAAGAAATGGCAGTGGCAAGGTCGTCCGATGACATACGGAGTTATGCCAGCTTTTCTGATCATGACAGCGATGATTTGAGCGCCGAAGTACCGCCGTTTTGCTTTTAAAGGCCCGATGGCTCGGGTAGGCAGCGCGGAGGTGACGACGTCAAAAACACAGGGTGGCCCGCGTAAGAATCCGCTAAAAAATTTTAAAATTCATTTACAGGAAAGCTAAATAACATACATTCGCCTGACTTGGCATATATTATTACAGTACCGTGGAGAATATATACTGAAAATTTTATTGAGATCAGTGAACACTGAAAAATCGCCTGAGTTGCCCCACGATCTCTTTTCCGTCCTCTCTTTGGTGGAGTACTTGACCATCACCAACCTCATAATGCTCGGGGTCCTTCTTGATGATATTCCTATTGAAAACTGATGAAAGGGCTTGCATGCCGCTTTTGAGAGCCATATCAGCTGTAGCACACCCACCAGCAGGGTCACCCTTGTTGGGCAGACCCTAGGGACAAGGAGGAATTGATCGGATGGCCTAACTGTAGGCAGCAGCATTGGCACCAGGTCAAGATGGGCAACACTGGTTACTTGCGGCTGCTGCATCGGTAACAGCTGTGACACCAATGGGAAGAACGCAATTAATGGCAACCTAGCTTTTCTCTTACTTCTTGCCAAGAAGACCTAGAGTGGCCAAAAGAATAATGGTGGTCACCAAGATTCGCAACTGACTCTCTGGTGCTTAACAAGTTCAGAAGCACTCACGGCTGCTTGATACTGTTGATGATGTGGCCAGGCTATTGCTCTGACCACTCGCCAGGTACAAAAAAGGCATTAACATTGAAAGGGCTACAAAATGCTGACCCTGAAAAACATTTTAGGGGTGCATTTCCTGTTAATTTTCAAAAACAAATCAGTGAAAATGCATGTCTTTTGTCATTTCATTGTTTGTACCACCTGGATGTGAGAGATTTCTATGAATGATTAAAATAAAGCTTCAGTGAGAAAAGGCCCCCTAATTAACATTTTGACTACTGTAGACAAAGGTTTCAACTGCAAAGCTAAAGCTGGTCAGGCATTGCTCATATCATGTGCACTTGCCATGTGTAGCATGCGAGGTTATCAGCGTGGCAGTTCACACCATTCTGCTAAGTAGAATTCCTGAAATAGTCATATTTTTTTACATATCCACATCCAAACACAGGCAGGGGTTTTCCCAGGAATTGACATTCGGCATTATGTGTAAATATCGGGAGGGGTAAAGCATCAGATATTTTGAATTTGTCACAAATTTTTACAAATTAAGTAAGGGGGGGAGGGGGTGCTTTTGGGAGAACAAAGGGTACATCCTGCCATCCCCCTTTTGGTTCTCCTCGGGTATGCATGGAAATCTTTGACGTAAAGCCTTCACTGAACCATATAATAACACAAGTAATTAGCTCTGCTGCTGTAGTGTAAAGAGTGGCAATGCAAAACAGTGCTTGTACCATGTTAAAATCTTTTGAACTAGAACAGTCAAAGAAAGAAAGTATAAAGGCACACAAAGTGCAGTTATGGGACTTCAGTGGCATATGTAAGGCTCACTTCATGATGTGACAGCTGTTGAAACAGTGCAAAAACATCGAAGTAGGAATATGTTGTGGTATTGTTGTGATGCTACAGGAAGTTTAACAGGTGAAAATTATTGAAACTATCTGTGTTTCTCACATATCAGGTTGTGAAACTCTTAATTATTACTAAATCTATTATCACCTACCAGTAGCAGGGAACAGTGTCTGTGGAAGAACGAAAAACAAAATTTATGTGTGTGATCGCAACACATCTTGGAGCTTCAGACAACTGGAATATCGCTTGAGCAATAGATCCGGTACATGTTATGATTCATCATTGTGCTGTGAGTAGCAACCAATTCTTTGCTTTAATTAATATGTCAGTGCATCCGGACAAAAATAAATAAAAAGCCATGCTGTGAATCACTGTAAACGACGTGAAAAGGATAAACCGTCCTTCTCCTCTGTGGTAAGTAGAAAGTAAGCATAAGGTCTCACCGTAGCTAAAGTCCCTGCATGGTCATACTGGAGGCTTAATGACTGTTACACGCTAGTGCAGACACCTAAACCCTTTGAGTTAATAACAAGCAAAAGCTGTTATAAGCTCTGTGCAGTTCATGTGGCTTCCAGTGATACTGAAACATTCTCTGACAACAGCCAATAACAGAGGGGTCATTATCATCGTCATCAGCACATCTTATGTCCACTGCAGGACGAAGGCCTCTCCCAGTGCTCTCCATCCTTTCCTGTCCTGTGCAAGCTGATTCCATTCGATGCCTGCGAAGTTCTTAATTTCATCACTCCATCTTACTCTCTGTCGTCCACGGCTGCGCTTACCCTCCCTTGGTATCCATTCCATCGTTCTAACTCCATCGCTTGTCTAGCCTTCTCATCGCGTGGCCTGCCTATGTCCACTTTTTCTTTTTTACTTCAACTATTATGTCAGCTACCTGCCTGTTCCCTAACCCACTCGGCTCTCTTCCTCTCTCTTAGAGTAATGCCTATCATTTTGCGTTTCATCGCCCGCTGCGTGTTTCTTAACTTCCTTTCTAGCTTCTTTGTAATTCTCCAAGTTTCTGCCCCATATGTCAGTACTCGCAAAATACAATATAATTATATAATTGCCATTTGAGCGATAAGTTTCCGTCCATGAGTTGGGAGTGTCTCCCATATGTGCGCCATCCCATGCTTATTCTTCGGTGTATTTCTTTTAAATGAGTAGTGCTCCTGTCAGCAGCTGTCCTAGATAAGTGTATTCTTGTAAGACTTCTAATGTCTAGTTTTCAATCGTGAAGGCACGTTTTTTCGCTGTGCCACCTAGCATTACTTTTGTTTTCTGCATGTTCATCTTTAATCCTACCTTAGCGCTTTCCCGGCTTAAGTCTACAATCATCTTCTGTAGTTCGTCGCCATCATTGCTGAAGAGTACTTTGCCGTCGGCGAAGCGTAAGTTATTCAAATATTCAAACAAAGGGGTACGTTGACACAAATGAACGTGTAGTTACTTCTAGAGCCTCCCATCAGACACGCTTGTGCAAGGCTTCCGATAGCAAGTTGGTTCCCACCGCATACTGTCTCTAATAACTACTTCAGCTTCACGGCGCACATTTCGTTGCATTTCATACTGCGTCCTAACGTAGATTTACCATTTGACGACGGCAGCGTACTTTAAAACACTTTAAAAAGCGCGCCGAGCGAACCACTGCTCGGTTCCGAAACTACCTCGCAGGCAAACTTTTTCGCGTAGCCGCAAGCAGTCTTGAAACTATGCCTAAAATTTGTATAATACATCTTGCAAGCAAAAAATTGATGGTCGTACGTGCTGAGACGTTGTTGCAAGGTTTTACACGCCAATATTTATCTGCGGCGACTGTAATGCTTAGCGCGGAAAATCACGATAATGGAAGCACCCCGGCAACAATGGGCAACCGTGTTCAGTCGATGAACAAACTCTGCGAACTGCCGTGTTTTGATTTCTTTTCTTCCTTCTTCGGCCGGCGTCAACGCTGATTGCAAGTGGCCGGAAGACTCTTAACCCGACGAAGCGCGGTGTAGACGCAGGAATGCGCCGCCGCGATCGACGTCCCAACGCCGGGACAGCGCGGTGGCGGCTAGCAGCAGCATCGCCTGCCGCCGCCACCACGACAGCTACTATATCGCTGTCGGTGGCCGCTTCTCTGATCGTGGCGTGAACAGTGCGGACGACTCATCGCGTGGACCGCTGGTGCTGTGGGATTCGAGGAGCGAGCGCCATGTTGGTGAATAACAGTAGTTTCGACGTGCGCGCCTTCTGCCAGAACCTTCGCGCTACCAAGCCACCGTACGAATGCCCGCTGCCTAACTGCGGTCGCATCTACAAGACATACTCGGGCATCCAGTTCCACCTGTACAACTTCGAGCACGACGGCAGCAGTGGCACCGCGCCGCCGAGTAGCAAGAAGAACAAGCGCGGACGCTGGCACCACCGGCAGAACCGGCGCTCACCAACACCGCCGCCGGGACTGATACCGGCCGCGCGCGAGGCGCTCACATATGCCGAGGCCCAGGTAAGCAGACTGCCGCACACGCTGCATGGCGAGCACTCGTCGGTTTCAGCTGCTTTGCTGGCGCGAGCAAGTCCCCGTAGGTCCCTACCTACTGTTCCGCCTCCTCCCGCCGCGCCACGTAACTCTTCCGAGAACTGGTGTTGTTGCTGTTGGCTCCTTATTCTAGCTATCGGCCTGCAACTTAAACGTTGTGCTAGCGTGGCCCGGTCACATACTTGGGCAACAATCGTGGCTTTCCAGCCAGGGTTCAGTCTACTATAGGTCGAAGCAGCCAGTATCGTAAACGGTGCACTGTACATTGTGCGACCCATTGTGGGCCACTTAAGGGAACCAAAATAAAAGAAAAAAGAAAAAAAAACTCGCAATACACGGGAAGATGGACAAGGGATGGGTGCCCTCCTATCGCGTGCCCACCTTTCTGTATTGTTTTCCTTCTCTTTGGGACACTGTTTTATTCCAACAGACTAAGAGCACCTTAGTGAAACTCACAGCTAGAGTAGTGGCATGCCTAAGTACAAGTGCACTACTTTGACACTTTGGAAGGTGTAGGTATCTGAATACATGACATATGTAACCACTGCCCAATGGCAGTTCTATCAACTTCAAGTAAAGAAATAAAAGGCAGTAGCCCCCATTCACTAGGTCACTTGAGTGTGTGCAGAAATGACCTTTGGTACCGCTGGGTTACACTGGTCACAGTATACGTCCATTTTTCAGCAGACCTGCAGCTGTCGTGTGAAAGAAGGAAGTAGCATGACTGTTGGACAGCCTAGCCTCTCTAAATGGTTGGGCCACATGCAGATCACCAGCGGAATATGCTCCAGATGCTACACTGCACAAATGTAACCCCGAAAGTGATCAATTTACTGTGCAGAATGCTTTTTTGAAATATCTTCGGCCTTCAAGATCTCTTTTGGGCGAATTTTATTATCTGGCCCTTTTCTGTATTGTTTTCACTTGATTATTGTGCGGGTTAGCATGCACGACAGTACACTATGGAATGAGGGAAAGAGTGTGTCACAATTTGCTCTGTACACGTCTGTTCCTTTATGGTGTATTTCCCATCTTTTATTTCCATGCGCGGTCAGTCCTCTGCTGTAAGCTCACCTAGTAACGTGGTGCTTTGCGGTGCCCTGCAGAAGATCGTGGAGGTGGACCTCGATGGCTGCTTGCACCGCATCAACATCTGCGAGCCACTTGACCTGGTTGCCGCAGAGCCTGAGGCGGGGGCTGCGAGCGAACCAGAGCCCGCAGCTGGCAGTGGGAAGGCCAAACTTCCCGAGGCATCCTTCCGGCTCGTGCCAGACTACGACCCACCCGATGCACCCCCGAGGCCCGCTTCGTATTATCGCTTCATGGAGCGTTCTGTCGAGGAACTCGACGAGGCAGTGGAATATGACATGGACGAGGAGGACTGTGCATGGCTCCAGCTGATGAACAGCAGGCGGCGTGCCGAGGGTCTTGGTGAAGTGACCTGCGACACCTTTGAGCTCCTCATGGACCGTCTCGAAAAGGAGTCCTATTTCCAGAGCCAGACGAGTGGCCGCGACCTTGGGCCGCCCATCGACGAGGACGCTGTGTGTGCCATCTGCAGCGACGGTGAGTGTCAGAACTCGAATGCCATCCTATTCTGTGACATGTGCAACCTGGCAGTGCACCAAGAGTGCTATGGTGTGCCCTACATACCTGAGGGCCAGTGGCTGTGCCGCCGGTGTCTGCAGTCACCGTCACGGGCCGTGGACTGTGTGCTCTGCCCCAACAAAGGCGGGGCCTTCAAGCAGACAGATGATGGCCGCTGGGCACATGTGGTGTGTGCTCTCTGGGTGCCCGAGGTGTGCTTTGCGAATACCGTCTTCCTCGAGCCCATCGACAGCTTAGGCAATATACCGGCTGCTCGTTGGAAGCTCACCTGCTACATCTGCAAGCAGCGTGGCGTCGGTGCGTGCATCCAGTGTCACCGTGCAAACTGCTACACTGCCTTTCACGTAACCTGTGCCCAGCAGGCGGGCCTCTACATGCGTCTCGAGGAAGCCACGGGCCTGCACGTGCGCAAGGCGGCCTACTGCGATGTGCACGCGCCAGCTGCAGCTGTGAGTAGCTCGCCGCCGGCCACTCCCCCGCACCGCCTACCAGCAAGTTCCCACTGCCCGGTAACCCTTACCCTCACTCCTGCTTTTGCTGCATGCCACGCTAACCCTGCTGGTCATCCCCATGCACTGGCCCTTGCTTTGCATTGGTGTGGCATGTCAAGCGGCCCCAAAATTGGCAATCACAGTATGTCCCCCCTTGAAGTGTGTTTGCAATATGTGAGTTGGAGAGGACTTTGTAACAATCCTGCTGAATGACATGCAATTTGTCTAGCTAGAAAAGAGGCTGTGCTGCCCGATTATTTTGGCCAAGAACATCTAATGTACTTTGCATGAGGATAATTAGTGGCAATCAATGCCCATCGTGGACAGGTTGGTTGATGGGGCAAGTGCATGCTTGACCCCCGCACCCCCTCACATAACTGAAGCATCTTTACACAGGTGACGGATATATTAATTTGGCAAAGGTGTACCAAACAATAATATTACTCTTATTGGAATCCCTGAAAAATAAAGGAATTCCGAAAGTATGCGTTGGATATTCACTTATGGTAGGTGTGACAGATAGAGGGAATTATAACAAGGTGGAGGAAAGGACGGCTGGTATTTTAATTATAGACCAGAGATTAAACAGCACGAAAAGATGAAACAAACACATCTCATATTATTAGGGCACATAAAGCTGAAGGGTCGCTAGTTCACCTTTCAAGTCCCTGTTCACTACTTGTTGGTAATGTGGACTGATAGTGGGAAATAGAGATGCCTTTGGTGTAAGTCAAAACATTGATGCGTAGATATTCAGTTTCTTAATCACATTTTAAAGAAGCACTACATCATTGCCAACAGCATTAGCATATAGCGGTACTTGCCAGAAGTGCTTCCAACGCAAGCGACTTTGCCAAGCACTTCTCTATAAATGGTTAATAACAAAGTTGCAGATGATCACTTTACTGGCACAACATCGTGCTTGAAATGTGGCTTTAGTTTTGTTTGCTGCACTTTTTTGTGTTAGCACAAACAGACATGGTTGTTCAAGAAAGAAGCTTTGCCACTACAAAACATGATGGGGCCACTGTCTGCATTTTAGCTTGTGGCTTCTGAGGATAGACACATGCACACGTAAGGTGTGTCTCAGTGTGAAAGCTTCTCTTGTTGCTTGTGTAGCCTCATGAGCAGCTTCGTTTTGTATGTGCTGTATACTCGTGAATGTTGTTTAAGGAATGGATCCTTCATGTCGAGACATCCTGTTGTTGTGTCACCTTTTTCCTTGCAGTGCAGTGCCACATTGTTTGGTGGTGTGTTATAGATACACTGAATAGAACAGGCAACCATAGGTTAATCACTAAGCACAGGTTCGAGCTCTGCCATTGGTGATGCTGTGAGGTGAAAGCAAAAGCCAGCCAGGTTGATGAAGGCTTTCATCCCCTTTGACACATAGCAACAGTAGCATGAAATCACCAGTCATAGACCTCACAACAACCATCTGGGGATCATAATGATTACATTCTAAAGCACACATAGAAAAAATGTTTATAGAAAGGAAAAGTGTGATTTATTGTAAGGATTAATGCTAATGGCAGTAAATAACTCATCATTTGGTGACCATAGTTAGTATGCGTGCAAGGGATTTTCCAGTTGTCAGTAGCTCCTGTGCTATAGAGGCAGGTGTAGGGCATTAAACGTGTCAAATCTCTAAGAAAAGAATTTTCTTTTTGGCAAGTATATCTCTTCAGTAAATAGCATCGGGGATATCGTATCTCCCTGTCTCACACCTCTCCCGATCGGGATTTCTATGCTTCTCTCATGTAGGAGTAGTGTGGCTGTGCAATCTTTGTATATGTTGTTTATGGTTTTCACGTATACGCCAGGTACCCCTTGTCGACGTAGAGCTTCTAGAACTGCTTGTATTTCCATGGAGTCAAATGCTTTCTCATAGTCGATAAACGCCATATAAAGAGGTTTGTTATATTCCGTGTACTTCTCAATTACTAGGTTGATAGCGTGGCTGTGGTCCATTGTCGAGTAACCTTTCCTAAAACCAGCTTGTTCTCTCGGTTGGTTAAAGTCGAGTGTTTCTCTTATCCTCGTAGAAATTACTTTTGTAAATAGCTTGTATATTACTGGGAGTAGGCTAATTGGATGTAATTCTTTAACTCTTTTATGTCACCTTTCTTGTGTATAAGGATTATATTAGCATTTTTCCAACTGTGCTTTACCGCAGGACATGCCTTTAGCAGCTTTTTTTACTTCATCAGCGGTTATACATGGAATTACAGTGTCCTCCTCTGATCCTATTTCTATTAAGGTTGTACGGTCTGTCTGAGAACTGTACAGTTCAGAGTAGAAATCTTCTACTACCTTTACTATTTCGTTGAAACTGTTGATAACGTTACCTTGTTTATCTTTTAGCGCATGCATTTTGTTTTGCCCTAAGTGCAGTTTCTTTTTGACCGATTTAATGCTGGTGCCCTTTTCTACTGCTTTCTCTATTTCTCTCGTGTTAAAGTTTCTTACATCTCTTTGCCTGGCTTTACTGATCAATTTTGATAGTTCTGCGAATTCAATCTTGTCGTTTGGCGAAGTTACTTTCATTTGTTGGCGTTTTTTTATTAAGTCCTTGGTAGATTGGGACAACTTACTTGTTGTTTGCTTTGCTGTTTTACCCCCAACTTCTATCGCTGTTTCAAGGATTGTTTCCATTATGGTTTTGTTTATTTCTTCTAAATCGTCCCCGTTTTTGCCTAAGGCCTCGAACTTGTTGCTTAGGGCTACTTTAAATTCTTCGTCCTTCGCTCTGATTACCTCTAAATTGCATTTTTTTCTAGTAAATAATTTAGTTCTTGTTTTCTTTAGATTAAGTACCATCTTTGCCTTTACTAATCTGTGATCGCTGCATTTTACCTTCCCTACTACTTCTGTGTCTTGAATTATACCTGGTTGTTCGCACATTATAAAGTCGATTTCATTCTTTGTTTCCCCGTTAGGGCTTTCCACGTCCACTTCCTATTCTTGTGTTTCTTGAAAAACGTGTTCATTATTCGGAGTCGGTTTCTTTTGGCAAATCGTACTAGCATTTCCCCACGGTTATTCCTACGGCCGACGCCGTAGTTCAAGGAAATCTTTAGAGGAAATCTTTAAACATTTAGACTGGGAAGACAAGGGAATTCGAATAGACAGAGAATAGCTAAGCAATTTAAGATTTGCAGACATTGTGCTCTTTAGCAATGATGGAGACGAACTACAAAACTTGATTGATGACCTAAACAGGGAAAGTATTAAAATGGGGTTAAAAATGAATAGGCAAAAGACCAAAGTTATGCTCATTAGCCTAGCTAAGGAACAGGAATTTAAAATCAACAATGAACCCTTACAATGTGTAAACGAATACGTATACCTGGGACAGTTAATAACAGGAACTCCTACCCAGGAAAAAGAAATTCTCTGTAGAATAAGGATGGGCTGGAGTGCATTAGGAAGGCATTACCAAATCATGACTGGAAACTTACCGCTCTCACTAAAGCGAGAAGTATTCAATCACTGCATTCTCCCAGTACTAATGTACGGTGCAGAAACATGGAGGATAACGAAAAAACTATACATGAAACTAAGGAGCACGCAACGCGCAATGGAAAGAAAAATGACAGGCGGAATGGATCAGAGAAAAACGAGCGGAGTGGATCAGAGAACAGACAGGAGTAGCCGATATTATTATATCAATTAAAAGAAAGAAGTGGACCTGGGCAGGACATGTCATGAGGAGGAAAGATAACAGATGGACGGTAAGAGCGACGGAATGAATACCAAGAGAGGGAAAACGCAACTTAGGCAGGCAGAAGGTTAGATGGAGCGATGAAATTAAAAAGTTTGCGGGAATAAAGTGGAACCAACTCGCTCAGGATAGGGTGGATTGGAAATCGTTGGGAGAGGCCTTCGTCCTGTAGCGGACCTAAACGGGCTGATGATGATGATGATGATCTGTTCAGTAGAATTGAATTGCAGATGTCACACTGTCATGGAGGTATAGCGACTATGGCACTTGGCTGCTGATCCAAAGGTCGCTGGATCAAATTTCGTCTGCGGCAGCTGCATTTCGATAGAGGCAAAATGTTGAGGCCCATGTACAGCGCGATGTCTATGCACGTTAAAGAACTACAGGGTGGTAGAAAATTCCGGAGCCCTCCACTGTGGCTCCGGAGCCCTCCACCCCAGGAATCAAATCGGTCGTCGAATTGTTAATGTCAGCCATTAGTTGTAAATTAGAGGTCTTGAAAATGGGTTCGGAGTGTGTGTCGCATGGAACACCTGTAATTATGTACGCAGCTTTCTTCTGTCGTCTAGATATCTGGCTTAAATTATTTTCCAGTATATTGTGGGGACATGTGGCCCCAAAAGATATCAAGTTAAGGGTAGGCTTTTTCTTTTTCTTATGCATTTTCTAGGCCGAACAACTTCGTACTGCATACTTCTATCCCTGCCATTTTTGCTGTATGTGTGTGTAGATATATCAGTCTATAAAACTTGTAAGTAAAAAAAAAGGGCACTTGAGAAGTGTTAAAGGGTCCCTTTAAAGGGACCCTGAAACGGTTTTGACGATTTTGTGCAAACATGGTGATCCGGTAGAGCGGGTCACTAGGACCATTACAGGACAGATTTTAGCGCTGTGCGTAAAGTGTGTAATTTACAATAAGGTTTTGAACACGCGTATCGCAAAAGGTCGCAGCGGCTCGCCAAAAAGCGTTTTCAAACGCCCCCGTCATCGAGCGATCGAATGAGAGGTCGCTGATTGGCCCCGACCCAAGTGACGTGCACGTAATTTTCAAAACCTAGCTGCGAACAACGTGCTTCTACAACGTACTCCTTCGTTTCAGCCAACGGTATCATCGCGGCATCTGGCGGCGTCACACGAGTCGCCGGCGCTCTATTACAGAGGCTAGCACTGCCGAGGCGGGCGACCTCAGTGAGGATATCGGGGCGCTATGTAACTACGGGAGGCTCGGGAGAGCGGCTGACGCGGGAGGCGCTGTCGTCGCTAGCGCGCACTTCGCAGCAGATCGAGTTGAGGAGGAACAGCAGTGGTAAGGAGGAAGGTGACAGAAATAAGCCCATAGCTGCCTTAGCGCATTGTGCTTCGCTTTATTTATGGTGTGAATGATTTCGCAATTGTGTTGCCTAATCAGTGACGCAATGTCAAAAAAACGTTTCAGGGACCCTTTAATGACATTTATGAAGTTCACGATATGAGAGGACGAAACAGCGCTAAACAACAGGCCGAAGGGCGTGTCTATGCTCTTCCTTCGCCCTGCTGTTTAGCACTGTTTTGTCTTCTCATAGGAGGAGGTCACCTTATGTTTAAATGCCGTTGTTTGAGATGCACCTCACATTTTCACAATAGTGTAGCTGTGTTCTAAGGCCGTAATCACTGCACGGATGAGATAACGAGGCAGCAATGACGAGTGAGAGTTTTGATCTTGTTTTGATATCTTGTTTTGATTAATAAGGACCGGTGACAGCTAGCTCAATTTTGTTGGTGCAGCACACGTCCTAGCTCTTTCAGGTGATTGGCTGGTATATATTCTTTTCCTTGTGTACTTCTATGCATTTATTTACAAAGTTTGTAGCATTAAAGCTTAGTTGAATTTAGTAAAGCTAGTGTATGTGACCTCTCATGTCGTGTGCCATTGTTGTCCTAAAGCTTTGCTATAAGTCGAAGGGTCGTAAAGCACCAACTAGCCCAGTTTCACACTGCTCAAAAGATGCTGACTACAACATACACACATTAGCACTGTTTGTGTTTTTACACATCCCTGTTGTTTGTCTTGTCGTGCTGTTTAAACTTTCCATACTTTGCCTCCACCAGGATTGCCAAACAGAAGCACTATGCGTTGAAGTTAAAGGCCCTGTGCTATGTGCAAAAATTTATTTAGCTTATCTGTCCGTAGCAGCATTGTCAGATGACTAAGGTGGCTTATTTACTGTTTCCAAAAGAAGTATTGCCGCAGGTATGAAAAAAAGATAAAATAAAATAAAATTTGAACACGATCAGTTTCACAACACAGCTTTCATAGAAACAAAACCCATTGCTCATAAACGGAGGATATTTGTGAAACACATTATGGACATCAGATGATTTAAGGCTCAGAGTTATATCACCAGCTGTCTTGGAAGCATCACACTCTGCGTTTAATTATTTTTTCACTTAACTGCAAAAAGTTACTTGGAAGCAAAGCTTTAGAAAGAGTTGTTCCTCTACTGCTCGAAGTTCTTCTCGAAGTTCTGTCACCTTTGGTATAGATATGATAACCTGGTTTTAGGATGCGTAGTGACATGACAATAAGACCCGATTTTCCAATTTTGGGGCCATTTCAAAGAATTGTGTGAACCTGGACAGTCAGCGTGGCAGCGTGTTCACTGCTGTGCAGAGGACTCCACATCTTTTCCTCTCTTGACAAATGCAGGGTTCCGAGAGTGGGGACAAGGCAGATGTGGTGCGCAAGGCTCAAGCTAAGGCACAATCGCGGGAAAAGATGCGCAAGGCACGCAAAATTCTGGCTGAGAAGCGGTCAGCCGTGCCTGTTGTTTCAATCCCCACGCTGCCCAGTGACCGGCTGGCCAAAATAGCCACACTCACGACACTGGCGCGCAAGCAGGCCTTCCTCGAACGCCTGCTGGGCTACTGGACCCTCAAGCGGCAGTCGCGCAACGGTGTGCCCTTGCTGCGGCGGTTACAGATGGCGCATCCTGGAGGTGGGCGGCGGGGCGGGGAGCTTCGTGATGCCGACGAGGCCGGTGGTGGACTGCGCGAGCAGCTCAAGTTCTGGCAACGGCTGCGGCAGGATCTGGAGCGTGCACGCCTCCTCGTCGAGCTGATGCGCAAGCGCGAGAAGCTCAAGCGCGAGCAGCTGCGCCTCCATCAGCTGGCCACCGAGCTGCTGCTGTGCCCGCGTGATGTGCTGCTGCGGCGTCTGCTCGCCCAGCTGCGCGAGCTTGATCCAACAGACATCTTTGCACAGCCTGTCAACCTCAGTGAGGTAAGCAACAGCAGATATCGAGGTGTTCATCTAGGGAGTGGAAGTGCAGGGACCACGTTAAAAGGGAATAGCACATCAACATGAATTACGGGACCCACCACCAGGTTTAGTCAGTGCAAGCATACAAACTTGGTGCAAAGGCTGCACTGTGATGGTCGCATTCACAAAATGTGACACCTACGTACAGTGAGTAGTGACCTGTAATTGGGCCCACATTGGGGAAACCAAGATGGAATGCCGTCATGATGCATTTGACTGCATTTAGGCCCCCAGTGTGATCACCAATGTCAAAGAATGCTGGCCCCCACTTGGGCTCCTTTTTCCATTTGAATCACTGAGCAGTGTACACAAGTCCTGTGCTCTTCCCAGAACATTCACAGATGGTGCCACATTAGTTTTGAAAATTTAACAAGAAATCTCACCGATATCTAATGGTTTTAATGGTTTGGCTTTTGCAACAGTTGTCATGGCGGGGACTTCACACCAGAAATGTCTACTGAATTTTTTTTATGGCACAAGCATTGCTGACATGTTTGCCCGCGTCGCTTGCAGTTAATCTGGGAAAATTTTGATAATCAGTTTGGGCATGTTGAAACAAGGTCAATGTTGTTGTAGACAGAGCACGGTAGGAGCCGGTAAAAGGTATGATGCAGTCTCTCATTTGCCTTCAATGTAGAAAAGTGGTGCAAAGTGAAGTCAACGTGCATTTTGACTTGGTTTTTCACAGGTTCCAGACTACCTGAATTACATCCAGAAACCAATGGACTTCTGGACAATGGAACAGAAGCTGAAGCGGCATGAATATTCCAACTTAGAAGAGTTTGAAGCCGACTTCCACCTAATCGTTGATAACTGTATGACGTACAACTCACGTGACACGCTCTACTACAAGGCAGCTGTCAAGATGCGTGAGCAAGTGAGCATTCTTGCTGCTATGCAGCTTTTACCATTTATAAATTTATGTACTTGCTGGATATAGGTGATGTTTGGAGGTCTCTAAGAGAGGTGTTTGTCAGCAGTCTACCTCACTTGATCGACAGTTTCAGTGCATTTTGGCAGCAGTAATATATTGCAAGTTACTTGTAAATCGTTGAGTTTTTGTTGGTGACCACTGTTATCGAGACCAGGTTATTGCTCATTGCAAGACCCACTTGTTGGATGTGAAACTGCATAAATGTTGCTATTTATTTAAGAGCAAGCATTGTATAATGGCCCATCCACAACACAAGTGCTACTGTATTCAAATATAGACAAGCATCGGCGATTGCTGTGGAAACTATGATGATGCATGTACATGTAGCAGACCCTCAATGTTCTGATTCAACAACAAACCAAGTGCGCTTGCTGCTGGTTAGGGTCTTAGTGGTACTTTTCTTTTTGGGTGCAAGTTCACTCAGCAAGAGACATTTTTAACTTTTTGCCGGCAATAGACCTGACGAGTCTACAAAGGCTTTTGCACGTAATTCGTATCATACCTTGCAACCGCTTAGCGGCGCTTACCAATCAAACCTGTGACATTCTTAGTATCTAACAAATTCCATACTGAAGAAAATTTGCATTCGTTTTGTGTGCAATAGCAAACATTGACATTGTGGGAATGTTGACATCCCCTGATGAGTTTTTATAGCGTGGCGCTTGCGTTTCCTCAGAGCTCCTCTAAGGTGGCTTTCTCGCGGGGCATGAGCCGTGACGTCATCGTCATGCGCACCGTGGCACTGGGGATGGCGCAGGTGTTCCCGTGGTAGCGCTACCTGGCAGTGAGGATTCACGGGACCACTGAGAACGATCTTCGCTCTCCTGAGGCTTAGTACGTCGTGGCGTACAGTTGACGCTCGCGCGTGCGCTGGCGACGGGCTTTGCTGGCACGATCTCGCAGACGCCTTTCCTGTTTTCCAATCGTGCCTTTGTTCACGAGACAAGTCTCGTGAGCAACATACACTTAGTTTTCTGGCGTGGGCGGACACTACTCGCTCGGTATCTTGTTGCAGTGAGTCGAACATCATCGATTCCACGTGGAGTGTTACATTAGCATGCCTGTTTGTATAATTAAGCTAGCATGCTTACTCTATGTAGAAGGTGCAAGTAAGCACCTTTTTTGTTGGTTTGCATTGCAGTGAACTGTGTCCTTTGTTCCTCGAGTGTGAGAGACCCCACATCGCACCTCACAATGTGTTGCTGGACACAATGCCATGCATCGCCTTTTTACACCACTGCCTCTACATTTGTACAATTCTATTAAGTAGCATGCCAATATAGAATGCATGGTGTGCCCTATAATAGCAAGGAGCAGCAAGTTTCGTGGAATATCGTACACAAGCAGGCAAAACGATTTTCAGGTGTAATGCCATCTTCTATGTTGTTTGTTCACATGCCTGGCCTTTGTTATTTGGGAGGACCGCTAATCACGCTGCTTCAGGTACTTGCAATCATTGCTTCTTCTTTTTTTTATGATGATATCTCACATGTTTATTAATTTCATTCATTAAGCTTTAGACATTACCATATGTGCGGCTACAAGTAATGTGAAGATGAAATGGAAAGCATGTCACCAATAAAGCAGTTTACTTTACACCTGTTTCCACGTACTGTACTGAATGTTGTAGGGCATGTCTTTTCCGTGTGCAAACAGCGTAGCAGAGAGTTTACTCTGGTGCTGCTAATCCCGCTTCTCACTGTGACGCCAGGTGGTCGATGCTTCTGTGATGCAAGAGCTCACTCGTGGCATTGTGACCTCTACTGCTGTGTTTTTAACTGTCTGCCCGCAGGGAAGTTCAGTGATCAACCAGGCACGGGCTGCAGCGGACCGTTGTGGTTACGACTCCATCACCGGCATGCACCTTCCTGATGATGCACGTAAGTTATTAGTGCTTCTCTCACCATTGCCGAGGTAGTGAGCTTTCCAAGGCATGAACTAGGCAGGGAGAATCTTTCAGTGTGGTCACAGGTTCTGAAAGTTCCTGACCAGCATGGTCAGTGTTTAGGTATCAAAAGCTTGTAGAAAGGGAAGCAGAGAGGCGAGTGCTGAGGTAAACGAAAGTCAGGCCTGAAACGGCATCATCAAACTGGCACGACCCTCAGTTTTACCACACAAGTCAGGCTGGAAGGAGTGAAAGCACTAAACTGGCATTGGTGTTGGCCGTTATCAACCCTGAAAAAAATTATAAGCGTATCAAGGTGGGTCTACCAAACGAAACCTTAAGCGTGCTTGCTTCCTTCATGTGCGACATTTGTGGAGTGGTTATTCTTAGCGTTGATGCTGTGTCTTATGTGCCTCCTGCTGCAGCGACAGCCCCTGCAGCACCTGTCAAAGGCCGCCGTGGAAGGCCACCTAAGCGTCCTGCTGCCAGCCAGCCTCCGACATCAGGTGAATTTCCATACCATTTGCATGTTTAAATATTCCTTAATCTGTCAGCCGTATTGATTGCTTGTGCATGGATCAGCACAGGCTACCACGATTAAATTGCCATCATTCAGAAGTTTATCGGAATGCTTAATGTGTTAGTGCAATAAATTTCCATTTTGCTTTAGGTGTAACAAATATTTAAAACATGTCCAATATTTTCTTGTTTATTACTCGTATTTTCTTCCATTTTCATGTAGGTAATAATTGAAGACCTGATTAACGAGTTTGTTTCCAGCACTCTCTAACATTATTTTCAACTGCTACAAACATTCAGTTTGTCTCAGTAAATGTTCATTGAAAGCAGAACTGCTTATCCTAGGCAACAGCTGAACCAATTGATTTGAACTCCCTGTGTTTCAATAAAGATATCCAATAAGCACATAATTTTACTTTCAAAGGTAGAGATCCCTCTTTGCTGGTTTATCAGAAAATTGTTCTGAATTGTTCTATAATAATAGAAAGTTAAAGCTAGTCTTATATGATTATAATTTTCGGGATCCTGGAACTCCAGAAAGGTGGATCTCGTGGACCTTAATTCCAACATGACAAATTTTTAGTCATGTAAGTGTTCCTGTAAAAAAAAAAAAGAAAGGAAAGAAAGAAAAACTATTTTTATGTTTTTGTTGACTGAAACATGGACGCTGTGACGTGCAAAGGCCAGGGCAAGCAAGCACGAGGCCCACGATGAAGAGCCATGGTTCTTGGAGGCCAAGCGCGGGATCAACTGTAGTTGATAGAGCGGAGAAAATATGGCGTGAGTGTGGGGAAAATGGCGGTGGGTGTGAGTGAGTGTGTTACAAAAGTAACACACTCACTCACACCCACCAACAAAAGTAACACCCCGTATAACTACAAAAGTAGTTACACAGGGTGTTACTAACTGATGAAATATCACTACCTGCACTACTGCTTATGTCTGTGTTTCCATTATTCGATTACTGTATAAATAACCACACAGCAGGCTAAGACTCCTGTGTAACTGCAACCAGAGAAGTTTTTAAGCAGTCATGTGACAATTTTTCAAGCTGTCTAAGCAACATATAGGTGGCAGGATGTGTAAGGAAACTATGCAATTGAAGGAAGCATTGCAGAACTTGTCAAATTGAGAGTGCTCCCCATTTACACCACCACTGCTGCAGCCTGGTTTGTCTTGATAATATAGTATGTGAACGGCATCTTGTGGCTTTTGATGTCTACATACAGCATCGTTGGCTGATGGCACTCATGGCATTTTCTGCGCACGTGTGCCATGATCTATGTTTTCCGGGCTTTCCACGACACGAGTGCACTGCACCGTGGGAGTCCACTGTGTCCCATCCTGCAGTGTGCGTTAGCGGGCAACACTACTGTAGGAGACTGCGTCGCAAGAGAGCCACGCCGCTATTATTTCACATGCACAGTCAAGATGGATCCCTCATTTCACACTGTGCCGACTTTCATCGCGTTCATCTGGCACGAAGCAGAATTGCACCTCGGACGGTGTCTGATGTAACTTCCGCTCCACCACCACTGTGCTCAGCCGAAAGTGCCAATAGTTTCATGTTCACAGATACATTGAATATGGTTCAGCTTAATAATGATTGCATGGTATCTCTTCTCTGCTGGACGCATAGTGTGTCTGTTTACACTTTGTTTAGGTAGAGCTCGAGATGCTTAAAAAAGCTGACAAAACTTTATTTTGTATTGCATAGCTGTGATACCAGTGTGTCCACAATTTTCTTTGCTAGAGATGCTTGGTATTTTCTGAGCTATGCATTGCTCTCACGAATATTTTTTTCCTCCTGGCAGCAGTTAAAATTTTCAGAGTGTACTTTTTACCTTGGCCATCCGCCCATTTTGTAATGCAGTGGAACTCGAAGTTGTACAATCGTCTATGCATAATTTAGGATAGGCTATGGTTTCTCACATTACTGTAATGCTGATGTAGCTACCATCTTAGTGGTGCTGGTCTCATTGTGCTATCATATCATGCCATAGTCCTGTTGCTGCAGTTGACATATTTTACTTGTTATATTTGAGTTAGAGAAATCATTTCAAATCGCAGAAGTCTTACAGCTAGTAGTTAGGACTTAGTGGGAGCTGTACTGGGTAAATGATTTTGCAGCAGGCAGAGTCGCTAAATGTGGTGATTTTTATATGTAGCTATATGGGTCCATTCATTGGCACTGTCGTGTGTGTTCACTCGTGTACGCATTCATCTGAACTGCGGCTCATGCAGATGCAGCATCCACGAGTTCCCACCTGGCAGGGCTGCAGACGACGTCGGCAACTGGTACCAGGGGAGGCCTTCGCCGTGGGGCCGGCAGCCATCGTCGTGGTGGGCGTCGTCCACTCGGATCAGGGCTGGCACGTCGAGGCAGGCCCCCTAGCCACGGTACGCAGGTGTTCAGAGCGCTGGCATGCTCGCCTGGAATGCGCCTAGGGGGACACTTTTCTACAGAAGGCAAGTGCTGTGTGTGTGTGTGCATACATCGGGTGTGTGCTGCGACTACGCTTGAAAAGCCCCCCCAGGAGCGTACTGACTCCCTTATCAAGGACAGGCACAAAGCGGTCTTCAGTATCTGTTAGCCTTGGCAGAGGACTTTCAGGAAGGGCCCACCAAACAGCTCAATTTACAAACGCATTCGCCTCAACAGGGAACACAGGCAAGCCATGTGTTCTAGCGCTCACATAAGACATTGTTGCATCCCAGTAAGGCAAATTCATGCTGCTCTCTGTTTTACACGCACACCGACCTGGAACTGTTTAATTGCGAAGCACGCTGTAGTGGAATACTTCAGACTCATTCTTGCCACTTTTGCACCACAAGGATGTTTGCATATCACTCCCCATCCATGAGTGGTAGTCACATATGAACCAACCGTCAGGGTCAGCCATTAGACGTCGTGATCACCTCGACTGCTCACGAACTTTTTCTGCGAGGCTACTGTTCAAGCATCATCGAACACCAGATATTTGAGTGATAAGATTCTTGTCACCCACTGCTCATGATGAACTGTTCCTTTCTTGTAAAAGGAATCACTGCACGCAATGTCAGACAACACAGGAAAACGAAGTGAACAGAAAGGCCGCTTTTTGCAGTGATTTGTTTTACAAACGTGAACCGACTCGCCCAGCAAGAAGTTCTAGAATGTTCCTTGCTTGTGCTATGTTCCAACTGCAGTGGAACCTCTCTACAGTGAACGTGGATGTCATGGGAGTTGTCGAGTGACTCAGGTGTGTGGCTCTTCCATGCAGCTGTTCCATCTACAGTGCCCTCTGGTGTGAACCGGCGAACAAGTGTGCTGTTCCGCAAGAAACGCTGTTCTGTGGGGAGGGGACCGGCTGGTCGTGGAGGGCGCCTCGGTCGGACCGCGTCCTCCACTGCTGTCGACAACCCAGTGCCCGACCAGGGCACTCTTCCCATTGCCAATACTGCTCCTGTCGTTACACCGAACCAAAGTCCAGGTGAGTGGGATGCCTTATGTATCCTCATTAAAGTGCAGTGAGATTTGTGCAGATAAGAACTGCCTACTGTAGGAAAAATTTTGGTTGTGGTGAAAATGAACAGATCATTTTATACATTAATGGAAACGAGAATGCTTTTACATCGTAGTAAAGGAATAATATCTGTAACTTGGGCCTGAAAGCCCTGAAAAAATGACAATGGCTCCATCCTTGGTAATGTGTGTCAAAATCTAAACCAAAACATGACAAACCAGATTTCACTTCCCTGTGTACAACAATATAATTGAGGTTTTTTTTCCGTTATGTTGCGGTTCTCTGTGCAGCTGTACTTGGCAGAGCATGACCTCTGAGATCATTAGGGTAGTCAGATCACCTGCATTGCTACCGAGTCATGGAAGAAACAGTGCAAGCTTTCTAGCAGTCTCCATAGCTTGTTTGTCTTACCTTTATGTATGTAAACGGCTACAGAACCACAATGGTGTGCAGGCCCTAGGAAGCGTGGTCGTTCAGGGAGCCAGGGCAGCTCCCCGGGTCCGCTTGGTTGCTTCCCACCGCAGACGGACAGCTTCAAGGTGTATCGCTCCTGTGAGTAGCACCTTTGTCAGTACACATTGGTATTTGGTGCACGTGCAAGCTGCAGAAATTGTGGAATTAAGACGCAGCACTGCTCCAAAAAGAAGCAGTGCTTCAAAAATGTGCTTACGTAGAGCCATGTTTTCCAGAATATCTCAGTGTGCATTGGTCCTTCAATAAAATTTATTATTGCTTTGTGTGTTCCCTCTGACTTGCATTTAGAACATGGTGCATTGCAGCTGTAATATTAAAGGGTGCCTAAAACGGTTTTTGAATCCGTGTAAGCAATTTAGTTACAGCGCTACAAGATCACTTGCACCTCAGTTCAACAGGGAACTCTTGTATTATGGGAGCTGCAGGTGCCTTCCTTCGTAGAGCTGCTTTTTGTTTTCAAGCAATTGGGACTAAACTCTGCTTCCTGCGGCCTTTTGCAAGTGCGGTTGTGCTCTTTGTTGCCAGGTGCTATGAAAATTCCAGCTGCCCGCCACTAGCAGTTTCTTCTCCAGTAATCTGATAATGTGTAAATTCTTTCTGGAAAATTCCTCTAACAACAACCACCAGTGAGGGCACCTATGAGAATTGCTATTTCCGAGTATGAAGTGGTGTTCACTAACACATAGATCCTGGTACCAAATAGGTGCTGAGAGCTTCGTTTACCAATGCACTACAGCGACACCACATGCTGTTGTCTTACACAGGCACACTTCTTCACCAGTCATGCAACAAGGGTGGTGGTTGGAGAAAATAAACGCAGACATCAACACCTGTCATGCGGCTTGTGTCAACATGGAGCACACTGTAACACAGATGATGCTCACTGTCAACTGGATGTTCTCAAGCGTAGTGAGTTAATTGCGATATAGTTTACTCTCGTTTGGTCAGTCTTATTTTAAATACCATGCACTATACCACAAAGCATTTTAAATACCATACAGTATACAACTCTAATGAACATCGGTTCATGATTAAGTTGGAAAAGTTCCTGCATTTATTTGCATGATTTGTGCACTTTTGTTATACAGTCGGCTCTCGCTACAACAAAATTGACGGCGTGCGGTAAAGTTTTCACTTAAGTCAAAATTTCATTGTCATGAATCAAAAAACAATATAACTGATGTGATCTGGTAGAACAAAGACACTTTTATGCCTGTCTTGCGTGCGGCATCACAGCAGTAGTTGGTAGGGTTTGGAAACTGCGAGTACTGAAACCATGCCTGCCAAGTTTGGAGGAACGGAATCCAGGAGATTTAGATACTCGATGGGGGGCGCGGGAGGGAAGTGATTGGACCATTAAAAAAACTGTCGACAGGGGGCGGTGGGAGGTTATTGCGATAGCAATTATATGGACACTGTTTGCAGCTTTTTGCAGTCGCCGTTGTTCTGTCCAAAGTCCAACTCTGTAACATTGCCTATGCATCGTATGTTTTATGCACGAGTAGAACTGCGCTAGCGCTGGGAACAACCGCCGCTGAATCTTAGATGAAACGACACGGCCGTCTCCATCGAACAAATGGCACATGCGATAATATCGCACCACGTGCGAGGGCTGCCGTCACTTGCTTCTCAAACAGAGAGGAAACGCACAGCGTGCGCCATTGGGAGAGGGGCGGTCATGCACGCTATCTCGACAGTCATCGGTAGACGGCTTTTACATTCTGTGCTTGAAACACACCGCGGACTCTGTCACATTCTCCATGCCCCTTATGTTTCTGCCACGTGCCGAGCCACCACTCTTGGCTTAAATTTTGTGACATAAGGCTCCCTCATATATTTTTCTCACCTTATGCCAACGTTATTGTGAGCGACTGATCTCCGACTTCGGATTGTCTGTGACTAAAAAACAACTTAAGCCAGTGGCAAAAGTAGGGCAGTCTCATCGCCGTTCTATTGAGCAATGACGGTCCCCATACTCAGTCAGCCATGCAGTCAACAGCGGCAGTTTCTGGTGGTGCCAACATGCTATTTCGACTTTGTAGACGCATTTTTATTTTCTGAAATGCACCAAATGTTTGGGATTGTGTTTACTCCACAGCAAATCGAATTTCCACACCTGGAATTGCATCATCAAATTTCGGTGAAGCAAATTGGCACAAAAAAGGAAAGTGTTCATTGTGGCGAGCATATTTATGCATTGACTCCTATGGAGTACTGATGGGGAACTCAGAATTTCTCGTAGCGGAAATTACATTGAAGCAGCATTTGTTATAGCAATCAGGGATGCTCCTATGGACACGTCAGCCCTGAATATTATTGCGCTACACGCCACTGGGAACTTGTAATATGGTTTCAAAATACATCTGTAAAGTGCCTGCTTTCAACAAAACAGGTCGTAATTTGGACGGACTACAAAATAATTTGGAGAACTATCATTGGCTGATTTTTGTGTGTAGTTGCCACGGGTGCTGTAGGGTGGCACCACGTCCCCACAGTGACTCGAGCCAAATGGTTGTCGTCATTGTGGAAGCATGAGTACGTTAAAAGGAGAAGAGAAAATCAGAGCTGTGCAAATAGCAAAATTTTAAGTGCGAAGTGAATTCAAATATTTATGTTCAAGTGCGAATCAGATTAAATATTTTTCGATGAATTTTTGTGTAATACCCTGTCAAATTATGGAAAATGTGCTGCTAAACATGGGCAAAAAAGGATTTAGTACACTAGTGTACCCCCACAGTGTTAATCCGAATTCCTGAAGAACAGTCCAACAGAGAACTGCGCAACAGAAAGCTGAGATAACTTCGCCACATTGCACAGGCATTGGCTTCGCCGCGATACGCGAGTGTTATGCGGCGAAGTGTACTGCATGCAGGAATGGGCCACATGTCACAAGACTTAGCATATTTTTCCTCTTAATTACCAGCTTCAAATAAGTCAAAGTGCGAATCGAACAGCAAATGCCATTCAAGGTCATGACGTGTGCTGGCGTGGCTTCTTGTCACCTCCCTCTGTGTAGCTTCCAGTGTGCTTGTCGCAACGAAAGGAGAGTGAATTGCTCGGACTGTAGACATCTAACTCCGGATATGAGAAATCTTTGCAGCAGGCGAGTCATGAAGCAGTGAGCTACTTAGATGATGGCAGGGCTCCTTTAAACTCAAATCAAGGAAGTCGGCACAGATGCACTAGCATTATCAGTACCACGAGTACCATGGTACATGTGACAACAGCTGCTCAGATATAGACGATGCAGCCACTACGTAGCATGGCTGGTGGCAGGCCATTGGCAGCCAGGGCTGTAAACTGCCTGAGACCGAAAGCAGTAAATTAGTCATTTTTGTTTTGTGGCATAGTACATTTGCAAACATGCTAATACTACCATAGTTGCAGAAATCTAACGAACACCCAATGTCTGCCGGTTCAGAATGAAAATGCGCGTGAATGTATTGTTGCAAGAACCTGTGTTGGCATTCAGAAGAAAGAGACGAGTATTACTTTCCTTTGCAGAATAAGAAATATCAGCATGGTTTCAGTTTTGCGTTCGATTCCAACGTGCAGACATTTTTTCGGGCTCATTTTATTCGAAAAAGGCGTACAAATACAGCAATAACACAGGGAATAGTTTGAGTGGAGATGTGGGTTTAAAAACGGCAGCTTTCATTTTAAAGTTCAGTTTTATGTTTCTGACCAAATCAGCAACACTGATCCTTCCTCTTTGATATGTAAAAAGATCATAGGCGGCGAGGTGGCAAGAAAAGGTGCAGATCCAAACTTATCTTCAAGTGCGTGAAGCGTCAGATTGTGACATTGCACACTGCTTGGTTTGTGCATGGCCTCTGCTCTACAAGGTTGGCTTTGCCATGTCAAATCTTCATCATCTAAGAAGCCATAACAAAAAGCCTTTTTTCCCATCAATACCAAACACTTTCGCTGGACCTTTGCCTATGGTGACACTCAAGCTTTGTCATTGGCTGCCATCACACAATGGAGCCATAGCTCACCTGTTTTTCCCACAATGCACAGATCTCAATGTGTTTCTAGGCTCTCATGCGTTGTTTTTCTGCTCCTTGTTTCATTGGCTGCCAACAAGAAAGATTGATATTGATCTTCAAACTATAAGTCAAAGCACAAGCTTAGGGCAAGCCGTTGCAAAGTTAAGAAGCGTGCAACCAAGTTGTCTGTGACAGCTAAGCCTAACCCCGGCAACACTTTTGTAGGTTTGTAGCTGGACAAACACTGACGTTCAGTTGGCGGTGCAGGCCAATTCATTGTTTTAAAAGAGTTAAATTAGTTGGTGTTCAGACTTCACGTTCATTGGTGCAACGAAAAAAAGAAAAGAAAAGGAGGACCTGTGCGCATGATAGTAGGTGTGTGCTTCAGGCAGTCAGCCTGGTGGGTAATATACACTCAGTGATTGTCACACTCAGTGACATACACAGATTGCCCTTGCGCCCAAATGGACGAGTGTTTTCTTTTCCTGTCTGTTGGCATAAATGGTGGTCTCTCCCATGCAGATGAGCAGGGTAGCGACTCTGATCGAGAATCGTCGAGCGAGTCCTCCGAGTCGTCATCGAGCAGTTCATCGGATGAAGCCACTGAGCCAGACGAGGCCCCTGGTGAGTCCGTCTGTCGGACGACCAACTCGTTGACCTACGAGGGCCCTTGCCAGAAGCAAGTGTGCGTGCCCGCCTAGGTCAAATAAGGACTAGATCGGACGTTCATGGCAGGCCTCATTTTTTTTTTCCGTGCCAAGGAATCTGTTAACATTCCATTGTTGGACCGAAGCAGGTTTGATCACAACGCTCATAATAAATATGTATATATTTGTCAATAAACTGTTATTATAATTACTTTCATTGGTCATTACGGATCAAGTTGACTTGTAGCAGACTGCTCTCCCTTGTACTGTCATCATGGTCAAGCTACTGCCACATAGAAGTCTGTTATGCAATGTTTGTCTGGTTTCTAAAAACAATTTTAAGCATTTTACTTGAGAATTATGTTTGTTGCACTGTGCACTTTACTCCTAAAGGAAATACCATCTTGTAGCAATTTGAGAAATTGCAATGACATTCAAAAACCATCATAACAACCCTGACAATTTGTTGATTGCATGCACGTGCAACCAACTGGAAATTAAATACAGTTTTTGGAAGTGGCAGTGTGTGGCAGTATATTTTACTGTGATCTGCTGTTTGCTTTCTGATATCAATTTTTCATGCATTATTGAGAATATGGGCACCTCTGATAGAAAGCCACACCACCCACGCTATTACAGTGACCAGGCCAAGCAGGACTTTATCTCTCTTGCTCTTGCCCACTCTTGTGGGCGTTTGGATGCTGTTATTATCAATTGTAAAGTACTAACTCGACGTTAGTAAAAAATTATGTCAGTTGTCTGGAACAAATAAATTGGCAGGGGCTTAACTCTTCTAAAAGCTTATCACGAGTGGAAAGTATGTTCGGTGTCTCTATAGCACTGTGATCTCCCTTTCCATGGCGTTACAGCAAGCTACAGTGCCTTTGCTTGAGATTCTGTAGCCTACCGTCTAGCCATGCATACTGGATGACTTGATTGAGCCTGTTACTTGCACTGAAGCACATGCAGCAACAGCAAGGTGGACATAAACGCCAAAATCCAAGGATAGGAATGGGGCGAGCCTGCATGGAAGGCCCAGCGGTAGCCAGTGGTGTGCCAAGGCAACCAGTTCTGCAGAGCACAGAGAAATGCGCCTTCCATCTGCACATGTGCTCCAACGGCTTGCAATATTAATGAACGCTCGTTGCTGTGGCGAGCAGCCGTTATATCATTACCTCGTCACGCAGTAGCGGACTACGTGGTTGGGCCTCTCTCACTTGTGCTTTGGCCCTCTGGTGGCTCAAGGCTACATAGGCAGAGTAATGACGTTGCGAGACATGGAGTCGTAGAGCTCTCAGTCCAATATCCTAGACGGCCCGTTTCGTTCAAAATTATCTTTTGGTACGCTGAAGTGGTACCACGTCCAAAGTTCATTGTTCATTAGGTGAAAGATTTTGCATATAGAAAGTCAAGCAACCAGTGTTTTCACATGTGGTTGAGTGTAATCAAGGTAAAAAATCAAGGTAGATTGTGGTGTGTCTGCTACCTCGCTGAGCAACAGGTGTTGAGCGACAGTAAGCCCTGGTGAAAAAAGAATGACAGTGATGCTATCATGGAGATGCAGAAGCCTGGCATTATGACTTGCCACGTTGCACATGACATTACTGCACTCAAGTGTGTGTATCACAAGTGTAAGAACAAGAAGGATTAATATTCAGTCAGAATCCCATTTTCTAATGGCTGTTGATCACATATGACAATTTTTTTGGCAGAAATAATCTCACAGTGATGGTCTTCTGTTAGTGTAAGAGGCAAGGTTTCTTAGTGGCCCACTTTGCTATTTGCATGATTGGCACACCAAATGGAATGGACCGATATTGGAAATATATCGTACAGTGCAGAAGTGCACTTTGGCTGTGAGGGGCCAAACACTGAGACGCATACACCAGGAAAGGATGCGCAGAGAGGTTTTTATTTTTAAAGAAATATAGTTCTCTTGATTTCATATATCTATTCTGCAATGAGGATATTCAGGTACTGCTTCGTCTCTTTACCTTGCAATTCCATAGAGAAGAGGCCTGGCAACCACTACATATGTAGAGGCAGTTCAGAGAAGGCGAGATGTAAGCCCACCCGTCGCCATCAGGTTCTCCACTAGCAGACGCACGACAATCGGATACCTGACAAAGTTGCCCGATGAAAGCTACAAAGGTGTCGTCTGATTTATGCTACCTCTACTTGTACCAGGCTTTTTTTAAAGACCTTTCACTGAGAAAGATATGAAAGGCAGTGCCTTCATATTTGTAGCCTGTTTAGTACCTTGGAATGTATCAGAGGAAGCATTTAAGAGAAAACTCAAAGCCAACTCTGTTGCTGCCTAAATGCATGTACAGGCCAAAATGCTTTTATGAGAAAACCTTCAGACTAAGTGGGGCTGTTATGCCTGAAATTCTAGGGACTCTAGGAGGTAGAATGCTGAGGTTATGACCTGGAGTATTCTGTAAAGATTTACAAAAAAAAAAAAAAAAATGGTAAGTTTGAAAGAAAATGCATGAACTCTACAAATGCAAAATCCTGCACTAAAAATAAATGCTGTGAAGTTGTCTAATGCAAACAAAAGGTGTGTACATTTACAGTTTATGTGAATTGCCATATTTACCAGGGTCTTAGTGACATTGCTAGTATAATTTTGGAGGGGTGTACAGCACACCACTTTCATCCACTTATGGTTCGCTTAATGCAGTTTACAGAAATGGGAAGTTGTTCATTTCCCAGAAACGTAAACACTTAGATTTTCACAATATTTTTTCAGAAATTGAGGGCCTATGTGGAGGATCTTGGGTCCCTTTTTTTTTTTTTTAACTGTTTCTTTCAAATGTAATAAATGTCATGAAATTTGTGGAGTAGTTGCTGAGACAAATAATTTCAATAGGAGCCCATGAGCTAATGCTTCCTCTTAATTGGTGCAGCAATGTCATGTAACAGCACTATACTGGCCACTGGGTTTTTTTCTTGTTCATGGTCAGTGGAAGACAAGCCAAATAAGTTTACGCTCAATGTGCCAAACAGTACAGACAGGACAAGTGGATGAACAGAACAGATGCACTATGTCATGCTGAGCACATCAGTGCCATTTGGTAACCTCTCCTGTGGTCGACACTGTTTGCCATGGCAAATGATAAGCATGCTTCAAAATATTTTCAATGGCTTGGCAAGGATTGTCATAAGTAGGTCATTAATGGTCTGATTGCTTTGCTGGCTTTCTTATTTAAAAAGTTTAGTTTGCATAGATATTACTAAGCTCATTCTGGCTGCTTCATTGTTGTGTGAGCTGACAGATTCCTGAAAGACAGGAAAAAAAAAAAAGAGAGAGACGAACGGTTGGCGGGAAACCGCAGGGCCTGAACGGCCGGAGATTCCACTGGAGCCACTGGACCTGGTGTGGGCCAAGTGCCGTGGCTACCCATGGTACCCGGCACTCATCATCAACCCAGAGATGCCGCGTGGCGGCTTCACCCAGAATGGCGTGCCTATCCCCGTGCCCCCCGAAGAAGTACTCGGCCTGCGAGCAAACTACCCAGAGCCCGTCTATCTCGTGCTGTTCTTCGACACCAAGCGGACATGGTGGGAGTGCCTTCTCTGCATCCTCGCATGTCACAGTAAAAAATAAAGCTAGCAAAGATTTAATTTCCCGCCCTTTCGGGGAGAGAATAGAAAAGCTATGCCTATGCTCGAAAAGACCTTATGCGCAAGTGATATGCCAAAGCATTTCCTTGCAAGCACTCAAGCGAAAAGGGCTAGCCGTCGCCAAAAATGGCAACAGCTCCTTCATTTATTTTTACATCAATAATAAAAAAAATATCCTGAAACTGGAGGAAGTTTTCAGACGCCTACTTATTGGAGGCTCCTGCTGCACCGGCCAGATTATATTGAATGCCACGTTGCCAAAATGCCAAGATTCCCAAAAATGTTTCAAAAAAGTGTGTTTTAGAAATATTACAGTACTTCTGGTGTTCTGTGGCAATTGTCCTGCTGAAATATTGATGCTAGTGCCAGTTTTATGATATTTGTGCTGAAGAGAATCTATTAGACACGCAAGCCCTTCCTGCAAAAATTAAGTGGGCCTTCACTGTGTGTTTTTGCACATTCATTACAAATAGCATAGTTTTCTGTCTGTTATGACTTGCACATTCAAGAATGGCATCAGTGAAGGCTTCTGGTTGTACACCAGTGAATAACTTTGTTGAATGCAGGCAGTGGCTGCCGAGAAACAAGCTCGAGCCGCTGGGTGTCGACACGGCCAGAGACAAGGCGAAGCTGGTGGAGTCAAAGAAACCTGCCGAGCGTAAGGCCGTCAAGAAGGCCTACGAAAATGCCATTTTGCACCGCTGCCGTGTCACTGGACAGTCCACAGGGCTGTCGGGCGATTCGAGCGGTGACGACCAATAAATTGTCTCTCTTCCTCCCCTCCTCAAGAAACTGTGTCCTCGCTCACTGTCAGGACAACAAGCTGCCGTTACCGAAACGAAGTGTACCATAATTCAAGCGTCCTCGAGTATAGAGAGACTGATCTGATATTTCTGTGCAATTTGAAAATGGACAAAAACAGGGGAGGAGGTGGCATGATGGTAAAGCTGGTATCTGTGGTCTGTGTGTAAAAACGCTGTCTGAATGCAACAGCATGCTTAGCATCACATTTATGGTATTGGTACCATGTTTATGCACAATGTATTCAGTAACCACATGTTGTTTGAATTGGAAACATGCCTTACGTTTTTGTTTATTGCTCTCCTTGCTTTTTGTTCTCTGTATATCACCACGCACACGTATGCGTGCACACACACACACACACACACACACACACACACACACACACACACACACACACACACACACACACACACACACACACACAAGGACAAATTGAATATAGCACATGCTTTTAATAGAGGTACCTAGTTTAGTTGCAAGGCAGCTTGTCAGGTTGATGGGAGCATAGCCACTTTTTACAACTGCTGTACATTTGTGTCAATCTCAGCAAAGGAGCAAGCTTGATGATGCAAAGACATGCTGCATGGTCAAATATGGAATGGGGAGAAACACACTTTTGAATAATGTTTCTGTAAAGGAAATAAAATAGGATGCTGTAGGTGGTGTGTACAATGAACAAGTGGCGCTAATGGCTTTCAGTATTGGATATGATGACCATTAATGCGGGCCTACCTTACCAAGTGTTGCCTCTGTTACAGTGATGCAATAATACAGTGATTAGTCACTCATATACGAACTGCTCTGTATCACATACTACTAAGTGACATGGCATGGTACATCAGGACAAGTTCGTGGGTTTGATCGTGGTTTCATCACCACAGTAACTACATTTGTTGGAAAGGAAACAGCACGAACACAGAGATGACAATGAAGAAACACACACCACACCGTACAGCGTTCTGTGGTGTGGTGTGTGTTTCTTCGTCATCGTCCCTGTGTTTGTGCTGTTTCCTTTCCAACGATGCTCGACCAACTAGCCTGCATATCCATCCTATTAAACTACTTTTGAACCAGCTAGTTCATTCATTTAGCTATTGAGACTTATAGGTACCAGCGCAACCATACGACCACAAGAGAGACACGGACACACAGGCGCAGACTAACAACTGACTTAACTTGGAAAAATTACGTGCTTTATAAGTGTCACAGTGAAGCATGGGAAATGGAGGGGAAAGTAAAGGCAAGAATGTACCAACTTGCCCAACAAGAGCTTTTGGTGAAGTTCATTTAGCTAATAGCTCGAAATGGGGCTGTTGACAGCCTTTCCTCTCCTATGTCCATTGATTTCATGTGAAATTTAAATACCCTTGTTTTTTTAGTTCATTGTAGAAAGCATGACTGGTCTTCTTATGCCACTTCAACGGTGAACACAGGCTCCCGTCCAGATATTGTGCACCCTGTCCCATTCCCTGTTTGTCATACACCCTTGCTGGCTGTACTATCGCCAAGGCCAGTGTGACCACACCATAAAATTTCATCGACCACTTTTCCTTTTTTCACGTGTAGAGTGTAAACACATACAGCCTCTTGTGGAAGTAAATTGAGTACTCTGCCTTTAGACTAGTCATGAATGTGTTAGATTCTCTCATGTGTCATATCATAAAATAAGTACATTGGTCACATCCTTGAGCCTGCTGATATAGACCAACATTTATAGTGCCAAATTTCCATAAGCCCTTTAACTTTAAAGGGGCACTGACACAAAAATTGGTCTGGTATATTCTTGCTGCGATATGTTCCTGGGGGGCTTGTTAGTCATGGTATGGCAACTGCTGCAGTGTGTGACAGATAATTATCTTCTGTTTGTTTATCATTGGCCAGTTTCAGTTTTGGTTCAGGGGAGCTCCGAGATTGATAAGCCGCCGGGTGCAACTAGCACCATCTAGCACTTACAGCATGATAAACAAATCTGACCACGTGAGCACAAAGAACAGTGATGCACTTTTGCTTGGTCTGCAACGTCTGTTAACATTCTTTTGCCTGCAGCATGCACTCTCTACCATCATTGCCTGGTGGCGACAATTTCCCCCGAGGCTAGTATTGCAGGGAGCACACGCAGCAAAAGGGCGATGGTGGCTGTGATGTCATTATCAGATGCACTTCTCGGAGCTTGAATGCTGTGGTGACGTTGTGGAATTTGGGTGTCCCCTTCAGGTCACCTAACATAATGTCAATGCTTCAAGGCACGGCATAAAGTGCTCAAATGCGCACACAGACTTCAATATGCACTTAAAATCACCTTCCTAGCTATGCCTGCTGGTGAGATTTGGTAGATGACATATGCATCACAACATATTAGTGCGGAATGCGAAATGCAGACACAGACAAGAAGATGAGTGTGGCGCTAGCTTTCAGCTAAGGCTTTATTGCAGATCAAGCGCATATTAAGCACGAACTACAAGAAAGCAGAAAAAGGAAAAATATTCAAAACAGGAAGAGAAGTGCCACGTGTTGTCTATGCCAAGAACTATAGCTCCTTTCTTGATAATGCTATTGACGGCGTACTCACACACTTATTGCCTGCCCGAGTTATTTAATATGCTACTACTATCTCCCTTGTTAAAGTATTGCAGTGATGATACAGAACAATGGTCCGTTTAAAGAGCAATTTACATGGAGGAGGCACTACATTTCTTGCAATGGGCTACAACCTGCCCCTCTGTAGCCACACTGCGAACTTTGTTAGTATACTCTTGTAGCCGAACATTCAAACATCTGCCAGTCCAGCCTACATAGTGCCTCCCACACGAAAGAGGAATCTTGTATACTACATCATTACTGCAAAGAGTGTCGGGTATTCTGTGGGTGGTCGGGCACTCTGGCCTCTGCTTTTTTCGAGGGACAGCTCAGCTTGCACAAACGTACAAGTTTGTTTGGCACAGTAAGAACCACTTTGACGCGTGAGTGCTTTCCTACCTGTTTTAAATTGTGTGACACTTCGTGTTGGTAATGTATAAGTGCAACTTTACCTTGTCTACATGTCGCTTTTCCTCCGCTATCTCGTGTTCACTCAGGCGTAATTTCACCTTCCTTTTGCGATGCAAGTGTTCTCGCTACGTTTCTTTTATCTGCTTTCTTGCGGTTCCAGATACAGTAGAACCTCGTTATAACGAACCCGGATATAACGAACTTTCGGATATAACGAAGTAATCGCGATTCCCCTTGAAATTCCTATAAATGAAATTGATATTGGTTATAACGAACTAATGGTTATAATGAAGTAATTACCGCTCCCCCTTCAACTTCGTTATAACGAGGTTTTACCGTATTGCGCTTGTGCAGTATACGCTTGATCTGCATTATGAAGCCTTAGTTGAAAATTAGGACCCGTCTCGTCGTTTTGTCTGCGCATTTCATATTTCACACTATATTTGGTGATGAAAGATGAACAGCGAACACGCCCAAACCTTAACCCTTCTGACATATGCGTGTCCATGGAAGTTTATCCCCTTGGCTATATCAGCAGCAAAATTTTGTGCCAGTGCCTCTAATGCGTCCTGCTCACCTTTACAAGCTGGTGTTGGAAGGAGGGTGCTATGAGTTGCCTTTGTCTTCTGGATAGCTGAAGTAGGCTGTGTCTCTTATAAAGGCTCACCGGCTTTGTGATTCTGTATCTGTGTAGCAGGTGATGAGGCAGCAAAAACTACATCATGAAAACGCCACTGAAGCCCCAAATCTACCATCATAGACTGAAAGGGTGCAAATACTGTTAGATCTAGGATGCTATAGCACTAGCTGTATTAAGAACATCTCACAGCCTATGCATATTTGTTGTGTGAAGAGCAATGTTAAAAAGCAAACTGAGCAAGTTTCTAACAGTGATAAAAAAAATAATGTGTCACTGCATTTGAAAGTACTTAGGGATTAAAGGGGTTGTGAAAATTTTGAAACTGGAACTGCTTAGGCGTAATTTTAACTGATTCCATAAGCATTCTAAATGTTGATTACAAAATATTTGGCACAATATTCACTGTACATTTATCAACGCCCTTTTGAAATCCTGGCGTTTTTGCACTTCCAAAACTATGTGACACCACAGGCTGGTGTTGGCACTATTCAGCGACATCAACTGAAGACATTTAAAACATTAACATGCTGTTAACTTTCATTTGCCCTAAACTAATAGATGTATATGAAAGCTAGAAAGTAAGACAATAGTAGGACCCCATGTGGTGTTGCCATACAAGTGCAAGGCTGGAGCACTGCTTTTTCATGGCCTTTGAGGTCGTCCATGGCCACGGTGGCGCACAAGATTATGTCAACTTTAGAGTTGAGGGGAATGTGCACTGGGAAATCAAAACCATGCTTTTTATTGCTCTAAATCAACCCTGGCGATGCAACAAAATAATGTATATTATACATTGGAGGACCACGATTTCAAGCACACACACATCATGCTTCACGACCCCTTTAAGACTGAGCTATCCATTGCTAAGAATTTGTTTGGGCATTTTGAATGTCTCTCAAAAAAAGTTCATGTGACAGTGTTGTAGTGCCCATGAGAAAATGTGAGAACTTTGTCTGGAGGTTGTAAGTATTGCTTTGTATACCTACTGTATCTCTAAAATTTGTATGTTCTACAAATAAATATATATGAATAGTATTTTAAAGGATGAAACATGAGCTACATTTATGAGCAACTGTGTAAGAGACCACAGTAAAACACATGGTAACATGTATGCCAAAACACGTGCTATATGCCGAGACCTGTCGCACAGTGTATGCAGGAAGGAACAATATGAACCAGTCTTTGTTTAATTTTGTATATACTGACCCATCCTGCAGATAGTGTGCGGCACATGTCAGTACTTAGCATGTATGTTGGAATTAATGTTTTATAATCGGTGCTGGTCACATGATTTTGTTCTTATGCTTTATCTTGTCATGCTGCCTCTTACCTATGGCCACAGAGCAAGAATTCTTGAGTAGGAGAAACAGCGCTCGCTCGGGCAGCCCGGTAAAGTCGCGTCGTAGGGCACGGTGCCGGCGCAACCTCCTTTGGGCGAAAAGAGAAACGTGCGCATCGCGCCGTGACCTCCGCGACGTCGCGCTGCAGAAGCCCGCGAGAGTTCTAGAGTCAGCAGATGACAGAATAGGCGGCGGCTCTCACGCCCTTTCTTTCCAAGGCCATTTACACATGCGTGCTGACAACACGCCAGTGAATGACTTCCAGCGGCATGCGTCGTCTGCTCTGGAGTGAGTGCAAGCAGGTCGTTCCAAGCGCTGTACGGCACGTAATTGATTTGGCATTTATTACTAACTGCAGCTAAAATGTCCGTCGCCGCCATTTATTGACACTACAGCGTGAAAACTGAGAAAATTTGCAATATACAAGACGGTATCGTGGTAATTATGTGTCGCGCCCATAGGATGCCATGTAAACGATGGGAACAGGACGGCAGCTTCATCTGTCATGATGCGGAGAGAACTCAACTTCCTCCTCGCCCAAGCGTTACATTAACGGGCCGCCGCCGCGCGTTGCCGTGGACAGCAGTTTTCACTCGTCAAATACTTCTTTCTCCGTGCCTATGGCCTATAAAAGTATCAACTTTATTTATTGTGAATGAGAAAGAACCTCGAGTTAGCGAAATGCCCTCCCATTAAAGCATTAAAAGTTGCCACAGCGTTAAGAGATTCTTTACTACCAACATCACAAAATCGTCACGAGGCCCATTTTGAGATGTGACCACATAGGCATCCAAGTGTTTCACTGAGGTACTTGCCAATAAAAATAGACTGGTAGCTTCCCAGCAGCACCATCATTTGAACTTTGTACCCCCTACACCACCCCACACAGTCGAACATCGACATAGTGAATTGAATATAATGAATTATCAGTTACGACTTCTTTATGATATACTTTTGCCATTAAAACAGTGTTCAATAAAACTTGCTGTTGGGCGAGTTGGTTCATACTTGGAAGAAAAACTATGGAAGCGCACACACACAAAAAAAACACGGACCCAGGAGACACGGACGAGCGCAACATTTCAACTAACTTTATTTTTCGTCGTGTCAATATGTAGGCCATACATCACGTGGTCACAACGCTAATCGCAGTTGTCACCGTCAAATCACAACAACCCGCGCAAGAATCTCTTTTCACCATGCAATAAGGAAACCGAAGACTGGCTAACACACGCGTCACCTCTGGTTGATATATAAAAGGCTTCCAACAGTTCCCGTGTTGTGCTATCATGGCTACGGCCCAAAACTCGGATCGCACGGAAATTTGGTACGCACATGCAATGCCGGACATGCGCAGGTAAATGTGCGTTCTCTTTATTAATTATGGTTAATTCGTGTTCCCTTGCACGAACGTTGACGCACCTTCCGGTTTGCCCGACATAAGACCTGCCACATGAAAGTGGAATCTCATAGACGACGCCTACCGCGCAGGCTCCATAAGGCATTTCGTGCTTCTTGCCACACCCTCCAGGAGTATTCTTAGCCGAAGATATTTTCAGGCAGAGCTTTGCCAGCTTGCACGGGGCTGAAAAAACCATCGGCACATCGTGCCTGCCCGCAACCTTCTTCAGATTGTGAGAAGTGCGGTGCATGTAGGGCATCACTACCGGGCGGCTCCTGGATTTCAGCCGGGGTGTCTTGCCGGAACGGGGTGCTTTTGTTTCCCCCAGGAGGACCTCGGCGACTGCCGTAACGAGCGTGCGTGGGTACCCGGCTTCCAACACACGGGAACTGTTGGAAGCCTTTTATATATCAACCAGAGGTGACGCGTGTGTTAGCCAGTCTTCAGTTTCCTTATTGCATGGTGAAAAGAGATTCTTGCGCGGGTTGTTGTGATTTGACGGTGACAACTGCGATTAGCGTTGTGACCACGTGATGTATGGCCTACATATTGACACGACGAAAAATAAAGTTAGTTGAAAGTTTGCGCTCGTCCGTGTCTCCTGGGTCCGTGTTTTTTTTGTGTGTGCGCTTCCATAGTTTATCTTCCAAGTAAAACAGTGTTATAGATATTATTAGTAAACTATCAGACATAACAAAGGTATTCTCATGACATAATGAGCTTGTTATAACAAGGTTTGACTGTATGAAGTGGACACTCTGCCACAAGCCAAGCAGGAGTCTGAAGAGGGGGAAGGAGACGGAACAGCAATGTTGAGGGGCTGCATTGTCATCAGAGAAGAGGAGGGCTCACCTGTAGGGCTTTTTGAAACCACCCGATTCATGGCCAATCCTCCACAGTAGGCGTCAGCAACAGTTGGTTGAGTCAACAGCAGCAAAGCAGCACAAACAAGATACTGTCACTGTTTGCTGCTCTTGGTGACACAGTTAACATTATGTGCCAGAAAGTGCACAGATCAGCATCCAGGCTCACTTTGCACAATTTATTTTTGCTGTCTGCAACCTAACCAGTGTAGTAATGGCTAGGCACAAATGGCATGCGCGTCACGGCCGCGTCGATGCGGCGGCCTCGCACTTCAAGCTGTACCGGTGTGCCAGCAGTGCTGTATTCACGGGGTACATATGCCATGGAAATGTTGCTGCCGAGGCTGGGTGAAGGCAGCCCACTTGTCACGCGGCCAAGTTCCTTCGAGCCTGCCGAGTCATACACCACGGCACCATCTGTTGGTGATAACGGCGTCTTGAATTAAGTGAGTGCTGAAGGCAGCCACTAAACTAGGTACATTGATCAGCTGCTGCGCTGGATGTCTCTCAGTAGTTACTCAGCAGAAAACTACTTGACTGTACAAACCACCGCACTAAACAGCAGACTGATTGTGCTTGATATGGACAAGTCAATCTGGAGTTTATAAGAGATGCCCTAACGCAGGCTTCCGCATTAACTACTCGGGACGCTTTAAGACAAACCGAGATCTAAGTCCTCAAAAAGGCCCCTTACCACATTTAAACTGTGCAAACGAACAAGTGCAGCACGTACAACGGTTGGTGGTGATCACATCTACAAAGTATGATATACCAGCATGGTGCAAAAACTAAGTCTAGAAGGAGGAAGCATGCCCTCTTGAGGGAGATGCGCTTAGCGAGAGAGCACTCTCTCTCACTAAGTCACACGCATGCCTGCCTATGTAAAAGGCACTCCTCATAATGTCGCTGACCATGCCCCGTTAGTGTGGTGCTTAGAGAGGCCAGTCATGTGTCGTGACAAGCTCCTTCGCGTCCAACAGCTAAAAGGCTGCAGCTGTCGAAGGCAAAAGGGAGAGACTGCACAATAACTTTTTATTGGGCAACCTGCTGAAGGACACTATATCACTGCACAGAGCTTACGACAGAAACCCTAAAAGGCAGATGCTTTTTGATTTCTCCCGTTTTTTTCAGTTGTCGGACACAATCATGCCTGCACCCCTTATAATAACGATAATAGTTTTAACTTGACCCCTGAAAGTCGTGAATAAATGACCAGTGGCATCATCCTTGGTGATGTGTGTCAAACTGCAAGTGCAATGTAAAACTAAAAAGACAATGCAGCTTCACTTGCTTAAAAAACAAAAATTGTATTGGAGTGGAACCCACTTATAACAGTATTAAAGTGCCATGGAAATTACATTGTTATAACCCATAACATGGTTGCATGAAAAAAAGCTAAATACATGGTTTACATGTATTTACACAGCTAAATACAACGATTACACAGTTGCATGAAAAAAAGCTAAATACAGAGACCCCAGCGCTGTTTGAATGTGTGTCATTGGGGGGGCGGGGTGGGATGACAATGAGCACAACAGTGGCCAGAGATGACCTGAACCAACCCTAACCTGCACTGAAAAAAAGGTCCCCCTTCCAATTCCTCCCTGCAGAGGTGCTACTTTATTCCCCACCCTTCACCTCAGTGGCCAGAGGGCGGTAGCATTGAGGCCTTTCTGAGAAAACTGGTTTTTCAGGCCAGTTTAGGAACCAGTGTCCCTTGTTCCTTTCTTTTCAGGGTAATGCTCATGTTTGGGAAGGTGGCAGAATGGAAGAGGCACAGAGAGGCCCTGGAGGAAAAAGCTGTGTTCTCTTGCAATGGGACAGCCTCCTTAGGGGGCAAGGGCAGGTGCCCAGTGGCCAGAGTTTGTTTCCTTTCCAAAGACTTCACATTCCACTATCTCTTGGCACTAACACTGGGCACACCCAGTAGCCAGACTTCATTGGTGTAACCAACAATGGGGCATATGGACATTGTTGTAAGTGGGTTAGTTCACCACAGAAAACACACAAAAGTTGTTTGTGCTATGCCCCATCACTGTTATAACCGGTATTATAAGCGGATGTAACTGCACTTGCAATTGTATTTCACACACATCTGGTAGCATTCCTTCATTACTGAGAGCAACTTTCATTTTTAAATTAATATTTCAAGAACCCACTAACTAGTGTTGCTGATGTCCCCATGTAAGCAGAAGAGGTGACCATGTGAAGAGAAAAATTCTATTTTAAGAACTCTGCTCACTTTCAAGTGAGACCACTGCAAGCTTGTACACGTCAAGTTGTACGCTTTCTGTTGCAATAATAATAAAAAACAAACAGGGAATTGATGAAGGCCATTAGAAAGTCCCTTTAAGCCTTCTTTTCGACTTTTGTGCTATGACAGCATAGCCTCCAGCAGGAGGCACTGCCTTGGCAGTGAAGCTTGCCTCCTGGAGGCACCGCAACAGGACTAGTTCTAACGTGTCCAATAATGAATAGACTTGAAAATTATTTCTGTGAAGCCCTCTCCATACAGGACACTGCAACTTCTACTGTATGTGTAACAGAAATGTCCAATAGCACCTGGTGAGAGGCTTTGTTAAGTTATGCTGCCCATTAAATGCGGTCGCCATGGCTAAGAATGAAACTCCCAACCTTTTGTTCAGCCGACCAAGGGGCAAAGCCATGAAGGCCGAACATTCTTTGCTCTATGCCTCTCACACCAAAGCTGTTCATCAGTGATCTAGAATTACACCCAACATTCACTGTCTCCTTTAAGATATTGCTCCTTTCCTCTACATGAAGAATGGTGTAAATTTTTACAGGCCTGATATTTGACAAGATATGTGATACACATCTTTAAATGATATTAAGCAACACAGAGTTCCTTCACTCACAGCCGCAGATTTAGCTTGGAAATGAAAGTGTCATTTCCACCTACCATTCATGCTACACCACAGATATTAAAAATTAAAATACAGCTTTGTTTGATGTAGAATGCAATAACAAAAAAAGCGCCATTCTGTTTCTATATTGTGCCCTCCAATCGCACCAGTTATTGGTCAAGCCTTATGGGCCATATTCACAGTACTAGAATTTGTTAATCATGTGATCAATTGAAGCTGCAGAAATACCTCGTCACGTTAATGTCCCAAACAGAACTGAAACCGTTTTAGGAGAGTTTTGGAACAGCACCCTGAGCTATCTGGAATAGGAGATGGCTGTCCGCCAATAGTTTTTGTACTCTGCACGTGTGGCTGGCAGTCGGAATAAAATTATACTGTGCCCTACTGCCTCACCATGTATTTATTGCTGTCATTTCTGTGTTATTTGAATTTATTTTGTCAATTACATTTTCTTTTTGCTATGCCTTCTGCTTGGCCTTTCTACAGAAGCAGCTTGTAAATAAATATATAAACTGAAGTTTACATACGTCGTAACTCTCATGGTCGTAAAATGGCCTGTTCCATTTATTTCAAGACAGAACAATGTTCTACTCTGTTTCGGAAAGGGGGCACTCACTGGCTATTTCTCACATTTTAGTGTTAATTTGGAAAAATTCACCACAATCTCTAAGCACTTGTGTGATTGACATCAATGGCTTCTTCACGGTTTCCAGTCATTGGTTGACTGATAAGAAAAACGGGTGCAGCCCAAAAGTTTTCAACCAACCAGACAGGGCCAATGGGAAATTTGCAATAAAAGCTACTTATGGAACAAAGTTGCTTTATACCAGCCATCTTCAACATGCAAAACTTATATAAACAGGTTTTGCTACAAAGCTATGTTTGGTGAAGTCAACAGTGTTGCCACTTTGAAGAAATGCAATACCATAAGCATGAATGCAAGCAAACAGCAGTAGGAATTTGCCATACACTATCAAGTCAAAGCAGCAGCTCAACTTCATATATACATGGCGATATAAGGTTTGAGATGTCCAAGATTTTCATAACTCTCCAAGCCAACCAACACTACTGACGTCCTATCAAGTAAGACACCATAAACTTACATATGCACTAGTAAAACAATCATATCATATATTGCTCTGGCGTCCAGTACTCAGGCGATTAGATGTAGAACACCACTGTTGAACACTTGGTGGAGATCATCTTCAATCAGTGGACACTAGAGGCAGGATGAGCAGTAGAAATTCATCTTTAGTCATACAGTCCAACTCCACTACAACGAGCTCCACTACAATGCAATTCTTGCTTCAACGAAGGTTTTTCGATTCCCCACTCACAGAGTGTCGGAACGGAACGAAAAACGAAAACGAAAAACGAAAAAAACGATATTTTTGACCGGAACGAAAACGTAACCGGAACGTTATTTATTATTTCATTCCGGAGCAAAAACGAAATATTTTTTATCGTTTTTCGGTTCACGGGAAGACTTTACGATCCGGAACAACAGAGGTCATGCAACGTGAGCAATGATGCATAACTCAGGGTTCAACGTCAGCACGCATCTTGGGCAGGTGTTTCAAAGGAAAGATGCGTTGAAATAATGCAGGAAACGAAGAAAGGGGCAACCATAGCTGTTTGTATTAAATTCAAGCGGAGTTTCGCGTGCCTCTCACACAGGCCGTTGTGGAGAGGGCGTTGTCGTCGCTTATGTGTTGAAATATTGAGACGAGCGCAAAGAGCGGCAACCGGAGCTGTACATGTTAGCGCAAGTGGCCCTTGGTGTGCCAGCCACACAAGTCAGCGTTGAGAGGGCATTTTCGGCGCTCACTTTCGTTTTGTCAGAGCAGCTGTCTCGCTTATCGGCGAGTACACTTGATGACCTGCTGCTTCTGAAATCGTGTGCCCCCTTTGACAAAAATTCGGGATTCAAACTTGAGGAAAAATGAATACCAAGTTTTTGTTGTGTCCTTGCTTCGAAACTTTTTGCGACTTCCCTCATAGTCACACCGTGGCTTTGGGATGTAAAATCCCAACAATTATTATCGCATTTTTATGTATTAGTCCAGTAACTTTTGCTGTTTTTAAAAGGTACTTTTAATATTAAGTATTTTGTTCGTTCTTATTATTGAAAAAAATAACGTTATGAACCGTTACGGAACGTTTATTTTTCGTTCTGGAACGAAAACGGAATGGAACATTTTTCTGCGGAACGAAACGAAAACCGGAACGAAAAACATTTCGTTCCGACACCCTGCCCACTCACATCCCATGGGCTTCAAAGCATCAAAACTTCTTCCAGGAGGAACCACTCTCGATTCAACGAAATGTTCCCGGGACATAAGTCACTCGATCTGCCATGAATTGAACCACGCTAACTAGTTCTAATAACCTGTAATAATGTAAATTATAGTAACAACAGCTTTTATCGTTAAAAATGGCGTGAAAAAAAAAAGAAAAGAAAAGGTATACATGACAGCAGTTGTCCTGTGCATTTGTCCACCTTGTTTTATTGCGACATCAATTATATGGACAGTCCCAACGGGTTTTTGCTGTCGCCGCTATGTCGAGTATGAAGTCCAAATTGATAACCCCCGTGCATCGTATGTTCTACCTGCAGGTAAAAGCACATGAGTGGGAGCACCGAACACGTCTGAGCCTGGCCCATCTCTGTTGCTTGGAGGGCATGGAAAGACAAGTGAAAATGGTGGGGGGGACTTTGTGCGGTCAACAGCACTGGTGCGCACTCTGTAGCCATCAGCGGACAGCTTGTAAACCCTTCCATGTGCTGCGCTCTTAATGCGAAGAGGCTAAAGTGTCCCTGGAGCAGCTGTATTCCCTTACACCAGCGTTCTGTAGAGTTTCACGAGATCGTATCCAATTTCTTGCTGTCGCATTCACTGCTTGGGGATTGAAAAAGCCAGCACTGTTCCTGAGAATGTAATGCTGAGCGATTACGTAAATGCTGATGCAGACATCCACCAGGAGCTGAGCTACGCCGAGACCCTGAAAAGTGCTCGCGCCACCGCCAATCCATCTGACAATGAAGAGGTCACGCATGGTGTTCTGACGGTCTTGACACCACTAACCGCATCGCAGGTTATGGACTCCTTGGACATCATACACAGTTTTCTTGGCACCCATGACGACGATGTCGCCATGCAGCTCCTCAGACTGTGAGCAGCGCATTCTCCTTTTGCTTGTGCGAAAGTGCAAACAGGTGAAAATAAGCTTTTTTTTTTTTTTAATTTTGTAAATAGACTGCTCCCAGAGTGTCGTGCATATCTTTTTCTCGTCATTTACTGCTTTTTCTGCAACAGCAAAATTCTCTCTACTACGAAATTTTCCGCGATCCCTGCGAATTTCGTTGCAGCGGAGTTTGGCTGTACAGTAGAACCTCATTATAACAAACCTGGCTATAGCGAACTGTCGGATATAACGAAGTAATCGCGATTCCCCTTGAAGTTCCTATAGATGAAATTGATATTGGTTATAACAAACTAATGGTTATAACAAGTAATTACCACTCCCCCTTCAACTTCGTTATAATGAGGTTTTACTGTACTTACATGAATGTGACAGCAGAGCATCACATTTTGAAGCACCTCATATCATGGCTAATGTGATGTGCCGACGACATTCACATGCAGCGTATCATCCCTCCCACAACAGCGGCAGCTCACAGTCTTGTATTGACAAGGAAGTACTTTCAACATTTCCATTGAAGCCGTCCCTTTCTCAATAACCTTCGGCAAGTGCACCTGATTTGGAGCACATTCCCTCTCTACAATTTTTAATGCAATGTGATTGCATTTACGTGCACTACAAAAGTTGAGGTAATTAATGTCTATTCACCCCGATCAAAAACACTAGCGTGCGACATGCTTCCTTAGTGCATTATGTCAGTTTACATAGTCGTAATGCAATGCGATAGGCACTGCATATGTGTGAAGGTAGCCCCTGTTCTCCAGCGCCTCATCCCCTGGTGCCATTGGCTACATTTCCCATCCTTCTGTAGCCACTCCGCCACTTAAAGCATATGGGTCCAGGAAGAAACCAAACACTCACTGCGTGCGGGTGGCCCTGCACTGGTGGCAACCAGCCCAACGCGTCGCCTGCTGGGCTTCTGCTTCAACTGTTCCAGGATAGTAGGTGCTCCCGGGAAGTCAGCCAACTGACGCCTGCGTTTGCCTGCACAGTCCAGTCATGTGAAGGTGAAACAACTTGAGACAGCAAATATTCGTGCTACCAAAGAGGGGAACTTGCTGATGCAATATCCTTCATTGCATTTTTCTATAGGCAAGTTTACCCAGAACATCACTTTTGAAAAACAGATTTTAGAAGTAAAAGTGACTTTGTACAAAACACATGCACAAAAGTGCACAAATGTAAACCCAGGTCCCTTTGCACCAAGCAATGAGCGATGTTTGCCCGGCAATCAGCCTGGCATGCCACTCCAGGTTCTGAGTGATAATAATGACATATACACTGATAAACACATAATAAAGAATGTCACATGCAACCACACAAACACATTTACTATTTACAAAGTGATGGGGCAGAGTCGGCTTTAAAACTGAAGCTGAAAGAAGGCTTTAACATGCACTCAAGGCATGAAGTGGCATAGCACAGTTCAGTGGCAGCAGTCGCAGCAGCAGAATTGACAAGACCAGCACAGCAACCTGGCACATGTGCCACAAGGGAAAAAAGTCAGCTCACTGCTGTGGTCCCACGTCACAAAGCCGCTATGTGATTTTCAGAGATGCCTGTGATGTGTGTGCAAAAGAGTGTGCGTGTGCTCGGTGTGCTGGAAGGCAAGGACGACGCCAACAACAAAGCTGGAGCAAGCGCAAACGTGCGCTAGCTCAAGCGTGATGTGTAGAAGAAAGGAAGAACAGGAGGAGACGATGTTCAAGCTTCAACGCAGTTGTGTGACCGGGCCCCGAGTGTCAAAGCTATACCAGCAGCCCATGAGCTCAGGTCTACACATCGCCATCAGTGCGCTCTCCTCTTTCATGTCTCCTTCTCCAAGGCTGCAGTGACTCCTGCAGCGATCCATAAGCCGTCGCTGCTACTTTCAGTGTTCCCTTCGTCGCCCGTTGCCAGGCAACTTTACCTCGTCTCCTTCCAGTCACTGGTCTCATCAGTGGGTGAGTTGTGTCGGCCCAAACTGTTTGACTGTGCTCTGTTGTCTGTGGCTGTGAGGGACGCTTATATGTTCCGTGCTCGCTTTGTCAGTCTTTGAACGCATTGTTAAGGTGTCTGTGTCTTCCATGTATAAAGTTTGATCTCGAACACATAAGCCGCCTCGTTCATCCGACTGGACCACCGGCGTTCCCAGCCTGAATATCGCTCCTTTCAAACCACTCATGACAACGCCGTAGTGGAGGGCTTAGGAAATTTTGACCACCTGGAGTTCTTTAACGTTCACTGATATCACACAGGGCATGGGCCTCAAGCATTCTGCCTCCATCTAAATGCAGCCACCACGGCCAGGATGTGATCCTATGACCTTCGAATTAGCAGCTGAGTGCCACAGCTACTAGACCACCGAGCAGGGTACAAGGACAAAAATACAAGCAGAAATGATGAATATTGAGAAAAGCTTACAGGTTCCTGTCTCACAACTCTTTGTGCTCATTGTTCCCATTTTTCTATGCCCTTTTACATGCCCAATGCACACAGAGTAAGGCTGCATAATAATTAAAATACATAATTTATCTAAAGCATTAGCAATATTGTGGGCAATCATCGGGAACTTCTACTTCATCTGTACATAGTCATCATCACCTCGGGCTCTTCATCTTTGTCTGTGGTGGGTTACCACCTTGGTAACCCACCACCATATTGATTTAAAGACGATACCTAAATTGTCAAAGAAAAAAGGTGCAGTCTCTAATGCAAGCGAGCCATAATGAGAACAAAAATAAAATGTGTTCCGTCACTTGTCATATAAACCACTTTATAACTGTTGGGCACAGCTTACTGATTCCAAAAGACAATGAGGTCAAGGAAGGCACATAGGGCAAATTATTTGCAGTTTTTAGTTGTAGTGTAGTAATTGAAACAGAAATGAAAAGGAATTCGAGTGGAGGAAAAAACACACCTCCTGTCGGGACGCACACCGGGCCTACGACTTTTGAATATTTCAATAATGTATCCGATGCTCTACCAACTCAGCCACTACAGCGGTCATTCCCTCGTCCGCTTTATCTGGTAGTGGGATTATCCATCAGCATCCTGAAAGTGTTACGTCAGCATCACTCGTAGCCATGCCGGCGAGTGTGGAATGCTCTTTTTACCAGAAGGCTTCACATAGTACATGGTCTAAATACAAGCCGGCTACTGACTAAATCCACAGAAATACCAGATAAAGTGGATGAGGAAACGACGGCTGTGGTAGCTCAGTTAGTTGAGCATTGTACATGTTATCCGAAGGTTGTAGGCTCAATGTGTCTACTGACAGCAGGTTTGTTCTCTCAGCCACGTAAGTTCCTTTCCCATTATGTCATAATTACCACACTACAGCTAAAAACTACAAATAATTTCCTTTATGCAACTTTCTTGGCCTCACTGTCTGCTGGATTCATTAGGTTGTGTCTAAGAAAGAAATGAGCCTCTGATCAAGCCTCAGTTTGTTACTTCAAAACTGTGTGACTCAATGAACGCTAGCTCATAACACATGCTCACTTATTTTCTATGATGGCATCACCTGTAATTTTGTTCCTCAAGGGACATGCTGTGCTTTATGCATGGCTGTGAGATGAGTTTGGAGGATGAGAGTAGCTACTCCCAGTTTTGCATCGACAACTATGTTCAGTGGTACACAATTTATGTGGCAATTAAGGTTATGCTGGTTCAGCCGATGTAGCCATTAGCATGTCCACACATTCCTTGACCAATATATCTTAGAGTTGAATCATCGATCATCACCATCATCATCAGCCTGTTTAGGTCCACTGCAGGCCTCTCCCAACGATTTCCAATCCACCCTATCCTGAGCGAGTTGGTTCCACTTTATGCCTGCAAACTTTTTAATTTCATCACTCTTCCTGCCTCTGTTGCGTTTTCCCTCTCTTGGTATCTATTCCGTCGCTCTTACTGTCCATCTGCTATCTTTCCTCGTCATGACATGTCCTGCCCAGGTCCACTTCTTTCTTTTAATTGATAGGATAATGTCGGCTACTCCTGTCTGTTCCCTGATCCATTCCGCTCGTTTTTTATCTCTTAGCGTTACGCCTATCATTTTCCTTTCCATTGCGCGTTGCGTGCTGCTTAGTTTCGTCTCTAGTTTTTTCGTTATCCTCCACGTTTCTGCACCATATGTTAATACTGGGAGAATGCAGTGATTGAATACTTTTCGCTTTAGTGAGAGCGGCAAGTTCCCAGTCACAATTTCGTAACGCCTTCCGAATGCGCTTCAGCCCATCCTTATTCTACGGAGAATTTCTTTTTCATCGTTTGGAATTCCTGTTATTAACTGTCCCATGTATATGTATTCGTTTACATATTGTAAGGGTTCATTGTTGATTTTAAATTCCCGTTCCTTAGCTAGGTTACTGAGCATAACTTTGGTCTTATGCCTATTCATTTTTAATCCAATTTTAATACTTTCTCTGTTTAGGTCATCAATCATGTTTTGTAGTTTGTCTCCATCATTGCTAAAGAGCACAATGTCGTCTGCAAATGTTAAATTGCTTAGATATTCTCCATCTATTCGAATTCCCTTTTCTTCCCATTCTAGAGACTTCCTCTAAACATGCAGTGAATCGGGGATATCGTATCTCCCTGTCTCACACCTCTCCCGATCAGGATTTCTCTGCTTCTCTCATGTAGGAGTAGTGTGGCTGTGCAATCTGTGTATATGTTGTTTATGGTTTTCACGTATACGCCAGGTACCCCTTGTCGACGTAGAGCTTCTAGAACTGCTTGTATTTCTATGGAGTCAAATGCTTTCTCGTAGTCGATAAACGCCATATAAAGAGGTTTGTTATATTCCGTGTACTTCTCAATTACTAGGTTGATAGCATGGCTGTGGTCCATTGCCGAGTAACCTTTCCTACAACCAGCTTGTTCACTCGGTTGGTTAAAGTCGAGGGTTTCTGTTATCCTCGTAGAAATTACTTTCGTAAATAGCTTGTATATTACTGGGAGTGGGCTAATTCGTCCGTAAGTTTTTAACTCCTTTATGTCACCTTTCTTGTGAATCAGGATTATATTAGCATTTTTCCAACTTCGCGGTACACTACATGTCGTGATACATTTCGTGAAGTGCAATGCAAGTCTTTCAAGTATAATATCTCCTCCGTCTTTGATCAAGTAGGCTGTTATACCACCTTCACCAGCTGCTTTACCGTGAGACATGCCTTTGACACCTTTTTTGACTTCGTCAGCAATTATACATGGAATTTCAGTGTCCTCCTCTGATTCTATTTCTATCAAGGTTGTATGGTCTGTCTGAGAGCTGTACAGTTCAGAGCAGAAATTTTCTGCTACCTTTACTATTTCATTGAGATTGTTCATAACGTTACCTTGTTTATCTTTTTTATCATCTAAGCCAATGCTAAAGCTTTGTCTTCAAGATATTATATTTAGAAGCTTAGGATTCAAGTTAATACAAGAAAAATAGTACAGTTAAACCTGGATATAACGAAATTGAGAAATTCCCGGAAAACTTCGTTATAAAGAGGATTTCGTTATATGCAGGTTCGGCACGAAAATTCGAAAAATAAACGCTTAAGTAAGCAAAACGGTTACAGACGGCAGAGCTGACTAAAAACAATTATTTTGGGCGAGAAAACACTTACAGCTGAGAACACTTATGTGACCGCTTATAGTACAGCTCCGGCAATAATGCGTTCTTTTTCTAACCCCCCCAATCCCCCCCGCGGTTTTTTCTGACCCCCCGCATACCCCCCCCCCCCCCTCCCCGATATGAAGGACCGGTTATAATGCGGCTGCCCGGAAATCGTGGACAATCGAGGTAGGGAGCAGGCTTCACAAAGGAAGTGCGCCGCCCGAAAAAAGCGCAGCGAATCACCGTGGAGGAGGAAGGAGCGCGGAACGAATTAACAATGAGCGGAGGGAAGAAAAAAAAGGCCGCGGCAGCAATGTGCCGGGTGCGCGCCCTCTGAGGATAGGATTTCCAAGGCGACAGAGAATGCTACTACGGCCGTTTGTCAGCCGCGAACACTACGCACGGAACGCGCGCCCGTGTCCTCCAGTTTACCACTGTTCGTCTCCAGCTCTTCTTTTTTTTACCATTTCACGCGCGCTGCCCTTGAATCACCCCGCGATTTGCTGTGCACCCGATCCCTGTGTTGTCAAGGGCAAACTTCCCGTGAGGCGTGCCGCCCGTGACCCCGCGAGCTAGGCCTAACAAGCGCTCTCACCTACTGTCAGGTTAGTGAAGTGCAGACTCGCGCAGCAACCAAAGAGTCGCGCTGCTAGCACGTTGAAAAAAAGTTTTTTTTCTTTCTCTCTTAAACCGGCGCGACTCGGTAACATCAACTGGAAAAGGAGGGTGGCGGCTTGGCAGGCTAGGCCAGCTGCAGAAAGCGGCGGGAGCAGGTTTGAAGTGAGGGGGAAAGGACACGCCCGCGGCGGGATGATCGCCGAGTCGAGGGATGCAGGCCCTCCTCACGCACGCTCGCACGCACGCACACGTGCACTCGCTCTCGCCTTGCAGTCGCCGTGTCTTTGAGCGCACCAAGCGCGACACCGCCGCTTCGCATTCCGTTGCGGCGGAGGAGGTGCTTCCGGTTGTTGCTCGCGCAAAAGTGACAAAATTTGGGGCAAAATCTCAGGCTGTCGGCGGAGAAAATTCGTTATTTCGAGGGGTTCTCCCGCTGCCACTTCGTTACGTAGAGGTTTCAAACACATGTACTTCTATGGAGTAACGGCGGGGAATAGAAAAACTTCGTTATATCCAGGAATTCACTATATGGAGGTTCGTTATAAGCAGGTTTAACTGTAATAGCAATGACTAAATTTCTTTTTTTGTCTTTTCTTGATGATAACAATGGCCATGCCAGTAGTACCGTCACAGCTTCATTATACTTATATGCATGCACATAGTAAATAGCCGCTGCACGCACCAACGTATTAACCTTACAGACTGAGCTTTCTCAGTTCTCTCTCGAACTTACCAATGGTGAAGGCAAGCCCTGCTTCAACAGGTGTTGTCTCTTCGTCAATATCTTGACCATAAAGGCAGAGACCTGCTTCGATGCGGAGGGAATCACGAGCCCCAAGACCAGCCAACTGTAGTCGACCACCAGAGCCTGACAGCAGCTGCTCAGCCAGACCCGTCACTTCTGCACTTGGCACTGACAACTGCAATGCAAGACATTTCTTGAACGAGAAAAAGCTTTGGAGGGCAGAGCACTGACAGCTGTAGAAGTGCTTGCAAGTCTATTGGCTTTGTGTTTTGCACCAAGTATCTCTGCACTAAGGAAATAAGTGTGCGTAGTACCTGCACACACTGGGACACAGAAGTACATCTCGCTCAATGATCTTCAACACTGGCTCTCACAATGCCAGTGTAATAAATGGCGCAAATGGAAATAAAAAAATACATTGAGATGTTTCTTGCATTTTTTAAGCAAACATTGCAAGCTGCAGAATTAGCGGACACAGGAAATGACATTCACACAAAGTGATGAGCTCATTCATCGTTCTTAACCACCACTGACCACTTGCAAGACGTGGTGCCTACACAGATTTTTGCAAATTTTGGAGCTGCCTCAATACACTAGGCCGCACCTACTAGGGGAAGAGATGGACACCTCAAGTGCAACCATATCCCCCAACCCTTGATATTGGTAGGGGGAAACGAATAGCAAAATTTTGGGTGCAAAGAGAATTTGAATAATAATACTTGAGCATCTTTAGAGTATTTATAAGTTAAATTACACAGAAGATGCACTGCTAAACATGGGCAGAAAAAAGTGGGTGTGGCTGTGCTGTCCCAAACACCAATGACCAGCATAGCTGTGGAGGCTTAGCAAAGCTAAGCAGAGGCGAAGTGATTTTCCTTCCTTCCTTCCATCTTTTCCTTTTTAATCTCTTTCTGCGCTGTCTTTTACATAATCATGCAGCAGCGGGGGTAGTGAGTCAAGTGGGTTCCCTTTGGCTGTAGACGACATGAGAAACCTAGCGAGGTTCCAACAGCTGCACTGTAAAAATGCATTGCATGACTAGTGTACAATCCTAGAAAAAAAATCATGTCCAACAAGGAACTGTGCAGCTGCATGAGTAAACTGCAGGTGCTAAGTGGGGAAGCATATTGAATGCAAGAATGGGGCCCTTAGTTATTGAATAATTAAAATAGTAAGAGTTTGATAAAGCTATTTTATTCAAATAGTTTCAACACTTGCACAACACCAATTTGCCCAATAGAAAATTCAACCTTGTGGAAATACTTGGCATCCTCCAAATTTGTCTTCTTTGAATGGCTCTTGCACCTCCCGCAATCCAGCTTCCCATGATGCACATGCTGCATCGAGGTTGACATAGTAATGGTGGTATGTAGCTTTCACTGGTGCAAGGGCCCAGTGTGGCCAAAGAGCGCCGTTGCAGTTGATACGGTGTTAGCAGTGACCAATGAGTTACGACTGTGTCGCCCCGTGCCTTCTCTAGTAATCCACTCTGTTACCCTTAATGTTACCCTTAATGTTACCCTTCCTTTAAATATTCTTTCTTTCCTCGTACGATAAACGATTGGAATAACCTGTCTAATGAGGCTGTAATCCAAAAATCTTTGGTATCGTTTGAAGAGTTGAAGTGTTCTGCAACCTGTCCTGATTGCTTCGCCATTGTTCGTTGTTCTTTTTGCCCAAATGTACGTTGTGCGTGTTTATGTACCACCCTGCTATGGTCTAAGTTAGACCGCAGTATTTATAAATAAATAAATTAATAAAATGACCAATGGTTGTCTTGTCTTCGCATTATATGGCCTGCCCACGCCCATTTCTTCTTTTTAATTTCAATTAATATGTATTCTATGGTATTCTAGGTTGACACAGTAGTGAAGAGGATACAGCAAGGGTATGCCAGTCGTCGCCCTACTCGACGGCATGTGTACTCAAGTGGTTTCTCTTCGTCGGGTTGGGACCAACCAATGAAGAGACCATTGAATGGAAAAAAGATAAGAAGAGGCTCCCTGGCATTGTCCTGTGGACATCTTGCCATTCCCCTGAAAGTGCAATCAAACCTCAGTACAAGTATAGGTACAATAATTCACAAGTAAATGAGGAATATTACTGCCATTAAAACAGTATTACTAATACATGTTTATAACGCATTGTTGGATTCAAGAAAGTTATTTTTGTGTCACGCATAATAATGAGGTTTGATCCTCCTTCAGTTCCCAACACTTCACCCCTGAATGGCACAGCTGTAGTAGTTTTCTAGCAGGGGCCAACATTACTCGCCTGATAGTTCGGCATAGTGAGTTGGACTTCCTTGATTCCACAGTGTGTTCCATCGACATGCTACATCTGTTGAGCAATTCAGCTAGTTGATTTGTCGCATCGAAAGCGCAATGAACGCCTTCATATCTATTTACACTATCATGCATTCTGCCCTTTGTTCCTTGAGCACAAGAGACCCCATAATACGCAGTTGCACCCACCTTATAACAATACCAGTTTTAGAGATATATCGGTTATACAGTGAAAATAATGGCCAGAAACGTTTTGGAGCAGATTATGTAGCAAGAAAATCACAATCTGTAGCAGCTGCTGTCAGTTTGGTAACAGGATGCCAAGATGATGAAACAAGATAAAAGCCAATAACTGCTTTTGGTAGAGATATAAAAGGAGTTTAAATATTGATTACAATGAACAAATGTTTGGCATAATAGCTATGCTAAAATGAACAAAAGCGCATCAGAATGCTTCTTGACAAAGAGTAAACAGTAATACTTCAAGCCAACGATGCCGAAAAGACGTAAAACAAGCTGACTTTAAAAAGTGCCATGCTGACAAGACTTAGAAATGTCGTTTTCAGTCAGTAGCAACGAAGTTATTTTAAGTCCGCAGAGAAGACAACATAAAATTGCAGCACAAGTGCCTGTCTAAGTTAATGTCACCATACTGAAATGTTAAGCTTTCTATAACTTTATGTTCATAGAACACCATGTATACAAGGTGTCCTACTTGAATGTAACCAAGCTTTTTACATGAACCCCACCTTGGAAAGAAAGCAACAAAGGACAGTGGTTCTAAAGCTGGCCTTGAAGAACTAGTTTTCCCAGTGCTACAAAGGGTAGGAAAAGGACCCTCTGCTGGGGAAGAGGTACTTTCAGTGCAGCTTAGGGTTGTTTCAGGGTCCTCTATGGCCATTGTTGTTCTCACTGTCATGCTGTGAATCATTCAAAGTTCCAGAAAGGTCTTTTAGCCATTCTTCCCTCCCTCTCTTCCTCCTGTGTGTGCATACAGCCCTGGTGTCCCTTTTGGGTGCTACTGTATAACTTACACTGTAGATGCAGTGTTTTTCACTATCACAAGACAATGTGCCTCTTGGTCACCAATGGCCAAATACTCACTTGACAACATTCAGTGATTCATTTACTTTCACACGATGAAACGTGTGTGCATAAGCTTTACTGAATTGCATTTGGCATATATGTTACCTCACTGCTAATACTCACTGCTAATACTTTCAGTGAGCTCATCAGACACACAGTGCCTAAACAGCAATAACAGAAGACACACCTGCCAATAATTCCCTCTGAAATGTAGAATTCCTCTAGTACGGGTAGCCAGCAAAGTTTGAAGGTTATTACTCTGATTATCATAAACTGGTGGGGATGTTTCCCTGATATCAATGGGAAATATTGGCAAAGGCTATGCTACTTGCAGAATTGAATTTGCAGAATTGAAGGCCGCACAAAGGAGTGAACTTGCTGTAGGTAATGCATGGCAAACTGAATATAAAAGGAAGAGATGGATGTGAAGTAGTACTGTGTGCCTCTTTTCTTTCTGCAACCCGTTCTAGAGTGAAAGCTCTACTATGCCATGTCTCACAAGGTCATTACTCTAGCAACATGGTCCTGAGCCACCAGAGGGCCAGGGCACAAGTGAATTACATCGCGCCATGTGATCTGCTGAGCTATTACATAACTAGACAAGGGTTAACGGCTGCTTGCTGGGCAACACGCATTTAATACTTACAACCTGTTGCATTCTCATTCTAACCTGAGCGGAGAGAAGACATATCTCACTGTGGAACCGATTTCCTCTGCTCGTGTCTCGGACACCATTCAACCAGAGCAGAGAGCGGTCACCTCAGCACAGCACTGGCCTTTTCACGTGCACTTGCCCCATTTTTCTCATCGAATTTCAGTGCTTGCGTACGCTTTCCCGTTGCCACAAGTTCACGTCAGCACAAGTTACAGGCTACAAAATCTCAAGGAAAATCTCTTGCAGAAACACCAGAGCAAAGGGAGGCCAGATTAGCACATTACAGAGAAGCAAAACATATTGCAAGCAAAAAATAACTAGGTTTAGAAGACTTAAGCCTCAGCCAATTTACTTTTTATGCACAGCTATCAACAAATCATGCAGCACCAACTTACCCAAACCACTACAACAAAGAGCAATTTCCACGTTCTCAAGTATCAACACTAAGTTCATCCGTCACTCGATCCGTTTGAGCAAAGTGCCACTGCTTAACTGAAAATGGCCTTGCACTTTGCAAGAATATTGCTGCCAGTTACATCACTCATTTGCGGTGATCCCTTCTGCCATTGACCTTTTGGTGTCAAGGCATGATGTTGAGAGGAGGATGTTTCACAAGGCAAGTGTAAGTATTTGTCCCCTCTTGTATTCTTTCAATGATCTGAGATTTGTCCCACTGGGCAATGGGAAGAGGCCACGACAAAACAGCAGAAAAAACGCCACATACCTCAAAGCCATCCTCGCCTGTGTAACCACAGCGGGTGAGCCTGCAGCCTGCAATGCCAGCCAGGGTCACGGTGGCACCCCTCATGAAGTGCAGCGATGCCAGGGTGCAGTCGACAAGTGGCTGCAACAGCTCAGCTGCTGCAGGTCCTGAGAGGGATAAAATTTTGTTTTTGCCTTATGCAGCTGCAGGACCTTAGCGGCTCACTTGCAACATTCTTTAGTGTAGCAGTGATAAACTGCCCCACAAAGTACTCCTTCAAAACCTGTCTCTCCTCTTCAAACACCCGTATTGTGATACTACAAGACAGGATGTTCTATTAAGACATCTTCATCAGTGAAAAACAGTGCACCTGCACAAATATGTGTAAAGCTGTCTAAGGAGCAGCAATGAAGTATGGTGCAAGCTGCAAGGCACGCCCATAATAAAAAGCACACATAAAAAAGTCCCAATGTAGTCCGAGTCTACATTCAGTTGCTCAGCAAAATGGATCTTGAGTAGACCCACTTTTACATTTTGTTTGCCATTATCCGTCGAGCATAGTTTCAGCATGCAAATGAGCTACATGACCAGCCCGGGTTTCCCTCCAGCTAGTCGCTTTAGGTGATAAGGCAAGCGCTTAAAGAAGTCAAAGAACACAAACATGCTCATGAAAAGTAGCAACCGTTAAAGGGCAATTCCAGTGGTTTTTTTCATCATATTATGATATGTAGCTATTTTACAATGGCACTTATAGTCCTGTGGCAGGCAAGGTGGCTCAATTTGCTCAGAAACTCATCAATAATTTTAAATAATCGAATGAACAATGTGTTGAAACTTAAACCGAAGTGGATAGATGCTTCGTGCAGTGTATGCAACGATGTCACAGCCTTCCCGCCATCAGAAATATGGAGACGGTGCCCGAAAAATGAAAGTCTATGTCAGTCGATGACATATTGAGTTGTGCCAGCTTTTCTGAACCTGGCAGAACGGTTTGAGTGTCGAAGTATCCCTGTCTTGCTCTTGACTGTCTGCCTGCTCAGGTAGTCCATGTTGAGGGCAATGATGTCAAAAACGCAGGGTGACCAGCGTGGGAATCCACTAAAATTTTTAAAGTTCATTTTCAGGAGAACTAAGTGACTTCCAACTGCCTGGCTTGGCACATATTATTACAGTACTGAGGAGAACATGCGCTGAAAATTTCATCAAGATCTGTGGACACTGAAAAATCCCAGGAGTTGCGCTTTAATGTTTGATGTTGTGCCATGTACGTGTACTGTATCAAAAATCTGGAAAGGATTGGGGACTGACACACCCTGAATGGCCAGCAGAGACCATGAGTCCATGAGCTCCAGGGTGGCCTGACCTCCCGCAGCCTGGAAGTCTGCCAGCTTGGCCTGCACAGTGAGAAGCACACTGTCAGCGCACTGCCTGAATTTTGCATGCCAAAACCACAATGTGAGATTATGAGGCACGCCGTAGTTTGGAAATTTTGGCCGCCTGGGGTTCTTTAGTGTGCACCTAGATCTAAGTAATCAAACCCACGGGTCAGTAGCCGAGCGCCATAACCACTGTGCCGCACAGCAGCGCACATTTCCCAAAGACATACTGCAAAGCTCATGCTCGCAGAGCACAGCCCAGTTTGCTTTGCTGCTAAGCTGAATGAACGAAGCAGTGCATTCATTTGTTTGTGTGGTTTCCTTTGATAGTCGAATTGAATGTGTGTGAAATGTGAGAATGGGTGGAAGTGCACTTACATATGTGACACTAGGAGAGGTAGCCAAGTCCCACAGTCGATACGCCACGCTTTTATTCCACTACACGTGCCTCCTTCCTCATCATTGTCTTCTTCTGCCATTGCTTGCTTAACTATGTCATACACAGTAGACACTAATTCAAACTTGAGGGAACCCCAGAACTTTATTTGAATTATCAGAAGTTTGAATTATCGGATGCAAGCAGATGTATGACTTCGTGCAACATCCCAAAAAACACAGAGATGGCCAGTCACCAAAGGCACTGTTGCCATCTCAATGTTTATTTTTCTTTCTGATAGTGCTTCTTGACTGCTTCTGACAGGTGCTGACAGGTTATCGGCCTCATTTCTGGCTGTCAAAAAATATATGAGCATGCATGTTCAGCTAGAAAGAACCAAAGCACCATAATTTCTGGTAGGGACATGCACGAAGTATGATTTAACAGAGTTCATTGAATGGTGCAACTTGAATTCAGCAGCTATTAAATGCATTGAAAACATAGCAGACCAGCCAAAAATTTGAAATATGTTTGACTTAGCTGAACGTTTGAACTATCAGAATTAAAGAGAGTCTACTGTATGCAGTTTGATTGGTCACTGCAATCACCAGCATATTCATGCAGCGTGGGAACATGCGAATTTGATGGCCTTTTGAATGTCAAGGAACATTTCTCTATGATTACATGTGTCTGAAAATTCAAGAATCTAGTTACATAAGGTGAACCATTTTACCATTTACCATACAGCTATTTTTGTCAGTAAGCTAGTGGGTAATAAAAGTGAGTGTAGCAGCTGAATTCAGGCCTGTGAAAGGCCTCTGTCGCCAGCAAAATCACACACATGCACAGGCCTGGAATGATGCACAGATAAGACATTGATCTCCTGCTCTAAAGACTACAGTTTCTTGCATCTGTGCAAGAGTTGCTATTATACAGGCATGCAGGTTGCTGAAGCCCATTGGAATTCAATGTAAATGCACTGTACTTGCACAACTAGAATTGCAGGTCTTTTTTTATGCACTCGGCTATGTACGCTCATAAAAGAAAACCAAGCTCCAATAGTCACAGTACTGTGTCCACTCCATGACTTGTTCAAAACAAGCCCAAGCCATAGCCCCGCTAACACATCCCAACACACAAGTGTGCTTACTTGATGACTGACATATTAGGCAAAGCTCACACCTACACAGGGGCATAGAGTTTTCGTTTTCCAAGAGGGAGCAGGGCGCCTACAAAATTTTCCTCTTTATCTCTCACACATACACGCACAGATTATATATATATAAACCTTAGTTCATTAGAAACCAAGCACTTTGACAGGGGTAACTTCATCATGGTTCATAGAAAACCAACCATATTTTGTCATTTGTCATTTAATTCATGTCTATTTCAATAATGAACTGGTCCATGATTCCCTGCTATTTATAGTGATATATATTTATATCTATATCTGGCGTGAAGAGGGTGGTTGCATTCATCGAAGTGTTTTATACAAATTTGCTGTCGTTTTATTATTCACATGAATTTCTCCAGCTATTTTTCCTTGTAATGCACAAAAGCTCTTTGTTCTGTTACTTCTCCGCTACACTGTGGCATTAAATCTCTTTGGTCAGAGGGTGAGGAGGATGAGCAGCGAATTCTTCCGGAGAGGGCAACACCCTCCCGTGCAAGTCCATGCACTTGTTTGGTGGTTCTGGGAAAGCTAGTTGAAGTTCCTCAAGGCAAGAGTTCATTGTTAACCTGATAAAGGAGCATAGATGCATCCTTGTAAGAGGGTTTTTTCACCATAGAAAACATATGAAAGTTGATGGTGCAGCAGCTCATCATTGTTATAACTGATATAATGTTAAAATTGTGTTGTTGTAAGTTGATTGAGCTGTGTCGAAACCTTCCAGCATTAAAGGTTACAGTTGGAAAATAGTGCAATCTGTGTCTCTGTTGTCCTTGCTGTAAGTTCTGTGCTAAAATGCTCATAAAGTTCAACATGCTCCTATCTGTAGATTACCAACCATCTTTAACCAGTTTTCTGCTCTATGTTTTACATTTCATTCCTGCTGTATGATGTCTTCATAGCATATGATTTATTTCTTTCACGAAGCAAGGTAACTGGATCATAAAAAAAAAGGCATTCTGTACACATTTCAGTGTCATCTGTGTAAACAAAACTATCATAAACAGAAACCTTTTTCCTTGTCCTTTGAAGTTCTGTATAAAGAGAGCCCACTGCAAATACATAAGCAATAGACCCTTTTCATAAACTGTAAGGCTAGCTTCCCTGCATTGAAGTTCGCCCTACTAATGGCAGCATTGGCAATCCGGAAAACAGCGTGTGCAAGTGCAATGTGCTTGTGATAGGGCATGTAAAATGTCGACGCAGCCCTTCTGATACAAACATTCCCAAAAAACAGGCCGCAGCATGTGCAACTTGAATTTTGACAGCATTTAAATAAAGGCAGCTGTCGCCATTAGTAGGGCAAGCTGCATTGCAGGTAAGCTAGCTTTACAGTTTATGAAAAGGGTCTAGAACAGTAACGGGAAGAATTATAGTGATAGAGAGACTTCATGGTCATCGTCAAGCAGAATTTGTGTATGCCTGATCGCATCATGTTACCTATTCAAAATGCCACTGAGAAGCTTACATATCAAGCTTACAGGGCAGCTGAAGACAGACACACACCTTCACATGGGCCAAGTCTTTGTCCCTGCAGCCAGCATTGGAAACAACGTACAGCCAATCTTTGGTCTTGTTTACTATGAGGTCATCAATGATGCCACCACTCTCATTTGTGTAGACTGTCAGTGTACCTAAATCTTCTGCCAAACCTGCAGGGCCAGCATAGGTGTAACACACAAGCAATGAAATGCATGTCAGCAAATGCGTTAGCAGCACTGTAGAATCATCGTAACAACAATCACACTTTTTCTTTTATTGTAGACACACAACCACTGTGACAGATGGCAAAAATCAAACAGTATCAGATTCATTTCTTTCATATACATTTCTGTTGCTCATACCTGGGTTTTCTCCCACATTGGTGCTCTAAGGCAAGCAAATAGAAAGTTGTATGCACATTCTCTTAGCAGCAAAGCTGCTCAAGCAAGCTGTAATTTGACAGGTGTGCGAGTCTTAGCAGCGAAGCTGCTTAAGCTAGCCGTAATTTTTAAGGCATCATGCAATACCACGTGGCATTGCGTTACGTGATTTAACCTGTCACGCGACATTGATGTTGGCGGAAACATGTTATGTGAGCTTGGCAGGAACATGTCACGTGTCATTTCATTACATGATTTTGGGGGGAACATGTCACATGACATTGCATTATGTGATGTTGGCAGAAGAATGTCACGTGACACTGCATTACGGTATTTTATCAGAAACATGTCACGTGACATTGCGTTACGTGATGTTGGCGAAAACATGTCACATGACATTGTGTTACATGATTTTGAGTGATCACGTAACATGTTCCTGCCAAAATCACGTAACAAATTGTCATGTGACATGCTTCTGCCAAAATCACGTAACGCAGTGTCATGTGACATTTCCCCACTGAAATATCACATGACTATCAAGTGGCCTGTTTCAGTAAACTATCAGCCATATTTCCTGTGATCTGGCCTTGTGTGACCTTGCAGAAGCTGAGTAATTTTTTATTGAACATATCCCTGTTATTTTCACGACAATTTGCAGCACTTTTGTGCAGACATTCCAAGATCACTGCATTTACAAAAAATCTTAATTTAATTTTATCGTACGTCACTTTTACATGAACAGTAGCTTCTATCTCCAACAACTCACTGTGTTTACAAATATTACTACAGTAAAACCTCGTTATAACGAAGTTGAAGGGGCAACGGTAATTACTTCGTTATAACCATTCGTTTGTTATAACCAGTATCAATTTCATCTACAGGAATTTCAAGGGGAATTGCAATTGATTCATTATATTCAATAGTTCGTTATATCCGAGTTAGTTATAACGAGGTTCTACTGTAATGCCTTTATGTTGCAACACTCCCTCTGCAGCCCATTGACCACACACATCAACCTTTGTTCATCCTTGGAAAAACGGAATAGCACAGCTTCAGAATGAAAATCTGCACCTGTCAGACTACATGCAACTGCTGCAAAACAACCATCAAACATAATAAAGGAATGTGTTGAAGAAGGAGCACAGACGGAGGCATTTGTCAATACAAGTGCATCAAGTGCATCATGTCATTAGTGAAAAAGTGAAAACCAAATGTGCCCTACAATGGTCCTTGCATTCATTCTGCTAGTGCCATTCTTACTTTGCACATCTCCACCACGAATAAGTCTACGGTACATTAGATGGTGAGTCTCCATTTATACCAGCAAGCAGGTAACCCACAGCCCAAAGTGGTGATGATGAGTATGTCCAGTCGTGTCACTACACATCTGGCCAACAAAGGTGATGCTGGTTCCTGGTGCACATATACAAGCTGAGACGTGGTTTATTGACGTCTGGACGTCTAGGACCGTCAAAGGCGAGCTCCGACAACTGGCAAGCGTCAAGCAGCCAAAATCCGGGCCAGCGCTAGCTTGAGGCACGAGACCATCGACAATGCTGCGGCTTGCTTGCTGGCCCTCCTTATCGTCTTCTTCATTACAATGACCCCCGGCGACGAGCGTAGCCATCCTGGCTACTTAAGGCGTTGATAGTATGGCCGGGTCATAATAAGGTTTGAGGCGGCTGACGTGGACAATTTCTCGTCCACGACGACGTAAATCCTGCGATGGAGTCAAGGGCTCAACTTCGTAATTGACGGGAGACGTCTGAGTGAGAATGCGGTAGGGACCGTGATATCGTGCGACGAATTTCGACGAAAGTCCGGGCGTACTCGGGGGGATCCAAAGCCAAACGAGGGCTCCTGTTGGGAAAGTGGAGAGGGAGCGGTCACAATCGAGTCGAAGCTTCTGGCGACCTTGTGCGTCTGCTGTCATCGAACGAGCCAACTGTCGACAATCTTCCGCGTACTTAGCAACGTCAGAAATTGGTGTGTATTCACTGGAGTCAGGTGTGTAAGGCAGCACAGTGTCCAGTGTACATGATGGCTCGCGTCCGTACAAAAGAAAGAACGGTGAGAATCCGGTGGTCGCTTGCGTAGCAGTGTTGTACGCGTACGTCACGAATGGGAGGACGGTGTCCCAGTTGGTCTGGTCGGACGCAGTGTACATTGTCAGCATGTCACCAAGAGTGCGATTGAAGCGTTCTGTCAAACTATTCGTATGCGCTCGTTGTGCGGTGAATAATGTTGCACTGAACAAGCAATGCTTGAACAGCATCAGAGAGAAAGACGCATCCCCTGTCGCTCAAAAGTCCCCTAGGAGCACCATGGTGCAGGACAAAGTTGCGTAGGATGAAAAATGCAACTTCTCTCGCAGTAGCTGTGGGCAACGCTGCGGTCTCAGCGTAACGTGTGAGATGGTCCATGCCAACAATTATCCACCTGTTTCCAGATGCAGTCGAGGGAAGCGGGCCGTATAAGTCGATTCCAACTCGGTCGAATGGACGGCCAGGGCACGAGAGAGGCTGGAGTGTGCCAGTTGGGTGTTCAGGTGGAGTTTTGCGCCGTTGACACTCAATGCAAGCGCGGATATACTTGCACACAAAGGCATACATGCCGCGCCAGTAGTAGCATTGACGAAGGCGGTTGTAGGTCTTTAGAACGCCGGCATGAGCGCTTTGCGGGTCGTTGTGGAAAGCGGCGCAGATATCCTTGCGCATGTGGTGTGGTATCACAAGCAGCCACTTCCGGCCATCAGGTGCGTAATTTCGGCGGTAAAGGAGATCATCTCGAACGACGAAATGGGAAGCATTGCGACGGATAGTTCTAGAAGCGGTACGAAGGGATGGGCTAGCCAGAAAGTCAAGGAGTTGGCAAACCCACGGATCCTTGCGTTGCTCCGATGACGTCCACAAAGTCAATTGGAGAGAGGGAAGAACCTGACGGTGAAGCCGTGTCGGACACTAGTGGTGAGCGGGACAGTGCATCGGCGTCGGAGTGTTTACGGCCTGACCGGTATATAACACAAATGTCGTACTCTTGCAGACGGAGCGCCCAGTGACCGAGGCACCCTGATGGGTCTTTCAGTGACGAGAGCCAACACAAAGCATGGTGATCTGTGACAACGTCAAAGGGGCGACCATAAAGATACGGGTGAAACTTCGCCAACGCCCAAATTATGGCGAGGCACTCTTTCTCGGTAACAGAGTAATTGCACTCGGCTTTCTTGAGGGTTCGACTCGCATAAGCCACAACGTATTCCTCGCAGCCTGGCTTCCGCTGAGCCAAGACAGCACCAAGACCGACGCCGCTGGCATCAGTGTGGACCTCCGTAGGCGCATTGGGATCAAAGTGACGGAGTATAGGAGGCGACGTTAGCAAGCGCCTTAGCGTCGTAAAAGATGCGTCGCACTCGGTTGACCATGCAAGCAGGCCGTTAGAGGCGGTGAGAAGGTTCGTAAGAGGTGCGATGATGGTAGCAAAGTCGCGGACGAATCGACGGAAGTAAGAACACAACCCAATGAAACTTCGAAGCGCCTTCAAAGAGGTGGGCTTGGGATACTCGGCAAAAGCACGCAGTTTCGCGGGGTCCGGGAGGACGCCGTCTTTGCAGACGACGTGGCCTAGTATCGTCAGCTGGTGCGCACCAAAATGACACTTCTTTACGTTAAGTTGAAGTCCGGCAGATATGAGGCACTTCAGAATAGCACGTAGGCGCATAAGGTGAGTGGGAAAATCTCGAGAAAAGACTACGATGTCATCAAGGTAACAGAGGCAGGTATTCCATTTGTAACCGCGAAGAATGTTATCCATCATCCGTTCAAATGTAGCTGGCGCGTTACACAATCCGAACGGCATCACCTTAAACTCGTACAGTCCATCGGGAGTAATGAAGGCAGTCTTCGGGCGATCAGGTTCAGCCATCGGGACTTGCCAGTAACCCGACCGCAAATCCAAAGAGGATTCTGCTCCTTGCAGGCAGTCGAGAGCGTCGTCGATGCGCGGCAACGGGTACACATCCTTCCGAGTTATCTTGTTGAGGCGGCGATAGTCAACACAAAATCTGATGGATCCATCCTTTTTGCGCACAAGTACAACAGGCGATGACCAGGGGCCCTGCGACGGCGGAATGACGCCGCGTGTAAGCATGTCATCGACTTATTCGTTGATGATACGCTGTTCTTCCGCCGATACTCGGTAAGGGCGCTGGCGTAAGGGAGCATGAGAGCCGGTGTCGATATGGTGCGCAACACTCGTTGTACGACCTAAAGATGACTGGGTGCAATCGAAGGACAAGCGGAACTCTCGCAGAAGGGAGATGAGTTCATCGCGATGCGTGGGCGGTAGATCGGCGGCGACAGAGGGGCAAGAACCGTCAGGAGCTGGAGATTTTGAAACGGGTGACGTCATAGCATTTAGTTGAAGGCAGGGTTCGTCCTCAGTGAAATCCAGGGAATGCAGGAATTCGACATCTTGTATATGGCCCAAGCACTCACCACGGAGTAGGGTAATAAGCGTCGAGGATGTGTTGGAAATCATCATCGTCGCAGTACCAGACTCCATGGTAAGTACTGCAAACGGCAGGCGTAGACCACGACGACGGAGAAAGACATCGGAGGGGGCAAACAAGACCATTCCTTCTAGGGCGGCCGGGCAGGAGACAGGGACGAGGGTCCACGTTTTCGGTGGTATATCTGTGTCTTCGGCAACCACAAGTTTGCGAGGGTCGAGAACAGGGTCAGCCGAAATGGAGTCTTGCAGCGGCGTAAGAGCCACTTCCGCCCGAGAACAGTCTATGACGGCACGATGACGTGAGAGAAAGTCCCATCCGAGAATAATGTCATGGGAGCATGACGGCAGCACATAGAACTCTATCACGTAAAGTACGTCTTGGATAACGACACGCGCGGTGCACATGGCAGAACGAGAAATGCACTGCAAGCTTGCAGTGGCGAGCGATAGTCCTGGAACCAACATCGTCAATTTCTTTATCCTACGGCAGAGATTTTGACAAATTACAGAAACAGCGGCCCCTGTGTCAATAAGCGCTATTGCGGCAGTCCCTTCAATGTTCACATCGATGATGTTTTGCGGCGAAAGAGATGGAGGCCTTTGATAGTTCGCGTCGCGTGCAGCTCTTGCGTCCGGAACTGCAGCAATCAGTTTCCCTCTTCCGTAGTTTGACGGCGACGCATCGGTGATAGCGAGTGTCGTCGAGGGGATGGAGAGTGACGGTTTGAGTAGGGCGGATGATCATCCGTGGTGTACCTTGGTGGCGTACGGAAGGGCGGAGGAACAGGCTCGGCAAATGTGTCGTTCGGGCTAGGAGGATACCGGCGACAGTAGCGGGCGACGTGCCCAGCGACACCACAGGCGTAGCAGATCGGCTTGTTGTCGGACGTCCGCCACGAGTCCTGGCGTCGGAAGAGCGGAGCCGGAGGCCTCTCGTAAGTGGGCGTCGCAGCACGCACTGTCGTCGGGGCGGTGTGGGTCGAAACCACGGGTCGGAAATATGACGCAGGCTGTTGAGGTGGGCGAGCAGCCACAGAAGCGTAGGTTAGAGGGGCAGTGACAGGTGGTGGCTGTGGCATAGGCGGGAGGCTCTCGGCAACATGGGCGCGAATGACCTGTTGAAGGTCCGGAGCCAAAGACGGTGTAGGCGCGTGCGTGAGAGGTAGTAAGGAGAGCTGACGTGCTACCTCTTCACGGATAAAATCCTGGATTGTGGATAACAGCGGCTGTTGATCGGCAGGGTGGGGGGCTGGCTGCAAACTTGACAAAGTAGAATGCGCACCAGGAATTGTGAGGGCTTGGCTAGCGATTGCGCGCTGCTTACGCAACTCGTCAAAGCTCTGAATGAGATGAGGGCGTCCACGGTGGCGGGATTTTTTGCAAGAAGCATCTGAAAGGCGTCGTCCTCGATGCCTTTCAGAATGTGCTTGATCTTCTCGTCCTCAGAAGGAACGCCGAGACGGAAACGCCGGTTGCACTGACATCCATGCGCTCCGGCAACTTTTCGGTATTTTGTGTTAAAAATCCCTTTTCTGACACATTGTTTGGACTGGATTGGATCCGTAAAAGCCCCGGGAACAAGCAACACCCACCTTCAGCGGTGAGTGGCTGTTTTTCGGTTTTCTGCGAGCCCAAACGTCGAGGCGTCGACATCCGTGCCAGGCCTAACGCACCGCCGCATAGGCGGCTGCTGGGCCCATTGGCGTGGTAGCGTCTCCATCGACATGGACGCTCGTCAGGAAACATCGATGCCTCTTCAGGGGCAAGGGCTGGTACCGAACCATCAGAAGTCGGGGGCAGATGCCAACGAAATAGACGTTCAGGTGTCGTCGCACCAGGATTCGTCCTCGACAGAAACCGAGAGTGTGACTGCGGCGGAACGCCGAGACGGTCGCCCATGGACGGAGGACGGCTGGCAGACAGTTCTGTCACGCCGGCAGAAGAAGAACCAGGTGAAAGAGCAGAGAACCGCGTCTCAAGTCGCGGATTGTAACAACCCATCAAGCAGTCAACCGAAGCAGGGAAGTCAGGTGAAGCATGGACGTCGTCCGAGAAGGCGCCGTCCTCTCCCGCCCTTGCCAAGGGAAGATATAAAAGTCGTCCTTAGACCGCACAAAGGCCTCGTCGTAAAAGACCTGCTTGGGTATGAAATATCTGCCGCCGTCATAGACACTTGCCACCGACATTTCGACGGCAGTAGCTTCATGCTGCGCGTTCACCCGGGCTCGAACATCATCATCGTATCGACTCCTCATGAGCATGTGGCCAAAGATTTAAGAGAGCTCAACCATTTAACTATCAGGGGCCGAGTGCACTCGTTCAACTCTTATGTAGCGGATCCAGAGGACGTCCTACGAGGTGTTGTGCATGATATTCCGCCTGGGACTTCCCAAGCGGATCTTATGGCCAATCTCCGTGTGCGCACCCAGGGAGTGACAATTGAGCGGGCGCGCATGCTCGGATCTACGAAGACAGCCATCATCACCTTCACGGGCAAAACACTACCCAGATGTGTCTATTTCATGGGAGCGGAAGCCGTCTGCTATCCCCACAAGCCTACAAAACAGGCATGCAAGGTATGCCATTCTAAAGGCCATCGCACCGACGTGTGCCCAACACCTGACGCCAATGTGTGCCCCACTTGCGGTGCACGTGAACCTACACAAGGACATGAGTGCACGCCTAAGTGTGCTATCTGCGGGGAGGACCACATAACAGGTGACAAACTGTGCAAGAAAAAACTCAAAAACGTGCCACCTAGGAAGTCACGCGCGGTTCGGCCAGACAAGTCACACCATCCGCGCTGGTACAGCTCCGACAGAGACTCTTCAGCAGAATTACGCTCGCGATCAGGATCCAGGTCGCGAGCGTCTTCAAGAGACCGAACACCATCTGCAGCTGGGAAACACCACAAACAGCAGAAGCAACAGCAGCTGCAGCAGCCGAAGGAACCGGCACAGCAGATAGTGCCACTCAAGAACAAGACACAAGAAACCACCTACCAACCAAGTAATCAGGTGAGCTGGTCGACGGTTGTGTCTCCATCTGCTCCCTTAACAGAGAATCCTGAGTACCAAAAGATAATTGCCGAGCATAAGAAATTAGCTCTAGAAAACAAGCAACTCAGAAACCAAATTAAGGAGGAACGCCTCGAGTTCCAGAAAATCATTTCGTCTTTAGAAGCCAAGCTTGAGGCTAGGATTAACGCCTTAGAAACGCACGACAGGGCAACGCGCACTATTGCTAAGACAGTGGTGACCACCCCGTCGGTGGCACAAACGGCTACAAACAATCTCTCAGAGCCGTTTCGCGAGGGGGCCCGCGTTAGCCAATTACAAATGGGGCCACAGTTACAAGGCTTGCAGGATTTAATATGAGAGCTGCACTCACACCAGCAGCGTGTAGCTTCCGAACTCAAAGAGCAGTTACAGCAGCAAATGCACGAAATGCTTTCCGAGTCAAAGAAACACTTGGCAATAGAAATTCAGCAGCAGCGTCAATATGTAAACGAGTCACTTGCAGGTATGCAAAGAGCCATGAACAAACGTGTCAGCGTTACCCCTGCGAGCAGCCCGTTGCCGAAGGACTGCCGCGTGACCGGACGCGTCCAATAAGAGTAGTAGCCAACATGGCGCAAAATAACTCGATGCAAAACCCCGACCACCTAGAAATCTGGCAGTGGAATTGTCGGACGTTCCACAAACGAGCGGCGGCACTCCAGAATTACATTCATTCGGCTTTAATGCCACCCGATGTGGTATGCCTGCAAGAAGTCGGGAACCGTCCCGTCACATTGCAGGGATATTACACGCTATACGACCCGAAATACCCTCGCGTCACAGCGCTGGTGACCAAATCCATTACAGCCACGTTAACTCATTGCGATAAGACCGAAATTAATCACCAAGTAGTTACCGTGCTTCCCCACAAACGAGGGAAAGTGCGCACTGTAATCTTAAATATATACAGTCCCCCCAAAAAGAGACATGACGACTTTACCGAAATCCTAAAGGAGGCCACACGTGTCGTTGGTACCAAAGATCAGCTCGTGGTGGTGGGCGACTTCAACGCTCCTAGCACCGCTTGGGGCTACAACCGCGATTCACCTAAGGGCGTGTTACTAGAGCACGTCACGTCCAAATTGGGTTTTAACCTGATTACTCTGCCGACAGCACCCACCAGGCTCGGTAACAGCGTGAGCAGGGATACGTACCCTGATTTAACTTTTACGTTAAACATTAAAAACGCGACGTGGTCGAACCTCGATGAAAATCTAGGCAGCGACCACTACATCATCAGTACCTCCATATCATCGCCGAAACTTCGACGAGTCGCTGGTGACGTTGTAATGACCGACTGGGTGTCCTTTCGAAAGCACCCTCTGCCGGAGAACGTACCTAGTGATGTCAATGGGTGGGCCGCGTTCATCCGCGAAACGCATAAGGCAACCTCCAAGAATATAACGCGCATGGCGGAAGTGCCTGCAGTAGATCGACACCTGCTGAATCTTTGGGATAGTAGAAGGGCGCTGCTCAGGAGATGGAAGAGGCAACGCCTAAACCGCTGCCTTTACAGACGAATCGCTGCGCTTTCGGAAGAAGCGAACAAATACGCTGCGAAACTTGCCACCGACGGCTGGGTGCAGTTCTGCGGATCCCTCCGCGGCACTCTGGGGACCAGTCGGACGTGGGCGATACTTAGGGCAATGTTGGAGCCGGAGAAATCCAAGTCCGCGACGAGCCGCACTCTCCAAAGAATAGTGCACGACTACCCCGGCACCGACGCGGAGCTGATCCAAGCGCTGAAGGAACGGTATGTAGGTACTGATGATGTCCTGCCTTGCGACATAGAGTACACGGGCACCGAGCGTGCTGACTTGGACGCCCCAATCACTAAGGAAGAGGTTTTCGCTGCAGCACAGGCCGCCAACAGGAACTCTGCCCCGGGGTCCGATAGAATTACCAACGCCATGATCCGAAATCTCAGCAGCAAAGTCCTTGAACAGATTACGCACTTCCTTAACGACCAGTGCTGGTCCCAAGGTCGCGTTCCCCCGGAATGGAAGGATGCCACGATAATAACTATACCCAAGCCAGGTAAAAAACCCTCTCTCGGAGCCTTGCGGCCCATTTCACTCACGTCTTGTATGGGAAAGCTCTATGAGCGAGTGATACAAGCACGGCTTCAAAATTTCATAGAGGACGAAAATCTTTTCCCAGCAACCATGATCGGTTTTCGTAACGGGCTATCGACCCAGGACGCCTTCCTCCTTTTAAAGGAAGAGGTTTTGAGTACGGTTCCCCGTGGCGGCGAACATTTGATCTTAGCCCTCGATCTCAAAGGGGCATTTGATAACGTTTCACACACGAGGCCGTTCTCTCAGAGCTCAACGCAATCGGCTGCGGAGAGCGAATATTCAACTATATTAAATCCTTCCTCTCAGGGCGGACGGCCACCATTGGAATTGGTGAGACAAGGTCGGAACAGTTTTCGATGCCTAACAAGGGAACACCTCAAGGGGCGGTCATCTCCCCTTTGCTCTTCAACATTGCTATGCGCAGACTTGCTCGTGCACTTGACGAGATCCCGCATCTTGGCTACACACTGTATGCGGATGATATTACCCTTTGGGCCACGAAGGGGTCGTTGGCGCAAAAAGAGCAAACCCTACAGGCTGCTGCGACAGCCGTAGCGGATTTCGCAAGAAATAGCGGCCTCAGCTGCGCGCCAGAAAAATCTGAACTTATACGAGTGCGCAGTAAGTACTACAAGAGCAACGGCAACATAAACTTAGAGGTTGACGGTCATGCCATTGCAGAGGTGACCCAGGCCCGTATATTAGGTTTCTGGGTGCAAGGAAATGGCAAAGCCAGTCACACCATAACAACCTTAAAAACATCAGTTAAGCAGATTGCTAGAATGATTCGGCGAATCACTTATCACAAGAAAGAGATGAAGGAGAACGATACCCTCCGTCTTGTTCAGGCCTTGATTATGAGCAGGGTGGCCTTCCGTACCACTCACTCGACAAAAGTGAGGAGAGCCAGGTGGACTCCCTCATTAGAAGCGCATTTAAGGCAGCACTCGGTCAGTACACCGACAGAGCGACTGTTAGCACTTGGTATACACTATGCTGAGCTCAGTGCGGCGGTCCTCATCTCTCAGAGGAATCGCCTTAGTCAAACTGCAGCAGGCAGGACAATACTCAGTAGGGTAGGAATCTCTCCGTATCCACAGCACCTTGATGAGGAGCTGGTCAACGTACCTGCGGTGGTCCGCAGGCAGATCACGATCTCGCCAGTGCCAAAAAATATGAATCGCGACTGTCACGCTGAACGACGTGCTGCGAGAGTCAAGTGGCTCCGAAAACAGCTCGACTCAGCGCCCAACGTAACATACGTCGATGCGGCCAGTTACGGTTACGACTGGCACAAGCACGTAATTACGGTCGTTGACAACAACATAAGGCTGCTGACGAGCGCCTCCCTACGTACGACCTCGGTCACAAAGGCAGAGGCAACTGCCATCGCCTTAGCATTGAGGTTTCATGAGCGTAGAGGAGAGCCATCAGTAATCCTATCCGACTCTCAAGAGGCATGCCGGCTCTTTTTTAACCGGCCGCCTTCCCACCACGGCGCTTAGGCTGCTAGGACCCACACCCACTCGCCACCATCGGCTGATCTGGTGCCCGGGCCACGCAGGGCTTGAGGGCAACGAAAGGGCGGACGCTCTAGCTCGCGCGTTTTGTAACCGAGCGGAGGGTCCCTCTAATTCGTTAGCCATACCAATTCTAGCTAGGGAGATTCTTGTCCACCAGCGCTTCACGCGACAAAAATACGGGGCGCCTCATAAGTCCCTTAGTGGTGAAGATGCCGCCGATCTTCGCAAAATTCAGACAGATGTTTACCCCCATCTATTGAAACTACACGCAATATATCCGACTCTATACCCGGCCGTGTGTCCGTGGTGCGGCGGTAGGCCGACTCTCTACCACATCTCGTGGGGATGCGCGAGCAAACCAAGCGATTTAGCCTGTTATCTCGGCAACACTTTAATTCCTAGTACGGAGCAGTGGGAGGCACAACTCGCCAGCTCGGACCTGGGGGTGCAAATGGCGCTCCTGGATCAAGTCCGGCGGGCAGCCAAAGCCAGTGGAGCCCTGGACGTAGGGCCCCAACCATAGAAGCTCCAAGTTCACCCTTCCCCCTTTTATTCTAATAAAGTTACTTCTCTCTCTCTCTCTCGTCCTCAGTCATCGCGGAGCTCACACGGCTGCACAGGTTGAGCACATCCTCGATGTAGCTCGTGAAGTTCTCTCCGGGTTGCTGAGCACGTTGACGCAAGGTCCGCTCTGCACGAAGCTTGCGCGCCGTAGGCCGGCCAAAGACATCCGTAAAGGAAGTCTTAAACACAGGCCAAGTTGGAATAGTGGTCGCGTGGTTGTTATACCACAGTTGAGCGACATCGGCGAGGTAAAACGCAACGTGACTCAACTTCATTGGATCGTCCCATTTGTTATGCTCACTTACTCGTTCGTACACAGTTAACCAGTCTTCAACATCCGAGTCACCTGAGCCGTTGAAGATTGGCGGGTCCCGCTGACGGTGGACGGCGCCGCAGGTGACATGGATTGCCGAAGGTCCGGGCTGAGCCATGATGACGCTGGGGACAGGAACAGGTTGAAGCGTCCGGGAGCGAAGTTCCAGATTGGTACTGGGAACCCACGCACCTCCACCAAATGGGACGTGGTTTATTGACGTCTGGACGTCTAGGACCGTCAAAGGCGAGCTCCGACAACCGGCAAGCGTCAAGCAGACAACATCCGGGCCAGCGCTAGCTCGAGGCACGAGACCATCGACAACGCTGCGGCTTGCTTGCTGGCCCTCCTTATCGTCTTCTTCATTACAAAGCCAATATTACGCCGCTGAACATGAACTGATGATGATAGCAACAAAACTACGCGCATTACAGGGCCCTAAGTTCTTGCGTCTCAATCTGCAAGTATTGTACAGATCAGGAAGGCGAAGTGCACAAATAATTCTCGCACTATAGTTGTGCTACCATTCATTTAGATTAAGTCTACACACAGAAAGACAATACTATCAGAAGCAGAGAACATGCAGTGATGAACTTTTTCACAACATATGATACCGCATGACAGTACAATGACAACCTACAGACAAAAAGGACTCGTTCCCGCTGGAAACTTGCAGAAGTCATAGTATCAATGCGACCATTCGTAAGTGATTGCTTTGGTAAAAAATGAGGCTATATTGGGTCAGTTAGTGCCCGTTGGTTTTAGCAGCCGTGCAAATGTTGTGGTAAACCTCTGAACTAATGAACGGCAGCCGGGAGCAGGATGTCCTTATTTTAAGTTGGTTATGGCGGTGAAAGCAGCTATCAATAGCATCAATCACAGGAGATTTCGATGTGGCAACAATGTGGCTGCTCTTCCCAGTGTGAATATTGGCTGCTCTGAGTTGCTGCTTGATCATAAGCCACAAACAGTCACACAATCTCTTTATGTCATCGGTGTCAATGAACCTTCAGATATATACAGGCACAAGACAGCTGCCTATTTTACAAGGAAATGGTGGTGTGAGCACGTGTGAACAACACCAATCATGACGGAAAGCTGTATAATGCCGGGCAGGATGTGCTAGTCATTCCAAACATTGCTCACTATGAGTCGCTTCTTGCTCACATGTTTAGTCAGATGTCGGACCTTTGTAAATCACCACAGTGAATAAACTCTTAGTTGTTCATCTTTTTGATAGAAAATAAGGGAATTATTATTATTAGTTTCTTGAGCCACCATTAATGAAATTTAAAAAGCATACAGAATTAAATTGAGCTCGTCCTTTCTTGCTCAGTATTGAAAATTTACAAGTCAACTCATGCTCCAGATTGCCGCATCAATACTGTCAGCAAAATAAGCTCCGATATCAGGCTCCAGACTGCCGCATGAATGCTATCAGCAAAATAACCTGCGATATGAAGTGGCATAGTCAGGATTCTATTCAGAGAGGAAAGTCTGAGCCCCCCCCACATTCCCATTCTGTTTGTGGGTGTGCATATTTGTATGTGTTCACATACAGGGTGTTTCGGAAAATGTGTCCAAAAATCATATACAGAAAAGCAGATATTTGTGCCGTTTTGCAAAAGTGCTTTGTTCATAGTGGCATGCACTGCAAGATGTGTAGGAGCAAAAATGTGAGCATTAATTAATAAAATTAGACTTATAACAATTAAACCAAATTAGCTAGATGTTCAAACCTAATTGAAGAATCGCGGTTATTTACACAAGGGAGTCCACATCCATCATAATACATTCGTAAAAGGCCGACACTGCTAATTTTAGCAGATCGATGAAACCTGGGTGACTGCACCAGGAAACCGAAACCAACTGTTCAAAGAATGCAGTTGCCGCTACCTTCACTAGAACCCTGTGTAACATAGTTCTTTCCCTCGCATTGCCAAGCAGCTACGAGTATGCCTCAAAGTCACATGGCTGTTCCTGCAAGCGAGATCAGGAGCAGCAACGAAACAATAAAAATCACTGCTTGATAACCACACTTGCTCATCATCACTTGTGTCACGCATGCCACTACCAAAGGTAGCAGCAACTTGGCTCTTTGACCGCTGAGTCTCGGTTTCTTGGATGAAATTAGCCAGAGTTCATTGAAGAAATTAGAAGCATCATCCTTTTGCAAATATTACACAAGATATGGATTCCCTATAAAAAATAACTTCCATTTTTCAATTAAGCTTCAACATCTAGCAGTTGTGGTTTAAAAGTCCATGAGTCCAATTTTCTTAATAACAGTTCAAATTATTGCTCCTGCACATTTTACAGTGCGTGCCGCAATGACCACACTCCTGCAAAGAGTGCACACTATCCGCTATTTTATAGTTATAGAACTTTTGGACACGTTTTCTGAAATGCCCAGTATGTTACATATACACGTAGTTGAAATCCAAACTAGAAGAGAAGCTCAGGGGAAGATGGATGCTTGAATTGATGAACAAATCGCAAGATACGATTTAGAACAGGGAATGTCGCAGGAGCCAACGTTTAGACAAGCGGACTTGTCTTCGTCAGGGTGGCAACTGTTCAGTTGCCACCCTGACGAAGACAAGTCCGCTTGTCTAAACGTTGGCTCCTGCGACATTCCCTGTTCTAAATCGTATCTTGCGATTTGTTCATCGATATACACATAGTATTTCAGAGACGTTTAAACCACCCTGAGAAGCCTTACATGCTAGGGCTGCTACAAACATAGTGTTAATAGCAATGCTACTCGTTTCCACTAGCTCGCACCTAGATTACTTCCCACCTAAAGGAAATACGTGCAGATAATGAGTAAAACATTCGCACCTTCAATGTCAGAGACAACGAGAGATTCGACAAAGCGCACCCTGTCTGGGCCATGCACTTTGCTCTGCAGCATGTGCGAGACATCAAACAGGCTTGCATGGCGCCGTGTGTGCAGATGCGAGGCAGTGAGGCTCAGGTTGCTGTACTGCACAGGCATGGCATAGCCCGCGAATGGAACCATCTTGCCACCATGTTTTACGTGGAAGTTGTACAATGCTGTTCGCTGCAGGGCCTGTGATGCACATATGGAAGGCATGCTCTATGAAACATACACTACAGTGTCACAGGGCTGTTAAACTATTCTGGACAGTATATCTTAGGGATGCATGAATCACAATCCCTACTTTTACAGTGCCAGCACAAGCACATACATACATTATACATATATATATATTGGAGGGGGGGGGGGGGCATGCTGTAGTGAAAAAAAAAAAGGTTTTACAGCTGCATGATTTCAAGCACTGTATTAAGAACATCTTCCAGGTTTAGATAGAGGGTGAGAGGACAGATACTAAAAAATGTTATGTGCTGAAGCCAGCTACACGAGCAATATAGTGTTGTGGTACATGCACTAGAGCATTTTAATGGCAAAACACGCCTGCAGGCGGATCCAACAGTAGCAAAAGGTGAACGCCAATTCTTGCTAATTCTTTCCTGAGCCAACAACACATTCGCACAATCATTCAGTCAAGCGAACAAGCGTGAAACGGCGACTCACTCTGGTCCCTGTACTGCACGAATAAACTGTTTGGCCGTGCCAGTTTAACAGGATTGAACGAACGCTAAAAATGAACTGTTGAAACTGTAGCACGTGCACCAAGGTCGCAGCTAGGAGCTTGCGCATGGTTCGCGGGCTCTCCGTGCGGACGCCACTAGCGCGAGAGTGTCTTCGAAATGTGCGCCCTTACCTCGTCGCTGGCACGGCGCACTTGTTGCGCGATCAGGAACAGCGACCGTGGACCGCCGCGACGCAGGATGACTCGGCAAGCGGGCACTCTCATGTTGTTGTGCAGGCGGCCAGACGACGACTACGGGAACGCGCGCTCGTCGATTACGGGACCAGCGGCCTCCGTCGTCTTATCAAGCGTCGCGCGACAACAGGCTGCGATGATGATAACGACAAACACGCTACCGCCAAAAGAACACACGAAGCTGGCCGTCGATGTCTCGGCTCTTTTACCGACTGCTGTGGGTCTTGTTTCGATGCGTAAACACCGACACGGTCCGCGCCCGTCGTTGCACATGGAGGCCCGCGTCAATCAACGCGGAGCCGCCAGGCCCGCTTCTCTTTAGTCGCGTGCAGCACTGTGATTCGTAATCTACGGAACGCAACTCTTGTCATCACTACACAAAACATCATGAATTATGTACGCTAGTTATGGTAAAGGTCCGGCAGCCTCACACGCCTTTTGCGAATTTTCTCTTGGATTGATAAGTTACCCTTATGCAACAAAAAAACGCCATGATTCTAAAATTTGGAGAGAAATTTACTGCGCCCTTGGGGCGCAATAAAGACGACACCACAGTCACTGACTCACTGCCTTGAAGTTCCCGCGCCGATACGCCAGGACGTCACACGTATTGCGCCCATGTAGGTCCTTCCTCCGTCATTGCCCCTGTGTAATTCTTTATCGGCAACTATGAATCGCATCGTGTTATACAAAGGAGTTGGAGAGCAGCGTGAAAAAAAAAAAAAAAGAACACTTTTTTGAAATCTATGACGTTACACCTACGCACCAGCATTGATTAGCGCGCGAATTTCAAGAAATGGAACTCTAGACCTCCATTTCCCATTGTAGAAAATAGCGCATGATCGGAAAGTCAACAAGTTCTAAAGCAATTCTTCGGCTAAACTGATTCAAAGTCTCGCTTCAGTGACCCTCCAGCACCAGCCAGTGCTCAGTAACAAAGACAGCTGAAGCCTTTCACATATGACATGGTCTACACACAATACCAGTAACATCCTTAGCATACCAAAGCATTTATCTGATAGCACCACTCTTTATTCATCATGCCAGGCAATCTGTCCTAATTTTCTCCACGAGGAAAAATAAAATTGCACAGTAATGCAGAAAACAATACATCAGAAATTTCAAAGAACAAGTAATGTCTTGATTTCATACTTCAAGGTATATATGCCATAAAAGCAGGTGGCAAGAGAAAAATGAATTCATTATAAGTCTGTATTAAGCACTTTAAAATTATAAATTCCACAATTGCAGGGTCTCATTATATGCAATTAGGAAATACTCTGCACATTATGGTTTACAAGCAATAGCCCATAAAGCTAGCGTTCATGCTGAGCGCTTGCATGGCTTCACAGATGTGGTTTCAATGTCTATGGTACCTTGGATTGCATGGTTTCAACAGTAAAAATTCATGTAAAGGAATCTGTTGTCAGTGTGAGCCGTGTGTTGCCAGTTAAATGAAAAGAATATTGAAACAAGACACACATAGATGACGAAAGCTTTTTTTATTAACCGCAACTTAGACCTCAACCTGAAACTCAAAGTAAGATGGATCAAAGTAGTGCACTCGAACATAACCATCTTCACCACCACTGCTGTAGCTGCAATGGAGAAAGAACAAAAATACTGTCATCAGCATCTCAGAATGCAGCATACTTCAGGCAGACACCACAGCAGAAAGGTGAAATAAATGTTTACACCATTTAAAACTCACTCAGCTGTTGAATACACCTCCTTCATGTTGATGAATAGATTCAGCAACATGCTAGCCAGATTGCACAACACGAATGTTCAACAAAAAGAGGAGGATTGAAAAGGGGGCTGCCCATGTGGCAACAGCAAAGCAGTGGCATGTACTGTATATATACTACTTTGTCTTTGTTAATCCTACTGTGCCAACATGCAGTTCGCATCTCTTCAAAATGGCTGAACATCACGCACCATCTGTTCCTTTTCATTACTGACCCTTCTTCCACTTTTCTGAGAGGCCCCTCATCGCCACTTGCAATGACGTAATCACATCTTCTAGTGGAAGTGAAACTGTTAAAAACATTTTCACGAATGCCTTGCCAGCTTAATTATAAATAGCAACAAAATTCACCTGTGAGACTATCTGTGATGTGCTAAGCAAGTGCTACATTTGAAAACATCCATGGTATAAGCTAAGCCTAAAACTTGAAAATCCCCATACCACATTTATATTTTTCAGGTTTTGCACATTTCACAAGCAAAAGCATAGTGTCCCTACAACCATATAAAACTTGGTGCTTTCATCGAAAATGAGATATAATGATGCACAACGATGGCACTGTCCACTTTTGTATGCTTTCTATAGTAAAATAAACTGCTTATTACGATTCTCCAGTGCAGCAATATCGGATACAGCGAATGAATCCAGCTACAGTGCACGATGAAAATGGCTCGCTGCGATGTGCCTTGCACCTTGTCTACCCTGTCAGCAAACGAGTCAACCGCTTACGAGGAAGTGAGAGGAGGACCTTTCCTCACAAACACCTCTCCTGAAGCCACCGCTTTGGCCTCACAGTGAAATCGCCAACACAGTGAAATGCCACGGTTTCTTTCTTAAAACAATACATTCAGATGAACTTTCATTCTAAACACACGAAAATTGGATGCGCGCAGGATTCGAGGGCGCATTAGGTACATGTAGATACGGTATGCCATCAAAAAACACAAAAGGCTTGCAAGTCGAAAACAGGAGTTGAACAGGCTGGCTTGACTAAAAAAGTAAATCACACCTCTTGCCATCGGGGTGGAATGCAACACTGTTAATGGGACCGAAGTGATCCTTGACACGGCCAAACTCTTCTTCAAAGATGAGGTGGAAGAAACGGGCGTCGAACTTTCCAGCTTTCACGGATGATGTTGTCACATCCATGGCCTCCTGACCACCACCAAGCACGACCTGCGAAACAAGTCCACAAGAAGAGCCATTATGTTCAATCATGTGTACATACATTGTCAATATAAGAACTGCTAGCAATAAGTGATTGTTCATGTTCACACAAAGAACTGGCTGATTGCTACAAGACGCCTGCTTGCAAAACTTTCCAAAGCAACTAGCAGTAGAATCAAATGCTATTACACAAGCTTTCTACCATACCACAGCGTTTACTGCCCGATCATTCCGACATTCTCGCAGCTCTGCCTGCGCCCAAAAAATAAGTAAACAGCTATCACGTGTTGACAGATGGATACAAGTGATTGTATTATTTTGGAAAGCAGGTTGAGCCACGGCCGCTCGATGAAAAAGACAGGGTGCGGCCCGCCGCGTCGCGGAGCAGGCAATGGGAGGGAGCGTGGCAGCGGAGTTGACAGTTGTCGCCGCATTTCGCGATGGGGGCGCTAGTGGTAAGGGAAAGCCCCACGCGACGCGAAGGCGGGAAGGAGCAAGCATTCAAAAAGAACGGGAAGGTCGAGTCGGGTGTTTTGTTTTGTTTTTCCCGATGTGTAGTGTAACCGTTATCTGTCACTCAAGACACTTTGCGCGTGCGTGGTCTTTTGTGTGATAGGTACAATGCCGCGCAAATGTTGTGTGCTGCTGTGTTCAACGAATGCAGCGAAGGACCCCCAAATACGCTACCACGAGTTCCCCAGTGATGCGAAACGCAGGGCAGCATGGCTGCGAAACATTTCTCGTCAGGGACCCGGCGGGAAAGGAGCAATGTGGCAGCCGAATGACAGTTCCCTGGTGCGTGCTTTGAATTTTATGGAGCAGGACTACAAGAGGACCGCTAAGCTGAGGGTGCTTTTGCCAACTGTGGTGCCGACAGTGTTCCTGACAATGTTCCACTTACATGAGCACGAGGAGTATGCCAGCTTTGAGGAAGAAGCGACCAGGGATACATTAGAGCGCAAAAAAAAGGACGAAACACAGGAAAAGACGACAACACAGTGGGAGCGTGTTTCAGGTGCGCTAAGTAACCAGTATGGCGTGCGTATTCACACTATGTAATACCTGTTCCTCGTTCCCCCCATAATATTTTGGCTCTAACGCAGGTACAGTGTCAGGCTTGCAACTCTCAGCTGCAGCTTCAAGAGGCGAACGACGCACTCTATGGCCTAATGGAGAATTTTAACAACGGCAACCTGAAATACCCCAAGATGGAAATTATTGCCATCTGCAAGCTGATAAGCATTTTTATCGACAAAGTGATGAAGATGGCAGAAGTGAGAACTGGCAAAATTTGTGACCTGCTATCGTCAGCACTTCTGCCGCACCTGTCGTTATGCCGAGAGCTGACTTGCGGGGCAGACGGCCACGCCATGGAAATTTGCGAAGTTTTCCTCAAAAAGCTCTTACGAGCGCTTCTTGCAAACTGGGCAGGAAATGTGAACATGCCAGTTGAGCGTCTCGTGCGTCTCGCGCAAAAGCCTCTCGCTAGGAAAGTACTGCGCCTGTGAATCGAACAACATTGTGATCTTTTTCCTCGTGCAATAAAATGATCACGATTTCCCTGTTCTCCCCATTGTTTCTTTTTCTTCGAGTGAAAAACTGAATCCTTCCGTACATACAAATGTCAATGAATGACTCTCCTGTCAATAGAAAAAAGAAGACTAGCATAAACAAACACTTTTCGAGGGTGGACAGCGCAACGGCAACGAAACAGACAAAATAATACGGCAGAATTCCCTACTCGCCCAAGCAATCACTTCAATTGCAAATGGACACTTGCTGTATTTAGGTACAAGCATCGCTGACGCCCATTTGTTGGCGATGCTTTCTAACATCGTTAAACCTCTAGCAGTTTAGTACTAAAGACTTTAAAACCAGCGAGCGCATGCCAGCAGCGCTGTTAAGCCGCGACACGCCTCCGCGCGCACATGTAGGCTCCCCAGCTCTCCCTGACCGGTGGCGCCGCAGCGGCCGCGCGGAAAACTAGGCGCGCTACGCCGTATTCGCCGCACGCGGCGGGCCGCACCGTGTGTTTTTCATCCAGCGGCCGTGGTTGAGCGTAGCACAGGAATTCACTGAGCAGCCACAAGCTTGTATCGCGGAAGACCCACACAATGTTCAGTATCCTAAGAGAATGCATTAAATGAATAAATGCGGTGCTTAGCTTATAAACATTAGAGCTTGAGAGCTTCGCAACTCTCATGGCTAGTAAAGGGTGGGGCACAAATGAACTAAGACACATAGCTGGAGAAACCTTAAAATTTGGCAGCCATATATATATATATATATATATATATATATATATATATATATATATATATATATATATATATGCAAATGCAGTCCCCCCCCCAATCTCAGATATATCAAACTCAAAGAGGATCGCAAAACAGTTCAATACAGCGAACTCCCGTTAAAACGAACTTAATTAAAACGAATTCTTGGATATAACAAACAGCATAGGTATGCGGTTTCCGATAGACTCCATGCAAAAGAAATCCTCTTAAAAGGAACCCTCTCACAGGTAACCTTCCGTTAAGAGGAACTTTCCCAGTGCTGTGGAGAGCCACCCCTAGTTTATTGTAGGGGGCCCCAAGGGCTGGGCACCTGTGTTCTTTTGTTGTCTCCCCACCAAGGAGCCTACAAAAGAACCAAAGACTAAGTAAGCAAAGACACTTAGGTGCCAGCAATGAAACTCTGTTATAGAGTTCTATTGTTGGGGACCCCAAGTGCTGTTAGAGGCACCCTGCCTTCTGGGGCCCTTCTGCCATTTCTTCACCTGGTGTGCTTTTGTTGTCTCCCCACCTCCTGCTCAGCACCTACAGGGAGAGTACAAAGGAACACAAGGCAAAATAATTCAGGAGGGCTAACACAGAGACTCTGGGTACTTGAATAAAGTTGCCTGCCTCCTCCCCATGGTAGTGGTAAAGCAAAGCAGAAGAAAACAAGGACAGGGGCTCCCACAAAGGGGCAAGAGAAAAGGGGGGATATAAAAAAGTGAATTCTGCTTTTTATCCACAACAACGAAGTGTACATATTGGAGCTTTTGGCTGATCAGCACCTCCTGGGGCAAGTGCAGGAAAACTGCCCTGAAGAAAGACAGGCCTAATTTCTAGTCTGGGCGGTAAAGGTGTCCTTGCGGACACGAATGCTGTCGGTATCCTCAAAGGTGCGCCACAATGCCTAACACATTGACTGGAAACGCAAATGACATGCTCACTGAAGAAGTGCTTTCGAAGAATGTGGGAGGTAGGTTGTGCCAGCTTAAGTTCTCTAGTGAACAACCTTTCCCAGTAGCATGGAGATACTGAAGGATACTTAAAATCATTAGACGAAATGTTATTTATGGCTGCTTGCCAGTGCTTGAACACAGTTTTCAAGATGGATAAAAATATGGTTCCATTTGTAATTTTTTTCCCAATTGCAAGTCTACTTGATTGACTTTTCGAAGTAAGATGTTTGGATCCACCTGGGCAAGTGGCCAATCCATTCTTGGAGGCACTTCTGATAAGACGAACAAATTGTCATGGTCCCCTTGAGTTCGTCTTAAAGGGAGTCTGCTGTATATCGATAATGGTTCAGTACATCATGAGTTATCAGTGGGAACGCCGATAACTCACGAAATTCATTGAGGCATCCAGCAGTGATGGCCCACGCAATGTCATCACTTCGCACCACTAAGCACGCTCAGGAAACAGTCTACAAGAGAGCGTTGCTCGACTAAGCTTCAAGCACCAGTCATCCTTTCTATCATTCCGACAAAATTAATCTTTAGTTCAATGGACTGAACTACCAAACAGGTTAATCACGAGAGAAAGAGACGTACACAAGTCTGCAAAGCGTGAAATGGCAAAAACAAACACTCAGTACTGATGATGTTGATGTCGTTAATCTTGGCTCTGGCGATGGCTTTTATGGGTTTGTAGCAGACCACAACTAACAAAAACATGGTCTCTAAGATAGGCACCGCAGTAATGATGTCACAAGGCCCCAAGTCTCGGAGGCTGTGCTTTTGAGAACTACATGCGGTGTCGCAAGAACCATTGGAATGTGCACACTGCGTCGATGCAAGTCAATGCCGCCGATGCAGACTACAGCCGCAGCTAGAACTGCTTTGTATCCCTCTTTTCCCGTGCTTCTGCTGGTCAGCCTTTTCCAAAAATGCCGCTGATATGTGTTACAACTTATTATCGGTGCAGCAGACAAATCAGTGCGTTGGCAAGCGCTGTGCAACTGTGGTGTAGGATAGTGACGTGGTGGTGTCTGTGAAGTGTGGTGGCACCGTGGTGTTATGTACAACGTGATCGAAGGCGACGGCAGCGGTGCTTCTTGATTGAGCGGCGGAGAAACGATGATGACGTCGGCACGAAACGTCACGCATGAAACTGCGGCCCGAAAAAGGAAGAGAAAGTTTGCGCGAAAGGTTGCGCGGCCAAGGCACGGGGGAGAAGAAGAAGAGGACAGTCGAAGACGAGTCGAGGGCAGAACGAGGTCGAGCAGGCTAGAGTGAAGATCCTGGGTGTCTCGCGACTGCGGTGTCGGGTTCCGGACCCGAACGCGTGAAGTCAGGCAAGGCCAGGACGCTCCAGCTGCCCATGGTGTACTCGGAGGTACGCGGCCTTCCAGGGTTCCGGCCGTGACTGTCCAAGGTCACGTCCCAGGTGTCTGTTCCGGCCGTGACTGTTCAAGGTCACGTCCCAGGTGTCCGGGCTTCGACTCCGGTCCCGAACCGCCCGTGGAGGGCGGAACCTTCCGGGTGGTGATCACCTCCTCGGAACGAGCCAGCGTCGGTAAGCAGCCGCAGTTCTTGCGAGGGCAAGAACTACCGCGTCTTCCGCCAAGCGTCGACGTGCTGGTCAGCGCGTGACTCCAGCTGCTGAGACATCGCCAGCGTCCGCCGCCTCAACCCACCAAGCCACCGCCACCATCAGCGCCACCGGTGACTGTTCATTTTCACAAACATTATAGCTGGACAACTTATAGGACATGTTGTAGTTTGTCAGCTTAGACTCGGGGTGTACATTGGAACTTTATCATTTTTTCCTTAATTATGCTTAAAGTTTCTACTTTTCTTGTCTCACTTTAATTGGCTTCGTAATTTCTTAGCTCTGAGGCTTTTCTCTCCGAGCAACAATTTATTCAACCGTAAACCTGCATCACAAATTGGCGTCCGCTACGACAGGACGAAGCCAATAGTGGTATAGTGGTGGTAGCGGTAGGCGTATTAAGAATATGGCAAGCGCTCGAGATCTAATGGCTTTGGCCGAGCGCATGGGGCTCGAAGGCGAAGAGCTGAGGACGTCACAGGAAAGAAAGGAAACTTTGATTACTGGTTGGACATGGGCCACAATACTAAGCTCTTCCATATCAATATGTTGAAGCGTTATGAAGAGCGTCAACCTGAAAGCGCATCACAGTCGGCAACTTTTATTGTAGTGGAGGAGGAAGAGACCGATACGCCAATACCTACCTTCAAGGCTACTGCGAGCTCTGGGATAGAAGCGGTTAAGATTGGCCGAGACCTCCACGAAAGCCAGCGTAACGAACTTCGCGAGATCTTGGCAAGTCACGAAGACGTCTTTTCCGAAATTCCGGGAAAAACAAATTTATTGGAATGCCGTCTTCACTTGACCACCTCTGAGCCCATCCACACTCAACAATATCCACTGCCCTTTTCCATGAAAGAAGTCATTGAGAAAGAGGTGCAAGATATGCTCAAGCTTGGAGTGATTGAACGGTCCGACTCTCCATACAATTCACCGTTGGTGCTGGTTAAGAAACCAGATAAAAGCTACCGCGCTTGCATCGATTTCCGTCGGATTAACGATGTCTTAATTTCCGACGCGGAACCAATCCCAAGGACAGATGTCATATTTGCGGAGATCGGAACTAGAAAGTTATTTTCAAAGTTCGACCTCACTAAAGGGTACTGGCAAGTGCCTCTGGACAAGAGTTCCAAACCAAAAACGGCATTTTCCACTCAATCAGGACATTATCATTTCTTGTACATGCCGTTTGGGATCAAAACAGCGTCTGCTGTTTTTACTCGATTAATGAGACGCCTCCTGCAGGGCATACCAAACGTCGTCCACTACATTGATGACGTGCTTATCGCCACTACGACATGGCAAGAACATACGGAAACCCTGCGGCACCTGTTGAGGAGGATCCGCGAGGCTGGACTGACGATCAAGCCCCAGAAGTGTGAAGTTGGCGTGACGTCTGTAGTTTTCCTTGGCCATAGACTTGGAGGCGGAATAATTCAACCGGTGGAAGACACGATTTCAAAGATAGCAAAAGCTCCACGACCTGAGACCAAAAAACAACTTCGCTCTTTCCTTGGTCTGACAGGGTATTACCGTGATTTGATACCTCATTACGCGGAGAAGGCTCAGCCCCTAACCGAAATGACCAAGAAAAGAGAAAGCAACAAGGTCAGCTGGAACAGCGAGAGGGAAACCGCCTTCGAAGTCCTCAAGAAGGCGCTCACCCAAGTACCTATCGTCAAGGCTCCGGATGTCAAACGACCCTTCATACTACGCAGTGATGCTTCCGACACATGCATAGGCGCAGTCCTTATGCAAGACCATGACTCAGTATTACACCCAGTCGCATACGCTAGCCGACAGTTATTACCTCGAGAACAGAAGTACTCGGCTATAGAGCGCGAGTGTTTAGCTCTTGTGTGGGCTATTGAAAAGTTTCATATATATTTATACGGAATCCACTTTATAGTTCAGACCGATCATCAACCCTTGCAATATTTGTCGCAGGCAAAACATCTCAACAGCAGAGTCTTGAGATGGAGTTTGGCCCTGCAGGAATATGAATTTCACGTAGAGCACATCAAGGGGTCTGAAAATGTCGGGGCGGATTACATGAGCCGACTTGAGTGACTATACACGGGTGCAATTATTTCACCATGGTGAGATTACATCTCATTGCAAAAAACCGCACAGTACAGTAAACCGCCGACATAATGCAACTGGACAATTGTGGTTTTCAGCCTACTGTGTGTGTGTGTTTTTTTTTTTTTTGAGTGACTTCATCCAAGAACTGAGCAGCAGTTTTTCGTGCAGAAAAACTTTCCCAAAAAGGGGCCTATTGTGGTGTAGGATAGTGACGTGGTGGTGTCTGTGAAGTGTGGTGGCACCGTGGTGTTATGTACAACGTGATCGAAGGCGACGGCAGCGGTGCTTCTTGATTGAGCGGCGGAGAAACGATGATGACGTCGGCACGAAACGTCACGCATGAAACTGCGGCCCGAAAAAGGAAGAGAAAGTTTGCGCGAAAGGTTGCGCGGCCAAGGCACGGGGGAGAAGAAGAAGAGGACAGTCGAAGACGAGTCGAGGGCAGAACGAGGTCGAGCAGGCTAGAGTGAAGATCCTGGGTGTCTCGCGACTGCGGTGTCGGGTTCCGGACCCGAACGCGTGAAGTCAGGCAAGGCCAGGACGCTCCAGCTGCCCATGGTGTACTCGGAGGTACGCGGCCTTCCAGGGTTCCGGCCGTGACTGTCCAAGGTCACGTCCCAGGTGTCTGTTCCGGCCGTGACTGTTCAAGGTCACGTCCCAGGTGTCCGGGCTTCGACTCCGGTCCCGAACCGCCCGTGGAGGGCGGAACCTTCCGGGTGGTGATCACCTCCTCGGAACGAGCCAGCGTCGGTAAGCAGCCGCAGTTCTTGCGAGGGCAAGAACTACCGCGTCTTCCGCCAAGCGTCGACGTGCTGGTCAGCGCGTGACTCCAGCTGCTGAGACATCGCCAGCGTCCGCCGCCTCAACCCACCAAGCCACCGCCACCATCAGCGCCACCGGTGACTGTTCATTTTCACAAACATTATAGCTGGACAACTTATAGGACATGTTGTAGTTTGTCAGCTTAGACTCGGGGTGTACATTGGAACTTTATCATTTTTTCCTTAATTATGCTTAAAGTTTCTACTTTTCTTGTCTCACTTTAATTGGCTTCGTAATTTCTTAGCTCTGAGGCTTTTCTCTCCGAGCAACAATTTATTCAACCGTAAACCTGCATCACAGCAACCTACCAAAGCAACGTAACTACACCACGTTTTTGACACAATTGCGAAAAGGGATCGTAACACGTTAGAATGGGCTTGAAATGTTATCAACCTGTGTAAGGAGGAGTGCACTTGATGGCCTCAGCAAGGGCCAAAATTCTATGTACCAAACACGACAGTCCGCGGGTGTTCAATATACATGTGTGCCAACCCTATAGTATTGCAATGAACTCTGAAAGGTATTTTTCAACTGTTTGTTACAGCCAATAATTCGACATATCCGAGTTTGATATATCCAGGATCGACTCTATTTTCTAAAGTATGAAAAATTTCAGCTCAAATAAGTAAGCAAGAGACATGATTTTTCATAAAAGTGAGCAGTGAACTACAACAGAACTACAACCCAGTTGTAGTAAACACGAGTCCACCTATTATCCACCTATTACTGTCCACCTATTATATAATAGGTGGACAGTAAGAGCGACGGAATGGATACCAAGAGAGGGAAAACGCAACAGAGGTAGGCAAAAGGTTAGATGGAGCGATGAAATTAAAAAGTTTGCGGGCATAAAGTGGAACCAACTCGCTCAGGATAGGGTGGATTGGAAATCGTTGGGAGAGGCCTTCGTCCTGCAGTGGACCTAAACAGGCTGATGATGATGATGATGAAACACAAGTCAATTAGAAGCAATGCACATCAGAGTACTAGCTACATATAATTTGTTATTGAGGCAAGATAAAGCTCCTAAGAGGGGACACTGGTTTTAAGCAAAATATTTATTCCCACTTGGCACTAGAGTAATGAAACTTACATGCAATATGTAGTTTAATGTGCTGGTTTCACATATTAAAGTCGTTTTTCTTAAAATAATCAGGTTGCACAATGCTTCTTGTTTTAGGTTTCCGGGGTGACTGGTAAGGGAGCTAAAAATTATGCAGACATAATCATGAATATTTAAGGAGTGTAAGAAGTGTTGTTTCATGTTTATACCTTAATTTTATCTGAAGTTACAGAGTATTAGAGTTCTAACTTGGCATGTGCATTTCTTTTTTTTGTTATTTCCTCAATATATGTAAATGTTGTGAGGCATACAAACAATGTATTACATGCTTGTTGCACTCCTTAGAAGACTAACAACAAGATAAAATAAAAATTACTGAAAACAGATAACAAAGATAACTAAACCTCCCGGAAAAGTGCAAACTACCAGAAAGAGCTCTCAGAGAAAAATGCAAAACAGTAATGGCCCTGTACCATGTGGATAAAGTACTTCATTTGCTTTGATGCAGCAAACTGCAAGAGCCGATGGTTCAGAACACTCTAGGAAAGTGAAACTGCGCAAGCTTTTTTTTGCTGCTTCCTTTTGCAAGCTTTAAAATGGAGCGAAATTTAATTTTGGGGGGCATGTCTGGCCAGAAGCTTACTTATTAGGTATGAATTTTAGCAAAACTATTTCTCAGGGCTACATTTCTCTAAGCACATGCAGAGAAACATGCTGAGTGCCATTGTAACAAACCTTAAAAATTGACCTTTTCTTGATTTTTTTTTTAATTTTTAAGACCACTGTTCCCCCTTAAAAGTCATGGCCACCATAGCTTATTTGCTATGCCTGCATTAGTAGGCTCCCGGCAACGCCAGGCCATAAGAAAATAGTTGCCACCCAATGGTGATGACAGCAACAACGACAACAACGCACAGGACGGCAGGCAACAATGACAGGCAAAAGAAAATGAGCACGCATCGCATGTCATGCGGAAGTGTGTCGCAGTTATCTGTGCTCACGTGGTCGAATTTGTTTACCACATTGTGAGTGCTAGATGGTGCCAGTTACACCAGGCGCCATGTCACATTTTGGAGCTCTCCCAAACCAAAACTGAAACTAGTCGGTAATAAACAGGCCGTGAATAATTATCTGTCGTGTGCTGGAGTGATTGGTGTGCCATGTTATGGCCCCCAGCTACGTGTTGCAGCGAAAAAACAGCAGATGAATATCTTTGTGTCAGCGCCCCTTTAACACACCTTGCTGTCGATCTGAACATTTTGGGGGACAGGGGAATTTGTTTTGGGTAGGTTGTTTTGCATTAATATAACCAAGGCAAGAGAGAGAGATGCAATGTAAGCACTTTGCAAAATTGTTGGCAAGGGTATCAATCATGAGTTATTATACAGTTAAACTTGCTTATAACGAACCTCCATATAACGAATTCCTGTATATAACGAAGTTTTTCTATTCCCCGTCGTTGCTCCATAGAAGCACATGTATTTGAGACCTCTATGTAACGAAGTGCCAGCGGGAGACCCCCTCGAAATAACGAATTTTCTCCGCGGACAACCTAGAGATTTTGCCCAAATTTTGTCACTTCTCCGCCGCGACGGAATGCGAAGCAGCGGCGTCGCACTTGGCGCACTCGAAGGCACGGCGACTGCGAAGTGAGCGCCCGTGTGCGTGCGAGCGTGCGCGAGGCGGGCCTGCATCCCTCGACTCGGCGATCTTGCCGCCGCGGGTGTGTCCTTTCCCCCTCACTTCAAACCTGATGCAGCCGCTTGGTGCAGCTGGCTTAGCACGCCAAGCCGGCACTCTCCTTTTCCAGTTGATGTCGCCAAGCCGTGCCGGCTTAAGAGAGAAAGAGAAAAAACGAGTTTTTTTTTTTTCAACGTGCCGACTGCGCCACCTTTTTGGTTATTGCGCAAGTCTCTGCGCTTCACTTCGCTAACCTGATGCTCGGTGACAGCGCTTGTTAGGCCTAGCTCGCGTGGTCGCGGGCGGCGCTCGTCACGGGAAGCTTGCCCTTGACAGCACAGGGATCGGGTGCAGAAGAAATCGCGCTCACGGGGTGATTCAAGGGCAGTGCGTGTGAAATGATTAAAAAAAAAGTTCAATTTGGGAGGCAAACAGCGGTAAATTGGAGGTCACGGGCGCGCGTTCCGTGCTGAGCGTTCGCAGCATTCTCCGTTGCCTTGGAAATCCTATCCTCACTGGGCGCGCGCGCGTGACGGGCTGCTTCCGTGGCCTTTCCTTTTTTTTTTTTTCCTCCCTCCGCTCATTCGTTCCGCGCTCCTTCCTCATCCACGGCGATTTGCTGCGCTCTTTTCGAACTGTGCACTTCCTTTGTGAAGCCTGCTGGCTACCTCGATTGTCTGCGCGATTTCCTGGCAGCCGCATATACCGTATTTACCCACATAATTTGCGCCCTCGCATAATTTGCGCACCCCTCGTATTTAGCCAGCTTTGCACAAAAAAAAAAAAAAAAAAGAAAACCTCGCATACTTTGCGCTCCCCGTTCCCAGCTAGCCGGCGCGCACGCACGGACCAACAGCCGCGCGGCCGCGCCCCTCGCTGCGCAGGCGAGCGCAGTCATTCGCAAAAGGGGCTGCGAGTGCGATGCCCCTTTTTCCGATTCTTTTCTACGGAAGCCCCCGAAGCCCAAAGTATGGTCGCTAGAATAAAAGCATGCGAGTGGGGGCGAAGAAAACCGCTGAAGCAGAGATCAAACGAGCCCGGCATATCTCCGTCGCTCCGAGGGCCGATGTGATAACATCACCCCGATCACCTGCCGTCGATGCGGGGAGGAAAGGCCCCGCCAGTCTTTTAACAAGCATGAAAAGACGCGTGGGGGGGGGAGGGGGGGCTAGTGTCGCTCGGCTGTCGGCTGCCGAGATAGCGCTATCTTGGCAGCCATCAGCGGCTCGCTCGTAAACACTTCTACGTGCTGCGCCTTCCCTGGAACAGCCGTACCTTTTGCAGTGTTACGTTAGATCGTATCCAAAGGAGTTACCGCGCTAGTTGCATTATATTATACGTTATTTCGAACGTGCTTGCGAAATATCCGCGTAATTTGCGCACCCCCTTTTCGGAGCTCTAAAATCGTGAAAAAAAAGTGTGCAAATTACGCGAGTAAATACGGTAATTGAGGCGGGGGGGGGGGGGGTTGCACAATAAGCGGTATGCATATACATTAAGTTCCATGGGAGGGCAAACGGAGATCAGAAAAAAACCACATTATAGCCGGTCCTTAAGCTGTCACATAAGTGGTCTCAGTTGTCAATGTTTTCTCGCCCAAAATAAATGTTTTGGGTGAGCTCTGCAGTCTGTTACCTTTTTGCTAACTTAAGCGTTTCTTTTTCGAATTTTCGTACCGAACCTGCATATAACGAAATCCTCTTTACAACGAAGTTTTCCGGGAATTTGTCAATTTCGTTATATCCAGGTTTAACTGTATTACCAATGCAACACATCAACACCGATTCCACAGCTGTGGATTTACACCTGACCACAGTTCCTTTAACTCGATGATATTTCAATTAAGAAAGGATAAAAAGGGCCGAAATTGAGACTAGAATTATAAGCCTTGGCATTTCTAGCCATGCGCGGCCTTCCAGTATAGAACAATTGATGTTCCTCAGAAATGAACATTACTTAAGACTCACATGTTCCTTGATGGGAGAGATGGCTGCCGAGTTGACAGGTCGCTCCGTCTTGTAAGTCTTGAGATGCTCCAGCGTGTCAGCGTCAAAGAGCTGCAAGCAAAAGCCATGGAAGCTCTGTATATCAACCATAAAACTGAAGTTCCGTGCAGTCCACGTATAATTATACCGCATAGTTGGCTCAAGACCACCAACTAATGCACTGAGGCTATTAAATTAAAAAGTAAAAACCATATTACCTTGAGCCTCTTCATAACAACATCAGAGGGAGAGCTGGAAATACTTATTTATGCCCATTATTTTTTGTTATACTCATTACCGCACTGCACAGTACTCGTCGCTGCCCTTTACTGCAAAATCTAAAGGGGCCATGAAACGTTTTCTAAAGATTTTGTACTAAGTGTGCATTTGGGATCCTGGCCCTCCAATCAACAATATGCATTATTCCGCTGCACTGTGTGGGTTAGTTTAGAGCGATAAAAAACGCAGTTTCGGTTTCACCTGCACGCGTTCCCCTCAACTATGCAGTTGACGACTAGTCGCCATCAGGCCTCCGAGACTGGCGCACACTTGGAGGACACGGGAAAACAAAAGCATGCTGCAGCCTTGTATCCAAATGGCAGCACTGTGCAGTTTCTAAGTGTTTGCTTACTTTCTAGCTTTCAAGTAAATCGATTCTTTTAGAGCAAATGCGAGCTCACTATACCTTTACACTTAAACCTATCTTACCAAAACGTCACCAAATAAGTACCTTGCCGGGCCGTAGTGTCACAAGGACGTTTCGGAAACGCAAGAACACTGTGGTTTCAAACAGGCGTTATTAAATGTGCACTGAATATTTCAGCGAAATATTTTGGAATCAGCTTGTCGAATGCATACTGAGCAGCGAAAATTACCACTGGGCATCTCCATATTTTGTTCTAGACCCCTTTATTAAACATGCAAAGAAGAAGACAGTATAGCAGCCTGCGGTAATATACACAGTTATCCATAAAGAAAAAGTGATGTTAGAGTCCAAGCAAAGCAAGGTGTTGCTGTCCAAATCGCCACTGTCATCAGTGCGGACGATGCAGGAACAACAGAGAAGCCAGAATGCTTAGCGCTTATTTACCGTATTTAGACTATTGATGAAAAGATCACTAAAAACAACGCGGAACAGGGAATGTCACTGGAGCCAATATTTCGACAAGTGCACTTGTCTTCATCAGGACGGCAACTGCCTTCTCAAGCGTTCGTTTCTCTACGCAATTCCACGCTCTCCCCCGTCCACAGAAGGAGAGGAGAACTTGCAAACAACAACAACAAAAAAAAGGGGGGGCGGGGAGTTGGGTTACAGGTGTTAGTGTGACTAATATTTGGACTATTGTAAGTTGACCCAAATGTAGGTTGACCCTCCCCCCAAATTGAAAGTCAAATAATAATAATAATAAAAAAACCCGACTGGCGGTACAGTTTCGGTTTCAATTGTGAGTCAACCCCTAACTTTTGATTTCAAATTTCACCAAAATGGGTCGACTTACAATCGTGTAAATAAGGTATGTTAGACACCGAATTCATCATGTGCCTAGAGTTTGTAGGCACATTAATGACTACACTTTGTTCCACAGCAGCTGCGGAAAACAGTAGCTTCCTCTTGACTCTGTGTGCATAGGAACTGCGTTGACTGATGTAACTGCATAGACACTATCCACGATCGTGTCACTAGCAACCACAGTTTTGTCCAGAGCGAATTCAGTGCCGAGTAGTTTTGTCTGGCTCTTTGAACGAAGGCTGCACATGCCTTCAGAGCTGTGTGGACACTACCTCTGATGACATTGTTAGTGATAATTTAGTGGCACTGGAAACAGTGCTTAGTAGTTTTAGTTTGACTCAGTGCAATGCAAACGCACTTTCACAAAACTCAAACATGCTTGAAGCTGATGAAGATGAGCAATTTCATTGCAGTGCACATGCTGACATGACACTCGGTGGCCACATCATGACAGACAAATGAACTGTTGCTGGCCACTTTACCTGCCAATCACAAAGGAAGGGGGTGGGGGGTGAAAGGCATGTTTCGTATGGATTAAGATGTGGAGCTGTTGTGCCACATTCTGCCTTAAAAAATGTCACAAGTAAACAAGCATCGCAGCTTTCGCACTATTCTTCTGCCAAATAGGAAGAGGATTTGAAAACTTATTTAGACAATAAAAGTTCACTGACATAGTAATAAGCATTTGCTCATAGTTTTCTTGACACTCTTGGTAAACTGGAACTTCTTTTTCTAGCCCCATGAAATCCAGACTAATAAGCATTTACTGTACATTGCTGGGCTATGACTACAGAAGAGCCATTACATGAGCTTGGAAGTGATGCGGCAAGGCAGTTATATTTTCTTCAATACACAGGCACACGGATAATTTTGAAGAAGAGTGGAACAATATGGACCCATCCTTCCGCTAGCAATGGGCAACAACAACAAAAAAGGACAGCAGTCTTTAGTCTTTGGCTCTGCACTCATTGACTGCGAGAGCAGATACAATTAAACCAACAGCTGATCGTTGATAATCTCGGCATCAGCTGCTTTCTTCTAAGGCTCTGCTATCACTGTGACGTCGAATCAACCCAATCTGCATGCGGCAGCTGCCCATGCGCCCTGTTCAATCTATCGTTGCTTGTTCTCCTCCTTCCCCTTTCCTATATATATTTCCGAGATGGGAATAAACGTTCTCATTATGCTTGGAGACGCTGACTGATTCGCTTCCGGATCCCCGGGGTTTCGCCCGGCTCGGTTACAGGAGTACGGAAGTGCAACAAAAGAAGGATCCTGCGGGACCGGACAACCGCCCGGAAGCAACGACAGACATGGCCCACAAGCTACCAGACTTCGATGATGCGAGAGATAAGTGGCAACCCTATCTTGTGAAAATCGAATCGTACTTTGAAGCTAACAGTATCACCGAAGATGCCAAGAAAAGAGCCTTGCTTGTTGCCGTGCTCGGAACTTCGACAGTTGAAGTCTTATGTGGGAAAATTGCGCCACAAGCCCCAAGTTCCTTGAGCTACAGTGATGTTGTCACGACCTTAAGCAGCTATTATAACCCTCAGCCGAATGAAATTATTGAGCGATTCAAGTTCTATCATCGCTGTCAGCAAGAGGGACAGCCTATGCACGCATTCATTGTGGCCATACGACAAATGGCGAGTAATTGCCAATTTGCGTCAATGCTGGACAGCATGATTAGGGACCGGATAGTGTGTGGTGTAAGGTCGAAGAGCTTACAGAAACAGCTGCTAGCGAAGAAGGACTTGTCTTTGGCTGACGCCGAGGCCCTCGCTCTGGCCGCGAAAACCGCAGAGCTAGATTCGCAAGGCATTTCAGCCGACAGCAGGCTGACACCTGTGCTACAGTTATCACAGGGACGCGAGAAAAAAAAGAAACCGTCAACGTCTCAAGCGCTGTGCAGATGCTGTGGAAGCTATGGGCACAAAGCTTCGACGTGCAAACTAAGGAAGCTACGATGTTTCAAGTGTAGACGGCAGGGTCACGTGGCCAGAATGTGCTCACCCGAAATCACCACCGATAGAGCGCTAGCCGTAACAGCACATGCCAAGGACGATACGGAAGATAGCGACAGCAGCACATTGCAGATTTGGTCATTGACCACTGCTCCAGCCTTAGTTCCGCCCATCAGGAAGTGTTTCAATTGGGGTGGCATCAATCTAACAGTGGACACAGGGTCGCCAGTCTGTGTAATTCCCAGGGTAGTTTACGAAACGTCAACAATGGCCGCAGCTGCAAGAAGCACAGATAAAGTTGTCGTGTTATCTCGGCAAGCTTCCAGTGCTCGGAGTTCTGAAGATGAATGTTTCATACCAATCTTCTGCAGTAAACTGTAGCCTAACTGTTCTGGATTGTGACGGCCCCAGTCTTTGTGGGCGGGATCTTTTGCAGAAATTGCGTGACGAAGGCGTTCCTGTGTTACACGTGAAAAAGGCAACCACGGAAAACCCGTCTGCTTCACCGTCCGCAGCACTGCTGGAGCGCTATGCGGAGCTGTTCACCGAAGGAACCGGACCGCTTAAAGGACCACCGGCCTGACTACACGTCAAAGACGGAGCCAATCCCAAGTTCTTCAAGGCAAGGAAAGTTCCATATGCACTTCGCGAAAAAGTGTCTAAAGAGCTGGACAGGTTAGTTGCAGCGGGCATAATCTCTCCCGTGCCTCATTCTGAATGGGCCACGCCCATAGTACCGGTGCTAAAAAAAGACGGGACAGTGCGGATTTGCGGGGACTTTAAAGTCACCTTGAACCCCGTGTGCGAAGTCGAACAATACCCCTTGCCGATTATAGATGACATATTTGGCAATCTCTGTCGGGGTGAAAAGTTCAGCATTCTAGACCTCCGAGACGCGTACAATCAAATCCCGCTTCACGATGACTCGAAAAAGCTGGCAGTCATTAACACCCACAAGGGACTATTTTGCTACAATCGCTTACCCTTTGGCATAGCGTCGGCCCCCGCTATATTTCAACGCAAGATCGAGGAGGTGCTAAAGGGTCTACCAGGTACCCAAGCGTATCTAGATGATGTGCTAATAGCAGACACCGCCAGGGAACAAGAATGCTAACGTTGAAGCGGTGCTCGATCGTTTCAAGGACCATGGCATCAAGCTTCGTGCCGACAAATGTAGATTTTCTGAGTCATCGGTAACCTACTTGGGTCACCGTATCGATGCCGAGGGATTGCATCCGCTGGAAAAAAATGTGGACGCCATAAGGCTAGCACCGGCCCCACGAAACGTCACCGAATTGCGGTCAATTCTGGGCATGATGACATTTTACAACAAGTTCTTGCCGAATCTTTCTACATTGCTCGCGCCGTTATATAGGCTCTTGGAGAAGGGAGCGAAATGGGTTTGGGGCAAGAAAGAAGAGCGAGCTTTCGAAAAGGCCAGGAACATTCTCTGCGCCGCACCGGCCTTAACCCATTTTGACCCAAAACGGGAGCTACTCTTGGAATGTGACGCTTCACCGCATGGCGTCGGGGCGGTGCTTTTCCATCGCATAAATGGCGACAACAGACCAATCGGGTTCAGATCTCGGACATTGACAGTAGCAGAAAGGAAATACTCCCAGATCGAACGCGAAGCCCTAGCGCTGGTGTACGGAGTTACTCGGTTCCGGGATTACCTTCTTGGACGTGAATTCACACTCGTCACTGATCACCGCCCCTTGCTAGGCCTCCTGGGGGCAGATCGCCAGACTCCTGCTATGGCCGCGGCCAGAATTCAAAGATGGGCTCTGTTGCTGGGAGCTTACAAGTATAAATTGCTGTTCAAACCTGGTAAACTAATGCTCAACTCCGATGCGCTAAGCCGTTTACCACAATGCTTGCAGGCACCGGAACCAGCAGTGGAAGAGTGGGAAGACTTGGTTCTCGCCTTGGATGAATGGGACCAGCCCGCAGTGTCACAGCAGGAGTTGAAAGCGCTGACAGCAGCCGACAAGACGCTATCAACGGTTTGCCGGTATGTTATCGAGGGTTGGCCATCACGGCAGCCGGTAGGCAACGAGGCACTGGTCGAGTACCACAAACGGCGACATGAATTGTCCGTAGAAGAAGGGCTTCTGGGGTCATCGGGTGGTAATCCCCAAAGATGCCCGTGGAAGGTTGTTACAACTCTTACATGAGGCCCACCAGGCAGTTGCCACCATGAAGACAGTGGCTCGGTCTAGTTTTTGGTGGCCGGGGCTTGACCAAGCTGTGTACAAGCTTTGTCGCAGCTGTGTACAAGCTTTACCCATGCCGCCGAGACAGGAACCTGTAAGCTGGCCAAAGACCAACGAGAAATGGTCACGACTGCACATTGACTTCGCGGGGCCCGTCGATAACACCATGCTCCTAGTTGTTGTTGACTCTCACAGCAAATGGATAGAAGCTATGCCGATGCGCCAGGCCACCGCTAAGAACACCGTGGATGCCCTTAGGACGTTGTTTAGCAGATTCGGGCTGTCTCATACCGTGGTCTCACATAACGGCACGCCATTTACCGCGTCAGAGTTTGGCCGCTTTATGGTGCGAAACGGTATCGCACACATTCGAACGCCGCCTTATCATCCACAAAGCAATGGGTTGGCAGAGCGCGCCGTCAGAACAATAAAAGAAGGCCTAAAGAAATTGACTGGAGTGGAACTTGGGATTGCCTTGGCTAGAATGTTGTGCAAGTATAGGAACGCGCCGCAGTCTTCGGGGTTGTCTCCATCGGAAGTACTTTTGGGATACAAGCTGCGGACGCGACTTGACATGTGTTTTCCACCCAGGAACCGTACAGAACAGTGGCGGGAACCTATCGACGACGCTCCTTGGAACTTCGCCCCTGGCGATACCGTCTACGTCCGCAATTACGGAGTTGGGGACAAGTGGACACCGGGAAAAGTCAAGGCTACCACGGGTGCCCGGCTGGTGACTGTTCAGACGGATGAAGGTGTGGTCCGCAGACACACAGAACAAGTGCGCAAGCGTTCGCTAGCACTGGCAACAACAACAAAAAGGACATCAGTTCTTTAAGTTCTTTGGCTCTGCACTCATTGACTGCGAGACGCAGATACAATTAAACCACACAGCTGATCGTTGATAATCTCGGCATCAGTGCTTTCTTCTAGGCTCTGCTATCACTGTGACGTCGAATCAACCCAATCTGCATGCGGCAGCTGCCCATGCGCCCTGTTCAATCTATCGTTGCTTGTTCTCCTCCTTCCCCTTTCCTATATATTTCCGAGATGGGAATAAACGTTCTCATTATGCTTGGAGACGCTGACTGATTCGCTTCCGGATCCCCGGGGTTTCGCCCGGCTCGGTTACAGGAGTACGGAAGTGCAACAAAAGAAGGATCCTGCGGGACCGGACAACCGCCCGGAAGCAACGACAGACATGGCCCACAAGCTACCAGACTTCGATGATGCGAGAGATAAGTGGCAACCCTATCTTGTGAAAATCGAATCGTACTTTGAAGCTAACAGTATCACCGAAGATGCCAAGAAAAGAGCCTTGCTTGTTGCCGTGCTCGGAACTTCGACAGTTGAAGTCTTATGTGGGAAAATTGCGCCACAAGCCCCAAGTTCCTTGAGCTACAGTGATGTTGTCACGACCTTAAGCAGCTATTATAACCCTCAGCCGAATGAAATTATTGAGCGATTCAAGTTCTATCATCGCTGTCAGCAAGAGGGACAGCCTATGCACGCATTCATTGTGGCCATACGACAAATGGCGAGTAATTGCCAATTTGCGTCAATGCTGGACAGCATGATTAGGGACCGGATAGTGTGTGGTGTAAGGTCGAAGAGCTTACAGAAACAGCTGCTAGCGAAGAAGGACTTGTCTTTGGCTGACGCCGAGGCCCTCGCTCTGGCCGCGAAAACCGCAGAGCTAGATTCGCAAGGCATTTCAGCCGACAGCAGGCTGACACCTGTGCTACAGTTATCACAGGGACGCGAGAAAAAAAAGAAACCGTCAACGTCTCAAGCGCTGTGCAGATGCTGTGGAAGCTATGGGCACAAAGCTTCGACGTGCAAACTAAGGAAGCTACGATGTTTCAAGTGTAGACGGCAGGGTCACGTGGCCAGAATGTGCTCACCCGAAATCACCACCGATAGAGCGCTAGCCGTAACAGCACATGCCAAGGACGATACGGAAGATAGCGACAGCAGCACATTGCAGATTTGGTCATTGACCACTGCTCCAGCCTTAGTTCCGCCCATCAGGAAGTGTTTCAATTGGGGTGGCATCAATCTAACAGTGGACACAGGGTCGCCAGTCTGTGTAATTCCCAGGGTAGTTTACGAAACGTACCGTCAACAATGGCCGCAGCTGTAAGAAGCACAGATAAAGTTGTCGTGTTATCTCGGCAAGCTTCCAGTGCTCGGAGTTCTGAAGATGAATGTTTCATACCAATCTTCTGCAGTAAACTGTAGCCTAACTGTTCTGGATTGTGACGGCCCCAGTCTTTGTGGGCGGGATCTTTTGCAGAAATTGCGTGACGAAGGCGTTCCTGTGTTACACGTGAAAAAGGCAACCACGGAAAACCCGTCTGCTTCACCGTCCGCAGCACTGCTGGAGCGCTATGCGGAGCTGTTCACCGAAGGAACCGGACCGCTTAAAGGACCACCGGCCTGACTACACGTCAAAGACGGAGCCAATCCCAAGTTCTTCAAGGCAAGGAAAGTTCCATATGCACTTCGCGAAAAAGTGTCTAAAGAGCTGGACAGGTTAGTTGCAGCGGGCATAATCTCTCCCGTGCCTCATTCTGAATGGGCCACGCCCATAGTACCGGTGCTAAAACAAGACGGGACAGTGCGGATTTGCGGGGACTTTAAAGTCACCTTGAACCCCGTGTGCGAAGTCGAACAATACCCCTTGCCGATTATAGATGACATATTTGGCAATCTCTGTCGGGGTGAAAAGTTCAGCATTCTAGACCTCCGAGACGCGTACAATCAAATCCCGCTTCACGATGACTCGAAAAAGCTGGCAGTCATTAACACCCACAAGGGACTATTTTGCTACAATCGCTTACCCTTTGGCATAGCGTCGGCCCCCGCTATATTTCAACGCAAGATCGAGGAGGTGCTAAAGGGTCTACCAGGTACCCAAGCGTATCTAGATGATGTGCTAATAGCAGACACCGCCGGGAACAAGAATGCTAACGTTGAAGCGGTGCTCGATCGTTTCAAGGACCATGGCATCAAGCTTCGTGCCGACAAATGTAGATTTTCTGAGTCATCGGTAACCTACTTGGGTCACCGTATCGATGCCGAGGGATTGCATCCGCTGGAAAAAAATGTGGACGCCATAAGGCTAGCACCGGCCCCACGAAACGTCACCGAATTGCGGTCAATTCTGGGCATGATGACATTTTACAACAAGTTCTTGCCGAATCTTTCTACATTGCTCGCGCCGTTATATAGGCTCTTGGAGAAGGGAGCGAAATGGGTTTGGGGCAAGAAAGAAGAGCGAGCTTTCGAAAAGGCCAGGAACGTTCTCTGCGCCGCACCGGTCTTAACCCATTTTGACCCAAAACGGGAGCTACTCTTGGAATGTGACGCTTCACCGCATGGCGTCGGGGCGGTGCTTTTCCATCGCATAAATTGCGACAACAGACCAATCGGGTTCAGATCTCGGACATTGACAGTAGCAGAAAGGAAATACTCCCAGATCGAACGCGAAGCCCTAGCGCTGGTGTACGGAGTTACTCGGTTCCGGGATTACCTTCTTGGACGTGAATTCACACTCGTCACTGATCACCGCCCCTTGCTAGGCCTCCTGGGGGCAGATCGCCAGACTCCTGCTATGGCCGCGGCCAGAATTCAAAGATGGGCTCTGTTGCTGGGAGCTTACAAGTATAAATTGCTGTTCAAACCTGGTAAACTAATGCTCAACTCCGATGCGCTAAGCCGTTTACCACAATGCTTGCAGGCACCGGAACCAGCAGTGGAAGAGTGGGAAGACTTGGTTCTCGCCTTGGATGAATGGGACCAGCCCGCAGTGTCACAGCAGGAGTTGAAAGCGCTGACAGCAGCCGACAAGACGCTATCAACGGTTTGCCGGTATGTTATCGAGGGTTGGCCATCACGGCAGCCGGTAGGCAACGAGGCACTGGTCGAGTACCACAAACGGCGACATGAATTGTCCGTAGAAGAAGGGCTTCTGTTCTGGGGTCATCGGGTGGTAATCCCCAAAGATGCCCGTGGAAGGTTGTTACAACTCTTACATGAGGCCCACCAGGCAGTTGCCACCATGAAGACAGTGGCTCGGTCTAGTTTTTGGTGGCCGGGGCTTGACCAAGCCATTCAGCGTGTAGGGGATGGGTGTCGCAGCTGTGTACAAGCTTTACCCATGCCGCCGAGACAGGAACCTGTAAGCTGGCCAAAGACCAACGAGAAATGGTCACGACTGCACATTGACTTCGCGGGGCCCGTCGATAACACCATGCTCCTAGTTGTTGTTGACTCTCACAGCAAATGGATAGAAGCTATGCCGATGCGCCAGGCCACCGCTAAGAACACCGTGGATGCCCTTAGGACGTTGTTTAGCAGATTCGGGCTGCCTCATACCGTGGTCTCAGATAACGGCACGCCATTTACCGCGTCAGAGTTTGGCCGCTTTATGGTGCGAAACGGTATCGCACACATTCGAACGCCGCCTTATCATCCACAAAGCAATGGGTTGGCAGAGCGCGCCGTCAGAACAATAAAAGAAGGCCTAAAGAAATTGACTGGAGTGGAACTTGGGATTGCCTTGGCTAGAATGTTGTGCAAGTATAGGAACGCGCCGCAGTCTTCGGGGTTGTCTCCATCGGAAGTACTTTTGGGATACAAGCTGCGGACGCGACTTGACATGTGTTTTCCACCCAGGAACCGTACAGAACAGTGGCGGGAACCTATCGACGACGCTCCTTGGAACTTCGCCCCTGGCGATACCGTCTACGTCCGCAATTACGGAGTTGGGGACAAGTGGACACCGGGAAAAGTCAAGGCTACCACGGGTGCCCGGCTGGTGACTGTTCAGACGGATGAAGGTGTGGTCCGCAGACACACAGAACAAGTGCGCAAGCGTTCTGCCGACGCACCCGGGACTCCACCTGCTGAACCACAGGAAGACCCGATGCCCAGAGAGGAGAGGGCGCCGGATTCCAGTACCATGTCGGACGGCGCAGAAGCCCCACCCCAACTGCGGCGTTCCGCTCGTACGAAGAAGCCGGTAGAGCGCTACGGTTATTAAGGGGAAAGGATTGCTATCACTGTGACGTCGAATCAACCCAATCTGCATGCGGCAGCTGCCCATGCGCCCTGTTCAATCTATCGTTGCTTGTTCTCCTCCTTCCCCTTTCCTATATATATTTCCAAGACGGGAATAAACGTTCTCATTATGCTTGGAGACGCTGACTGATTCGCTTCCGGATCCCCGGGGTTTCGCCCGGCTCGGTTACAGGCTCAATAATGTCTCACACAAAATACTGCTCCAATAACGAGCTCTCCCTCTTGTGCCTTATGGAGTCATTCTCAGGGTATCCGCTTGGGAAACTCACATCAGAAGTTGAAACCACTGGAAGAAAAAATACTGTTTTAAACATTTTCTGTGTCAAGATAAACCTAAGCTCGGTCAGACAAACCCTCCACTGTTTGACACACTGTAGGAGCTCCGTCTAGGCCTTGCCTTAGAAGTGGTGTCCTTGGAGGCAGTGATGAAGAAGCTCTGGTCCTTGGAATACTGAAGGTCATTGATGGTCAAGTTGTGGCCCTTGACCTGATTTAGCTGCATGCCCGATTTAATGTCCCAGGTGGCCAGGGTGCCATCCTCGTGCGCAGACAGGATGCCGTCATCATAGTGCCACCACAGGGCACTTGTCACTTTGCTCTGGTTGACAGGGATCACCATGGCCGAGTCTTGTCCCTCTGCACGAAGCCATCAGGGCATAGCAGAAAGGCGATTGGAATTGCACACCTTAAAGGGATACTGAACAAAAATTTTGCCCAAATGATAGATTGGGTGCCGAGACAAATCAACAAAACCTTGTTTTCAGGCAGGAACTGGTGGAAAATAATGAAATTCATACATTTTTCGTAAAGTACCGCACCTAGTGAGCGCTCCGTGAACTGGAGGAAGTGATGCTCGCGTGACGTTTCGTGTGCCCTACGGTGTTGTTTGTCCGAGTTAGGGAACGCACCCACCCCCTCTCTCCACCCGCATCAAGGCCCCTGCCGCTACACACTCCTCAACTCGCGCGGCGAATGCTTGCACTTTCTCCTCCTTTCTCTTCCACGAAAAGGAATGGAACTCGCGAAATGTGCCTCAGCAAAAAGACACACACACACGCGCGCGCATGCCAAACCTAGCTTTTTTTACACATTCCAGTGTGCCAAGTGGAGGAGAGGAGGATAAGTGCAGTGCCGCAGCATTGCTCAGAACCCGATGGGAGAAGGAAGAACTCGTCAAACAAGGCGCATTGTGCAGCCGGGTCTGTCGTCGCTGCTGCTGCTTGAGGACACGTGACGTCACGGCCTCGGCGCTCATTCTGACGTGCAGCTGCTACGCACTCACAATCCACCAATTATACAGATATCTGTTCAAGAATATGTGAAATGAAGATTGCATACAGAATCAAGGTGGTCATTAGAGTCGAATTTCAGCGTTTCTGCGATATTATCAGATTTTTGTTCAGTATCCATTTAAAGGGACACTAAGAAGCAAAACAATTTTCACATGCTACTAAAATGCCCTTTCAAAATACCAATAGCACCATTTTAGCCATGAGAACGTTTAGTTAACGAGAAAATGAACAACAACAACAACCACAACAACAACAACAAAAGAACAAGTGCCAGCAACGCCTTCATGTTCCCGCAGCAGCTCGCTGTTACGTCATAGATTTTGCCTGCTATGGTGCATAAAATTATCTTCTGCTGAAAATGAATCAAGTCGTGTTGTGTGTGTGGGGGGGACAGAGACTTAACGTAGCGAATTTTATCAAGTTTCATTGAGCCGAAGTGGTCAAAACAACAAGGACATATTTTGAAATTTGTGACGTCCCACTTATGTTCGGGTGCCTACGTTTGGGCGCGAAATTCAAAAATCAATCCTTAAACTTCGTTTTTTTTTTAAGTAATGAAGCTATTGCGGCAAAATCAACAGAGTTCTCAATTAATTTTCAATCAGATTAAACCGATTCATTGTTTCTCTTTAGTGTCCCTTTAACGTACAGTGCGAGACCACAGCACAGTCTATACAGCACTCTTTTACTGTGGTTCAACTATCTTGCCATCAAAGCCATACTATTATGCTTGAACTGTCTTAAATGTAGGCTTCAATATATCATTATAAAAATTCACTAAAGCAGCACATCTTGAAGCCAAGTTTAACTACTTGTAAATGTTCTGAGGCTTTAATTGTAACCAAGAACAGCTCATTTATAAAAGGAAGAAAAGAAGCGTTGGGAAAGTATGTTGGGCGTGCTCATGTTGTAAACTCTGTTGGAACACATTTCAACTTCTCCATAAAACCAGTCCAACAGTGATTGAAAATGAGGATTCCACATGGCACTTTTATTAAGGTAGCAACACTAAAGTTGGCTTAGTTCAGTTACGTATGGGTACTTATTGATTGACTTGTGCAGCTTTACGTCCGAAAACAAACTGTGAACATGAGAGACGCTGTAGTGGAGGGCTGCTGAAATTTAAGACCACCTGGGCTTCTTTAACGTGCTCTGACATCACACAGTACACGGGCCTCAACGTTTTGCCTCCATCGAAATGCAGCCGTCGCAGCCGGGATACGATCCCGCGACCCTTGGATCCGTGCGAGTACTTAAAACAATAATAAACTATGTGACCTCTTCCTTTACAATTTCACCTGCAGCCAAATCATCCTTCAGAATAAAATCAGCACTGCAAGATTTCTAGAATAGTAACCTAACATTTCAGTTTGATTCAGTATTTGCCCTTGGTAAATCGTACTCATTGTTGTGCTTGTATCATAACGCAAAAATAACTGCACCTTATGGGGCTCCAAATTAATAAGTGTAATAGATGGTCGGCAGCTGCATTCAGCAACCAGCACTTTATGCAGCATCTAAGTGATTTGGTGCTCAATGTACTCACCCATCTGTCGTCGGTCAGCCATGTCGACAATGTGTATCTCGCAAAATCGACCCATAGCCTTGTCTGTGCTGTACATTAACATGCGACCACTGAACGAGAACTGGCATGTTCTCACTGCCGTTGCTGTGTCAATTGTGTTTATGTTCACTCCTGCACATAACAAGAAAAAAAATAAAGCAGCCACTTTATTATGCCAGCAAATAGGTGATCTCCTTTTATTATACATTACTCACCTCCACTAGCACAATGCAACCAGTACAGTCACACCTCGACATAACAAATTCTATATGACATGTAAATAGCTTTACAATATTTAAAAATTTGCTATAACTGGATATTCACGACACTTTCAATGACAATACAACAATTATTTCATTATAACTGATAATTCACCACATCCACATTTGTTACATTTGTTTAGCAAGGTTTGACTGTATGACAAGGCGTTCTGTTTCACTAAGCCATTAAACTAAACAGTCATCAACTTCACTGGAAGTGATAGTATGGGTACCAGTGTACAAGCCAAACACATAAATCCAAACAACATTGAACAGTCAAAAAATTGTTTTTCAAGCTATTTTACAGAGGTTTACTGGTAAAGGAAATGGTGTCATTATCCAACAGAAATAATAATAATAATAATAATAATAATAATAATAATAATAAAGACTGATAGTACAGGGTTGTCTAGTAAAAGGGGCACTGCAACACTTTTTGAAGGTAGCCTGAATATGATGCCAATCAGCTGTGAAGGCACTTGTGAACAAGAAAGCCAAACAACAGCGTGCTGCATTCACCAAAGAATCTGCAATTTCATTTTAAATATGGCTCTACTTTTACTGCTCTACTTTCAATAAATGACATCACACGTGGCACCGACTACATCACTTGACCTCTTTTGTTCTGAGAGAAAGACACATATGTTTTCTTTATTTGTTGGACTTTAAGTGAATGAATAAACCATTCCAGCAGATGCTGGAGTGGTTTATTCATGAAATCACCACTGGTTGTTCCTCTTCAAGTGACGAAGTCAATGCTCGTTGCGACACCATATGTTGAAAGAAGATTGGGTGGTTTCCAGCCATAATTGAAGTTAAATTGCAAACTTCTTGGTGTGGACAGTGCTCTAATATTTGGCTCATGCGTTCACAGCCACGGCCGATGGCCACCATTTTCAGACCTTGTTAAAAAAGTGTTGCTTTAAAAACTGTAAACTCGCGCAGATGCACTGTCAGTGAAAGGTGGTGCCCCGCCACGACATCAGCTAATGCACACTGTACGCATTGTATACTTTCTGCTCCAGATGCATAAGCGAAGTGTTTGTGTGCATCAAAGATTACGCTCCTTGCCAAAAGGAATCACTCAAACTGCATTTGTATTTTTTTTTCTTTTTTTCACACAATGAAATTCACTATGTGCCTCCAGGCTTTACATGTTGAGACCAAGTGCAAAAGTGGCCAGAGCTTCGATCAGCATCTTTTTCTTTGCGTTTAACCTTGACATGTAATGAACCAGCTACAAGATCTTACTTGCAAGAGTCAGCCAGCCTCCTGTAATGTTCAAGCCGAACTGCCCAGATGCACAATGTGAAAAATATGACCGTGACAGAATCAACTTGGATTAAAATTAAAATGTACTGGAAAACAGAATCATCATAAAACTTTTTTTTTATTTAGGCTCTCACACACATAGTTCGGCGCACTCACTCATGAGTGCACTCACTCGCACTCATTTCATAGACGTGAGTGCGAGTGCGAGTGAGTGCCAATGAGTGTGAGTGGAAGTGAGTGCGAGTGAGAGTGAGTGCAAGTGAGTAGTGAGTGGAGGTGAGTGCGAGTGCGAGTGAGTGCTAATGAGTGTGAGTGGAAGTGAGTGCGAGTGCGAGTGAGTGCAAGTGAGTGTGAGTGGAGGTGAGTGCGAGTGCGAGTGAGTGTCAATGAGTGTGAGTGAGTGCCAATGAGTGTGAGTGGAAGTGAGTGCGAGTGCGAGTGAGTGCAAGTGAGTGTGAGTGGAGGTGAGTGCGAGTGAGTGTCAATGAGTGTGAGTGGAAGTGAGTGCGAGTGCGAGTGAGTGCAAGTGAGTGTGAGTGGAGGTGAGTGCGAGTGAGTGCTTGTGAGTGCCAGTGAGCGTGAGTGGAAGTGAGTGCGAGTGCGAGTGAGTGCAAGTGAGTGTGAGTGCCAGTGAGCGTGAGTGGAAGTGAGTGCGAGTGCGAGTGAGTGCAAGTGAGTGTGAGTGGAGGTGAATGCGAGTGCGAGTGAGTGCAAGTGAGTGTGAGTGGAGGTGAGTGCGAGTGCGAGTGAGTGTCAATGAGTGTGAGTGCAAGTGAGTGCGAGTGCGAGTGAGTGCCAGTGAGCGTGAGTGGAAGTGAGTGCGAGTGCGAGTGAGCGCCAGTGAGTGTGAGTGGAGGTGAATGCGAGTTCGAGTGAGTGCAAGTGAGTGTGAGTGGAAGTGAGTGTGAGTGCGAGTGAGTGCCAATGAGTGTGAGTGGTATGTATGTATGTATGTATGTATGTATGTATGTATGTATGTATCCGTGGCCGTCTCGTTAATAGATTGTATACGAAAATCGCTATGCCATATGAGTGCATGATGAATAAAATGACAGGTCATTATATGAAAATCATGACATGCATGATTTACATGAAACGGTCTTGGTGCTCTCCTGGGCCATTTCGTTAATGGGATGTATACGAAAATCAGTATGGCACAACATGACTGCATGACGAACATAAATGACAGGTCATAACATGAAAATCATGGCATGTATGGCATGAGCGGCTTGATTTACATGCCACGGTCTTGGTACTCTCCTGCCCAGCTAGCATACAAAGGATATATGACGACTTTGAAACGGATATCCTAGACGTTAACGTTGCAGACGGCACGCGTAAGAAGCCTTAGTCCTGGATGCGTCGTATATCGTCTGATGTCCGGCTCGTTGCACATGCGTCTTCAAAAAGCTGGTTTTTTCGACGGCTTCGAGGAGACTCCAATAATCCCATTTTCCGGGATTTCTGAATCCGTTCAAAGACTTGCACGTGCGTCATCAAAAAGCTGTTCCTGAAATGTTAGCCGTAATCTGAAAAAGAAGCAGGAATCGTGCTCGGGAACTGGGCGCGCCCACCAAAATTTTGGTCTGGTTGCCACCCTCAGAATATATAAATGATAATCTGACCTCAGAGCTAACGCCTTAGGGGTTCAAATGACGCCAAGGCATTTTTTGCACCCCTAAGGTATTAACTCTGTGGTTGTGAAGGTGTCAACGGGATAATAATTTTGGGGGGCACCCACGATCCACGGACGTCGTCCCTGCCTTATGGTAGTAGCTGCAACCCGCTATGTTACCAGCTGCACCATAAGGTTTAGGGTGCTGCAGAGTGGGGGTTATTGCCAGCCCACCTGAATACTTTCGTCCTAGGAAGAAGTGCTGGTGTCGCACTTGCGTGGAACGTTTTTTTTTTCTGGTGGGTCAAAGCACTAGCATTGAGTGCAACAGAGCAATAGTGCAGTAAGGTAGGCACACAGTTGTCTCAAAGGCTTCATCAGTCTTAGCATTTAGGTCACAATTAGTTGTCATGCATACAAAAATCAATATAGCTTGTACTTTGTATAGTATGAAGCAAATCTACCAAAAACAGTAGTGACATATCTTTCTACAGTTAAGGATAGAAAGTTTCTTGGCAAGCGGCCTAACAAGGAGGCCCCACTGCCAATGATCATGACGTCAACAACATTTTATTCAACATTTCATTGAGAAACTAACTTATGGTAGTTTAAAAAAAGAGAAATGCGAAAAAAATAAAACCACAAATATTCAAAATGAACTGCAGAAGAAATAATTTAAATATATCTGGAACTTATTAACGACTAGAGGCTTACAGAAAGCGCACTAGTAACAATAATCAAAAGCCAAACGACAATGCATTTCTCAGCATGAGAGCAGCGCATCCTGTTATATGAGCACAGACAGCATAATGGATGACTGTGTGATAGCTGCTTTCAGTCATGTTATGCAGTATCTTCGCCACATAAAATCAATGAGTATGAACAAAGGAACTCAAATATGACCCAGGTATCAAAGTGAAAATTTGCCTAGGACATCAGCTGATGTAAAGAGGCAAGCTTCAAAAGACTACCAAAAGCATCAATCAAGTGACAATGAATACTGACCAAAGTGACCTTCAAAGAAAATATCGCATGAAATATTAACATAATCGTTATAATGAACAACATCACAATGCAGTGCATAATCTGTCACAGCGAGCAACGTCACATCGAAGCAACCTCAGTTTCATAATGAAGCTACATACTCGCGTACTTGAAGTCCAATACACTGGAGACAGGTAGAGAGGGTGGCCTGATCTAGTATGCCCCGGCCTTCTACTCTACTTCGGGGACAACGCAACAGGGGAAGAAGAGTGATGAAGCATGAGGATGGGGATAAGAATGAGTGATCCGTATATACATAATAAGACATGACTGCTTGCGCAAAAGGGACATGGACGCCAGTAATCATATTTCATTACGCTTGATACCAACTAGCCCAACTTATAACAGCTATTCACTTCTGCAAAACAATGTGCTGTGATGCGGAAAATGTCGACCCGGCTCTCTTGACATAAACACTGGCAATAGTCAAACCCCAGCACGGGTAACTGGGACCTCGCCTCTACTTGAAATGTGACAGGGGCCGCCATTAATCGGACGAATATGCTGTGCAGGAAAATGCACTCGAAGATTATGATAAAGGTCTAATAGTCGCATAATGGAAAGAAGCCACTTTAGTTGCATCTAAGTTTAACAGTCGCTTTTCATAATCCGCAACTTTGCGCAGTGGTACCGAACGTCTAGCATCCAGTCCATTTCTATTGAAAAAATGACCTTGTAGCATTTGGTAATTCGGTATGGTCCCCTATTTCGGGTGAAATACAGCTTTCATCTATTGCTTGTACTCCCATATCAGCCAGCCTAGTGGCCGCCGTCTACTGCTGTGGCACGAATGGGGGACAGTCGCGAAATACTATGTGTTCTAGTCTCTGATACATTAGATAGCGCTCACAGTTCGAGATGTACGCGCGACTGAAGAGGTGCGCGTAGTGCCGAGTTAGGTCGGCGACCAGGTGAAACCTGCGCAGTGTACTGGCACCGCTGCCGTTAATTCTACCCGGGAGGAAAAACTCGTGTCACTCTATTTCCCGCAGATGCCTGCATAGGTCGGTGCACTCATGAGTGCACTCACTCGCACTCATTTCATAGACGTGAGTGCGAGTGAGTGCCAGTGAGTGTGAGTGGAAGTGAGTGCGAGTGCAAGTGAGTGTGAGTGGAGGTGAGTGCGAGTGCGAGTGAGTGCCAATGAGTGTGAGTGGAAGTGAGTGCAAGTGAGTGTGAGTGGAGGTGAGTGCGAGTGCGAGTGAGTGCCAATGAGTGTGAGTGGAAGTGAGTGCGAGTGAGTGCAAGTGAGTGTGAGTGGAGGTGAGTGCGAGTGAAGGCTGTGAGTGTGAGTTGAAGTGAGTGCGAGTGCGAGTGAGTGCCAGTGAGTGTGAGTGGAGGTGAGTGCGAGTGCGAGTGAGTGCTTGTGAGTGTGAGTGGTAGTGAGTGCGAGTGCGAGTGAGCGCCAGTGAGTGTGAGTGGAGGTGAATGCGAGTGTGAGTGAGTGTCAGTGAGTGTGAGTGGAGGTGAGTGCGAGTGCGAGTGAGTGCGGATGCTGGAAAAATTTGGGTGAGTGAGTGTGAGTGAGTGTTCCCCTACTCTGCCGACCTATGCTCACACATGAAATCTGGGCAAAATGGAAGATCTTTAACCCAGCCATAAAGTAATTGACAAGGGAGATCAATGTGCATCTGGAAATAGCAGTAGTCAGTTGGTGTCCTTAACTACTTATCAGATCAAACCTGTCCTAATTATCAACCATCCTTGTGTGTCTGAAATTCTAATATTAAAAATGTACACTGACACATGCTCTAATTCCTTTAGGGCTCAATAGGGGGGTAGATCACCGCAGTGAGAGCTTGTCCATATGATACGCACAACACTGCAGTACAATAGTGGCATATTCTTGACTGAAATCAACGTAAGAGAGGTCATTTGTGCATTTGTGGACTGTCTGAATGGAGGAGTTCTTGCGGTCTTGGTTTTTAACATATGAAATATAAATGCACACATAAATTATCTCTTAGGTTCGGTACATTTGAAGAACAATTTTTCAAGCTTGTCTGACAGGAAGCCGTGCAGCTAAACCAAACTTGCAGCATGCAGGTTACCAAAATGGTTGGTTGTTTACAAGGTGCTTGCAAAGTCTTTTGCAACAAGACTCCTGTTGGGACAATAGTGGGCGTTTACACCCCCTGGCATATAATGCAAAAAACTTCTGCAATCCCAGCGAAGGAGCAACCTTATTTGCCAACAAGCACGACACTTACCTCTCTCCAAGTCCCAGACACGGCAAGTGTTGTCACCAGCACCCGAGATTACCTTTGTTGAGTCCCCTGCTAGGAGCTAAGGAAACCATGATCACGCAAAGTACAGTGAATGCAAACAATACTACACAGCTTACATCACTGGAATCTGTGCACACATGCATGTCAGAGCTGTCAATGCACAGTTATTACTGTAAGTCCAATTTCGCCATACATATTCCAAAATTGTGATATGGTGGTTCCAATGCTTCTATTCCACAGAATGCATTCACAGAGGGATTTTCGAATTTGCTACGAAGGCACACTAAAGAGAAAACTTCTTCCAAAAAGCACTCGCGTGAATGCTAAACTTGCTACATTATTCACCTGAAAAGAATGGTTATCCATAACTGGCTAGATATCAAATGAACAGGCATTAATTCAAGTAAACAAGTTGGTAGCTTCGACCGCGATTCCGTGTGAGATGTTCCTCCTCCACTGTGCCGTAAGCATTGTCCAAGGATACAGTTGACATCGATGCACCAGACGGCACCGGCGTGGCCGATGAAGTTGCCGAGGCGCTCCCCGTTGAGCGAGTAGTACACGTTGGGCGAGTGGTCCTTGGCACACGAAAACAGCAGGTCCCCTTCGCGATTATACTTGATCTGCGTGATGGCCCTCTCATGGCCGTGCAGCATTAGCGGCTTCTGCGATTGAAATGACGTCCGTCAAAATAAGCACACTCTAAAGTCCTGAAACCTAGGTAAAATTATGAACCACGCCATGGCGCGAGACTTCTAAGCACACGCATGTTGTTATGCTCAACTCCATCAACATGTAGCAGCTATGGCAGGGAGTCAAACCTGCGGCTCTTTTAATCGCGATATAATGATCAGGGCCTCGAAATGAAGTTCTTTCGGCAACGATCGAAACGATGGGTCAGCTGCCGCGATGGTCCCCCACAACTATGTCGCAAGAGAGGCGACCTTTTTTGACAAGCACTTCGGCATCAGCGGAGGTTCGAGCCAGGAACACAGATGGGTTTTTGAGAGTAAAGAAAGCGTGACGCTATCTCGCTACATCTAGTTAGTAGACCTACGCTCGCGTGCTCATTCTAAAGGCAAGAATAACGAGTAAAAACTTGCCATATTGGTGAAATAACAACGACCACCACGTTTTTCCGCAAGCGTTCCGATACGGTGGCTACAAATGACTTTAAACTGGATTGGATTAGTTTTATCTAAAAGCAGCGGCTATCAGCAATTTTTCTCGAACTTGAGATAAAGTAGCTTTACAATATATTGTTAGTTTACCAGAATTCTGTTGTAAACCAGAGTACATGATCGTACGTGCAATACTGCTGCTGACACTGCCATGGCTAGTTTTTTTTAAAAAAAACGGTCATATGCAGCTGCAACCGGCCACAAGGGCACTAGCATCTTGGCAACCACGCAGTAACAATATAAAAGAAAAAGTACGAAGGCGGGCCTTTCGCGCTTGCCCGAACTTGTGCAACGAGTGAGCGATGATGTCGTCTGTGCCTTTGGAGCGAACACCTCCGCCAAAGAAAGTGAAATTTGCCGCTACACCCAGCACCCCAGGAACGCCAAGATCCCGGCCGGTAAGAAGTCTCTCGAAACAGTTCCATTCCCTCATGAGTTCGACTGCTCAAGCATTCTTTGCGCAGGGTGTCCCGGAGTCCGTGTATCGGGAGCTGTTGGTACGGTCCCCAAACAACCCCGACGGCCCGATGCGCGATGTCTGCGCCTTCATCGAAGTCCGCGTCGGTACCGAGGACGTCTCGTCAGCATTCGAAAGCCTGATGACGCGGTTGGGTGCAACGGTGCGCCGCCATCTGGGCCCCAGCGTGACGCACGTCGTATTCCGCGAGGGCCGCGTATCCACTCGCAACCGAGCCTTACAGCTGGGCATCCCCATCGTGGGGCCACTGTGGGTCGAAGAGTAAGTCCCATCACCTCTTTGTTTTTAAAACGGCGGTAAAGATAGAAAACGTTTAACTCGGCGATCAGGCGAAAGTGATGCAAAATCCACTCACAGATCCCTGACGCCAGAATTTCCTGACCACTAGTTGCATCTGCGAGGGTACTTTCGGAATTTGTAGCATCGTTGCACGAGCCGTGGTTCGTCATTCGAGTTTTTGAATTATCTTAAGCTTCTTTTTACAATATTTGTGAAGCTTGAGACGCACTTAGTAAAGGGTTTGGGCACTGCTGTTTGTTGAAAACAAAGGGGGGAAAGTATCATGGGTAATCAAGTTATTACATTGTTTGTGAAAGTCAAGTCCAAACAGCATGTATACACGATTTCGTGCGCGACGAGCGACGCGACCGAAACGTCGCCTGAAAATTACGTCACATACGATTTAGGGCAACAGACGACGGTTTCTAGATTTCTGAAAACCGAGCGGTCAACCACGTACCACATATTGTAACGACACGTAATCAACGAGGCACAAGGCACAACGAGGCGCAGGAGCAGCACAAGCAAAACACTTTATCGCTCGTCCACAAAAGAAGCCGAACGTCTTCTTTGTCGGCACGATCAGCCCGAAAGCGCGTTCAACGTCAACTTTGTCTGCGTTGGCACATACCCGCGGCAGTATAGTTGTTCCAATTGCCTCCCCTTTAAAAAAAAAAAATCATCGTCCCGATGATAGAAGTTCACACAACTGCGACAAAAGAACGACTGTGTAGGCTTGTCAGTCTTCACAGTACGGCTTCATACGGAGCACGTGAACGACTTCGGGCAAGTTCCTTCGTCGGTTTGAACAGTGTGGGCTGTCGGGAAGGACTTCGTAGTTGACGTCACTGATGCGTCGGAGAACTACATAAGGCCCAAAGTATCTGCGCAGGAGTTTTTCAGAGAGCCCACGCCGACGAATAGGTGTCCAGACCCAGACTCTGTCGCCGACCTTGTATATTACGGGTCTGTGACGAAGGTTATAGCGTCTGGCGTCACAGTCCTGTTGCTCGTGGATCCGCAGGCGCGCAAGCTGCCTAGCGTCTTCTGCTCGTTGGGTGATTTCTTCGGCACTGTTCTCGTTATCATTAAGTTCATGGGGCAGCATTGCGTCTAATGTTGTCGCAACCTCACGGCCGTAAACGAGACTGAAAGGTGTCTTGCGAGTGGTTTCTTGACGAGCCATGTTGTATGCGAAAGTTACATAAGGTAAAATGTCGTCCCAGTTCTTGTGATCTGCGTCTACGTACATGCTTATCATGTCAGCCAGTGTTCGGTTGAGCCGCTCCGTCAGCCCGTTTGTCTGCGGGTGATAAGCTGTTGTCTTCCGGTGGGCTGTGCCGCTCAGCCGTAGAACGTTGTCCAGAAACTTCGCCATGAACGCTGTGCCTCTGTCCGTGATGACTACGGCAGGAGCGCCATGCCTTAAAACGATGGCCTCCAGAAAAAATCGCGCCGCCTCGTCCGCTGTTCCCCGTCTAAGAGCACCTGTCTCGGCGTATCTGGTGAGGTAATCCGTGGCGACAATAATCCACCTATTGCCGCTAGTGGACACTGGAAAAGGTCCCAGAAAGTCCATGCCTACTTGCGCAAATGGTGTAGATGGTACTTGCACAGGGTGCAGTAAACCGGCTGGCTTGACGGACGGTGGTTTGCGGCGCTGGCAATCGAGGCATGTCTGGACGTAACGCTTCACGATAGCAGCAAGTCTTGGCCAGTAGTAATTCTGCCGAATTCGTGCCAACGTGCGAGTGTAGCCCAAGTGCCCAGCAGTCGGCTCGTTGTGGCAGGCGTGTAGGATCTCATCTCGAAGGGATGATGGTACGATTAGTAAGTAGTTGCTGCCACTAGGTGAAAAATTCTTCTTGTATAGTACGCTGTGGTGCAAGCAGTACGATGTCAGCCCTCTTGCGAATAACCTTGGCACTTTGTTGGTTCGGCCTTCCAGGTAATCAATAAGCGGCAGCAATTCAAGGTCCTCACGTTGCTGACGTGAAAGATCGGCAGTGTCCACGATTCCCAGAAAAGCGGTGTCGTCATCATCTTGCGCTGCCGTCTCAACAGGAGACCGAGAAAGGCAGTCGGCATCGGCGTGCCGCTTTCCCGACTTGTAGGTGACAGCGAAGTCGAACTCTTGGAGTCGAAGACTCCAGCGTGCGAGTCGACCTGAAGGGTCTTTCAGGTTGAGGAGCCAACAGAGCGAATGGTGGTCAGTAACAACTGTGAAACTCCGACCGTACAAATATGGACGGAACTTCAGAACTGCCCAAACGAGGGCGAGGCATTCTTTTTCAGTAGTGGAGTAGTTAGCCTCCGTTCGTGACAGCGTCCTGCTGGCGTAGGCGATCACCCTTTCGCTGTCATCTTGCCACTGTACGAGCACCGCACCTAGGCCGACATTACTAGCGTCTGTATGCACTACTGTCGGGGCGTCTTCATCGAAGTGCGCTAGCACAGGAGGCGTTTGCATGCGTTGTCGGAGGTCGCGAAAAGCCCGCTCCTGGTCCTCGCCCCACGTAAAAGGTGTGTCTTGCCTGGTGAGCTTTGTTAAGGGCCATGCGATTCGTGAGAAATTCGCAATAAACCGTCGGTAATACGCACAGAGGCCCAGAAAACGTCGTACGGCCCTCTTGTCTGACGGGGTCGGGAAATTGGCGACTGCAGCAATTTTTCCGGGATCAGGTCGGACTCCTTGCCTGCTGACGACGTGACCAAGAAACTGCAGTTCTTCAAAACCAAAATGGCACTTTTCAGGCTTTAGGGTCAGACCGGCAGAGCGTATCGCTTCAAAAACTGTTCTCAGTCGTTGCAAGTGTTCGTCGAACGTTGCCGAGAAGACAATTACGTCATCCAAGTACACCAGGCATGTTTGCCATTTGAGTCCGGATAGCACAGTGTCCATTAGACGCTGAAATGTCGCTGGCGCCGAACACAACCCAAAGGGAAGAACTTGAAATTCATAAAGTCCGTCGGGTGTCACGAATGCGGTTTTCTCACGGTCTCTCTCATCCACCTCGATCTGCCAATAGCCGCTTTTTAGGTCCATCGACGAAAAGTAGCGTGCGTTTCGTAACCTGTCCAAGGAGTCGTCAATACGCGGCAACGGGTAAACGTCTTTCTTTGTGACCTGATTGAGCTTCCGATAGTCGACGCAGAAGCGCAGGCTACCGTCCTTCTTTTTCACTAAAACTACAGGGGATGCCCATGGACTAGTGGATGGTCGAATGACGCCATCTTCGAGCATCGTCTTCACTTGTTTTTGTATTGCTTCGCGTTCCTTTGGGGCCACACGATAAGGGTTCTGTCGAATTGGTCTGGCGTCGTCGTCAATAATGATGCGGTGTTTGGTGAGCGGCGTTTGACCAACTCTCGAGGAGGATGAGAAACAGCCACGGTACTGATTGATGAGCTCGACAAGACGCTCCCGCTCGACTTTACTTAATGTTGGACTGACGTCTACAAGAGGCGCAGCTGAGGGAATTATAGAGACCGCCTCCTGCGCTAAGTGACAGTCTTCTATTTGCGCTACTTCGTCGAAATAAGCAACAGTAGTGCCTTTAACGATGCGTCGACGCTCCTTACTAAAATTTGTCAGCAAGAGTTCAGCTCTTCCATCGATTAAATTTATAAGTGCTCTGGCAAAGGAGACTCCACAGTTCAATTCAAGCGTCTTGGTGTGTTCCGCGACGCCAGTACCAATCTGCAAGTGATCACAATACACGGGTACGAGGGAGCAGCTCCGCGGCAAAAGTATGACGTCGTCGGCAGCAATACGTAAGCGAGGTCGTTGATGTTCCTCACGGGTGATGTCGTCGGAGTTCGTGGCAAACGTAACGCTCCGGCTGCGAATGTTAATCACCGCACCGTACTCGGCCAGAAAATCCATCCCCAGTATAAGCTCTTTACAACACTCCGAAAGTACCACGAGGGTGGTGACAAAGCTTGAGCCGGCGATTAACAGTCTCGCCGTGCATTTTCCAACAGGCGTCATTAACTGGCCTCCAGCAGCTCTTATACTTGGCCCGTGCCAGGGTGTCTTCACCTTCCTTAGTTTGTCGGCGAGTTGTAAACTGATAATTGAAAAATGCGAGCCAGTATCAACAAGAGCGGTAACTTCGTAGCCATCAATGCGCACTCTCAGGTCCGCACTAGCGACATCATTTACGGCTTTAGTAGGTCCATTCGTCGTATTGTCCTTTGAAATCGGTGTATTCAAGGTCGTTGGAACTTTCGTCAAGTCGTCGTTCGTCGAAAACGGGGGCTCTTGGGACTTTCGGTAACTGGCAACCTCACCCCCGGAGGTCGCTGCGTCTAGTTTCCCCGACGCGGGCTAGGGGACCTGCCCCTGTGGACGTCGGCAAAATTGCGGCGAGTCGGCGAGTTGTAGCGCGCAGGAGGAGACGGCGAAGGAGAACGTGATCGAAGCGTCGTCGTATTTTGCGGCTGAAAGTTCTCAGAAGCGTAAGCGTCGTTACAGGTACGTCGACGGTCATAGGATGCATAGCCAGAGTTAGGAGGAAGGTTCGCGCATTCGTCAACGCGATAGGGGCAATACCGATAGACGTGCCCTGCTTGGCCACAATGGTAGCACACTGGTCGGCGGTCAAAGGTGCGCCACACATCGGTTTTGCGACGCTGGTAGATTGGGGCCGACTCTCTACGGAACCGTGGAGTGGCTTCCGCATGCCGAACGTACGGCACTGTTTGCGCTGGTGGCGTGGTTGGCGGAGTCGGTAAGGTTGACGGGTACGGTACGGGCTCTGTTTGCAGCATCGGCGACGGCCCAGTTGATGTCAGTGCCGCCGAAGTTGCGTTGATTGGTCGGCTAACTGTCTGCGCATACGTAAGGCGCCGCGGCACGTTACCGCCCTCTGGCGACGCAAATGCTTGTCGGACTTCTTCGCGGACCACATCAGCTACAACAGATAAAGATGACGCCGGTTCCGCAGGTGCAAAAGCAAATCCGAGTTGCCGAAGCTCTTCGCGCACCACCTCTTTTATAATGTCACGCAGCAGCCTGTCGTTACCCGCAGTCAGTGCGCAAGTGTTCCCCGCCGAGTAGCTGTCATGCTGGCGGTGTCGTTGCTGTAGTGCCCGTTCAATGGCCGTAGCCTCTCTTGCAAACTCTGCTACTGTTGTTGGCGGATTTCTCACCAGGCCAGCGAACAGTTGTTCCTTCACGCCCCGCAACAGATACCGCAGCTTTCTTTCTTCTGGCATGTCGGGTTCCGCCCTACGGAAAAGACGTGTCATGTCTTCCGTGAACATAGCGACGCTTTCATTGGGTTTTTGAATACGAGATTCAAGGAGACGCTGCGCATTTTCCCTTCTGTCGACAGTGGTAAATGTCTCAAGCAGCTGTGTGCGGAAATCGTCCCACGAAGCAAAGCTCCTCTCCCGGTTCACATACCACGTTCGAGCGTTGTCCTTGAGGTAGAAATAGACGCTAGCGAGCTTGTCCTCTGAGCTGGTCTTATTGTTATACTTCGCGACGCGCTCGAACTGGTCTAGCCAGTCTTGAGCGTCCTCAAATACATCACCATGAAAATCCTCCGGAACCATAGGGTTCTGCAGTGTTACCTGCGGTGGGGCTGCAGTGGCCATGGTTGTCGATGGAGGCGGTTGAGCTCGTGAAATGTCTTGCAAGGGCTCGGGCGACAGGCCGAGCAGGCGGCGACTGAACCGGTGAACCGGTGTTTCGACGCGAGATGGCGATTCTGGGCTGGACCGTCCGCTCCGCGAAGGGGTGCTAAGCATGAAGGATACCCAGCACTTCCACCAGTGTAACGACACGTAATCAACGAGGCACAAGGCACAACGAGGCGCAGGAGCAGCACAAGCAAAACACTTTATCGCTCGTCCACAAAAGAAGCCGAACGTCTTCTTTGTCGGCACGATCAGCCCGAAAGCGCGTTCAACGTCAACTTTGTCTGCGTTGGCACATACCCGCGGCAGTATAGTTGTTCCAATATCATGTCGCGGTCGCGAATGTGCGGTTTCTGCACGTGCGTGTGGACTGCTCTAGAATTTCCTTGTTTCTGTTTGCAGCTACTTTTGCTCGCTAAAATGCGAGGGCATCTTGGATAAGTCAGTAGTGTGTAGATAGGCTGTGCGACGTTGCAATACAGTTTTGAATTCCAGGTGCCTCGCCCAGGGCGCGTTGGCATCTCCAGAGAGGTTCCCGCCGTTTGTGTCCGCAGCCTATGATTGCCCCATTCTCAGCCGTAAAATTAGGGTAAGTAGCAAATTGTTCCATTTTAATTTCTCGTTGCCACATTTTCTATGTCTACTTGGGCTTTTCTGGAGCTTGAAGCATGTCATGCATATAAGCTAGACTATCACAGAATGTATGGAAGTCTCAAGAAACGGTTTTATCTTGCAGGGAAACATGCACTTGGCTCACTGCAATTTCATGCTGCACTTTCTTCTGCAATTCACGCTGGTCATCTCCCTTCAGCACTCTGTCGAGCAAATTGTCCCATAACTTTAACCTGTTCACATGATGTTGCCTTGTAAACCATACTCAATCCTTGTTTGAGAACCAGGTGTATTGAATGGTAACTGAATGAACAGTTATACTTGCGCTACTATCCGCTTCACTGGTGGCATACACAGTTGTGAATGTTTTCTCCTGTTCTACTTGCCAGTGGCCAAGAATCGGCAATATACATTAACTTCTGGATGAAGTCAATCTTCCTGCCCATTGTCTTAACGTCGGTGTGCTGTTTTAGTGCTGCTGGTGATCAGTTTTGTGAAGGTACTACCATGCTAAACGAGTTGTTTGTCATCTTGCGTTTCAGGGGCACTATTAAAATTATCACTGTGGCTTGTTCAGCATGAGTATTATCAATAACAAATGGCACATATATTTCCAGCCTGATAACTCTTTCCTTTTCTGCAAAAGTCTATTTTACAGTCTTCATGCATATTAATCGCTTGCTATTTACAATTACTTACCAAAGCATGTACAAATCGGCATCTAATCGCCTTTTCTTTCATGCATTAGAATACTGAGTGCTTTGGTATAAAGTCAAGTAAATCTTGCATTTACAGACAGTTCATCTTAATAGACCTTTTTCAAGCACCGCAGCGCCACCCGTGGGCGCGCAAGTGCTTCTGGGAAATGTGTGTACATCCAGCCGCCCAGCAGAGCGAAGCCCAGCCTTGCCAAGCGCGTCTTTCGCTCCGAGTAAGTGAGTGACATGGGAGCGAGGCTAAACGCATTTTTTGTGTGTTTTTTTTTTGTAAGCAGGCGCACAGCTGCACGGGACAATGAAAAAGGAGGGGAGCAAGGGGTGTAGAGGGGGTCGGACTGGTCGTACGGGGTGTGCGCTGGCATGTCTCGTCAACGTAGTTTCCCAGAGTCTCGGGAGTGTACGTGCATTTGCTAGTGACCATGTGCTTGTATCTCCACTCCGCGTGTGCGGAGAACACCGAGGTGTGGACGCTGTATTCCTGTGTACGTGTTTGTGTCGGCACTGCAGTGTGGTCCTACACAGGCAACTGCAAAATAGCGATGTTTGCGACGACGAAGTAGACCATCGGGCAGTGTGTGCTAAACGAACAAACTGTGCGCAGTGCGTGAACGAAGTCTGTTGCGGATATCTCTTTCTAGGTACTGTAATTCATTGTTTTCTAATTGAACAGGTATGGTTTTCCATTTACCGCGTGGGTTATTCCAGCTCATTTTGGCACCCCTTCATGCTTGGTGCGTGTACTTTTCTTCTGTCCCGCTGGGCTCTGTTCCCGCTACTCGCTACTGTCGCTTGATTCCCTTTTCAATAAAACTTTACTTTAGTAAAACCACATTTTGTTGACAGTGGTCCTTGATGTATGCTAGCTCCGCCGACGTGCCATGTCCAGCTGTGTCGGTGAAATAGCGTACATGCGATCGTGTACACTTGCCTTCGATGCTCTGTAATCTTAACTGCTGCACGAAGAAGAGAAGATTTGCGAGCGCCTAGATGTTGACACGGACTGCTGTGTGAACATGTGTGTGTGATCTCGTTTTTCTGAAATGTTATGCCATGTGAACTGTCCTGTTGCGTGAGCATTTTTATTGCAGTACTGAGACTGAGTGTGCCAATTTTAGTTTTTGTGTTTATTTGTCGAGTTTTGTGATTGTTGACATTATGATCACAGCTGTCATGTAAGTGACAAATGTCATTGCTGCAGCTCACGCGATGCAGTTGATCAGTTATTCTGAAGATGCTGCCCTGAAAATGTTCGAGAGCAAAGCAAAGTATAGCCACGTTGAGTGTGCGCCTGTTTTGTGTACGTACATCGTTTTCGGACGCGCAAATGTATATGTTACGCACGTTTCACGATGCGGATGAACAGGCTACGTCGACAGACTGCATTCACCAAACTCGGATTCGATGCTTATCGCGTCATAGCTTCAATCCCACAGCTGCCACTGCGTCAGGCGCTTGCTTAAACCGAGCTTGCCTCCGCTGATGTACACACATTTCCCATACTGCACTACGCGCTCGCAGTGGCTTCTGGGATAGCTTGAAAAAGGTCTATTTGCACCTGAAGGATGTATGCCCTTGGGTGAAGATACATAACGGTGGCAGTACTTTAAGTGATCCAAATCGTTATTCACTCTGCAGAAGCCTCGGTCTTGGCGGACCAAGACAGACTCGCCATCTCCACTTAGGCAGAGGAAAAGGCCACGGTTGCTGGACCTGAGGCACGAAGTGCTGCTCGATGAAGCGGTGCTGTCGCCAAATACACAACGTTTGCAGGACATTGTTACACAAGGTATGTGTAACTCATGTTTGTTCAGTGTGTGTACAAATGGGCATTGGTAGCAACCACCTTCTTCCGAGCTATGGGAGGTAACTCTTGAAGCTCTCCCTCAATGCTTGATATCCCTTGAATTTGCATATTCAGCCAGGCCCTACCCTCACATGAGTGCAGTTAACACAGCTGGACACCTCCCCAGAGTCCGTACGTTTTGCAGTAGCAAAACTATGGCCCTTTCTTCAAGGGCAAGGTTCTTGTGTTGGAAAATGTGCTCAAGTGAGGCTGGCTTCTGTGCCGGGCCTGAGCCTTGACGGCATTCACATGTGTGCATCACTAATGGCCTCTCAAAAAAAATAAAGGCCCAGGCTAGCAAATTCTTGGACAAGTAAGTCCAAACGAAAATAGACACCCTGTCATGTGTTGTCGCATTGCAATGGCAGATTTGAAGCAGCCTACTGGCCCCGCAAGTGAGTACTTGACCTTGAATAGGACTTCTGTTCCATTCATAGCCTCGTTTTTACGTTTAACATTCACTTGTTGTCTGGCAATCTTCCTTTTTTTGAAGCTAACATTCCATACCTAAATTTTTTAGCCACTGGGACTACTAACAAGTTCCAAAGCTTACTCTGTATAAACTTTGTTTCTAAGGTAATCTTCATAGCTGTACCTGTTAATTGTGCAGTGAAGGCGCAAGTTCCAAGCACAAATTTGAACAAAGTGGATGTCCTGCGGAAGGGCTTGCTGCTCGAACCACCTTCCAACTTTCCGCTAGCAACTCCCAGCTGCAAAACGCACACGCTGAGGGCACGGGGGCAAGACACCCCGCTGAAGGAGTTGGCTCAATTGGGACAGAGCCGACTGCAAGAACTGCCATCAGGGAAGCACTGTCGTATCAGCCGGCGCAGCCTGGAGGACTTCAGTACAAGTGCGGTGAGTTAACTCTTGTAGACATGAATCGTCCTGCTTGAGAGACCCCGCAGTTGATGGCGGAAGCACTGAGCATGTCATGAAAAGTTATATTGTGTGGGTGGTGCGTATATAACACCACCACCGTGGGCTCAGGCTTAGCGAGCCAAAGGGCCACGTGGGCCATCGCCTATCTTGCACTCCGTTGCACACGTGCGTTCGGACGGCAAAGGCGTCGAGCGCAGCGTGGAAGTGGCTTTATTGCACCATGGCGACACCGCATACACTGCAACAGGCGGCGGGAGAAGCAAAGGCTTCGCCACGCCAAGGGCAATGGCCCGCGGGGACACGCCGCAAAGGGACAGTGGTCCCTTGCCACTGTGCTGCGCACTCGTGCGATCACAGACCAATGGGCCCGATCGTCCAAGTATGGGCAAAGTCTGTGCTCGGTGCAGGTAAGACCACGCACGAACACGGCCACAGATCTACAGCGTAGTGTTCGGAAGGGCAACGTAAGGGTAGACATCGGCTGTTGGCGCACAGGCACCGCAGCGGACTCCGTCCGAAAGAGCTCAAACAAAGGAGCCGACGGACCAGGGACGAAAAGCGTGCTTACCCTTGGGATGCCAGAGAGAGAGAGCCCCGTTTCTTCACTGCGTCCCGCGAGACTCGACGCGCGGCGCCACCATCGCGATCTGCCGGGGGGCGCGCGTGGTGAGTGGATAGAACGGGGAAGAACCGGTTTGGCACGGGAGAGGCAGAAAGAGGCAAACGCGGTGCATTGGCGACGGGCATGTATGCCACGATTCCCACAATCGGTGCTGTATCGTGTCTTTCATGGTGCTCTGTTTCCTTTGAGCACTAGGTAAAGATTCAATGTACTCCTCCAACCAACTGCAGTTATTCATCCACCACAGCCCGTGTGCATCTTGTGCTTTCTTGTGACAACCGCGAAATCTCGATTAAGCGCCCCCACCCGTGTAAGCGGTCCCGTCCCTTTCTTGAGAAACTTGAAATTGGCACTAATGAGCGAGCAAGTACCTCCCCCCTGCTTTTTTTAAGCCTGTTTACTGCAGTGCGCATCGACGCCAGGTCGTTTGGCAAGTTTTTCAATTTTTCAGGAAGTTGCAGCTATAGGAAGCGATGCAATTAAGGGGGGACGTGGCAATGAAAACTGATGAAATTTGGCACACTGATGTAGTTTGTTATGGTGACATCTTAAATAAAATCGGTTTTAAGCTATCTATCATAGTTTCTGAGTTACATCACTTTATAGACCCTTACAGTCACCTCCTAATTAATCGGTTAATTAGACAAAATTTCAGTACCATTTTTACTTAAGCATATACACTAAGGCCCACTGTGTGCCGTAAAGCTGTTCGTTGATTTTTTTTGTGTCCAAATGAGTGCAGAAAAAATTTTTGAAATGTCCTCGACATATTTTCTTACTAACAACTTTTGCAAAAATACAGTTATAAAAGTTTGTGTGATGTGCAGGCAGAAAGGAATAGCTTTACGGCGCTCACTAATGTTTCAGGATCTAAGTGAAAAAAACAGAATGAATTTAGCTTCATTAGTTATGAAATGGCACTGGGATGACTGACAGCAACTGCTCAATAAATGGAAGCTGAGAAAACGGAGCTCGAAGCTTTATTTCATGAAAACAGTCAAATGTTAATTTTGAGCAGCTAAGTCCTTGCTCGCTTTTGCTGATTGTATTCTTTGTTGGAGAAACACAGTGGTGTGGCTATCCTCAGGTTCGATTGCTCCTTTTTACGATGATACCAAGATGGCGGCACCTTTGGAAGCCCGATTTTCTTGCGATTTTGGATGACGACACATAGATAAAGTGGCAATTTCTGTATTACTACTGTGTATTTCATTATAACATTCCACCACAAGGTAAAAGAAGGTCCAAGGATCATGAAAAAAAAATAAATTGAAAAATGGAGAATTTTGATCAAATTGAGCATTCCCATTGCCACGTCCCCCCTTAAGTAAGGAAATGAAATTTGTTGCTTACCTGCACTTTTCTCGAGGCATCGTAACGGCTACATCCAGTCACTTGCTTCTCATCGGCAAAGCCAGCCATGACAATAGCTGGGAGGTGATAGGCTTTGAGAGTTGTCATTTTCATCTGAGTAGAGACAGTTAGAATCGTTACAGGTTGCTCTAATCAAACAGACAACATGAGCCGCATCAGTTGCTGGCGTGAATTTAATGTGCGGTGCTGCTCGGGCTCGCAGGCCAGCAACATGCGTGTCTGACTCTAACAAGTTGTTCGATGGCCAAGAATAAGAGCAGCGAATGCACTTATTCTCCAGCCATCATTGAAAAGAGCCACTGTGCATTCTTTTTTTTCTCACCGGCAGTTCTGCCACCATGTTGGGTCTTGGTTCGCAACTCAGCAAGGGCCCCACCTATAAATGTAATTGTCTCTTACCCAAAAGGAGGCGCTTGCCCAGGATTTCATGGTATATAGCACATTAGAACCCCATTCTTACAGAAAATTTTTCAGATGAAGAAAATTGCAGAAATGAAGCTCACCATTGCAAGAGTGTGAAATATGTACAACCTTATCAAGTTTTCATCCCTTATGGCTAAGCATGAAGTGGGTGAGCATATGAATGTTGTTGGAATGCAGTACATCAGTTGATTGTGGGGCCACAAGAAAGTGGCTGCAAGCAGAAGTGCAAGCAGCGATACAAAAAAGAGGGTTAAGCTAGCTGTCTGGCCTAGCAGTGTTGCTTGCACTTTTTCAATCCTGTTGCTTGTAGCAGAAGCTACGCTCCTATTGCCTCTGGATTATTCATGTCACAGCTGCACACAACCTATGGAAACCTTTGGGAAGCTGTTTTATCTGGCTGTTTTTGCTTTCAAGATTTGAAAGTATCTGCACTTTGGTGCAAAATATCTTTCGGGTAAGGGGTGAAAAATATATGTCACAGCACCAGGGAAAATCTTTTGACTTGCTGATATTTTGAAATATCCGAGGTAATAATTGCTTACTGTATTAACAATGTAACATGCGATAGCTTTGTTCTTTCCACAGTTTTGAGTTGCTGTTCTATTGTAATCTACTGCAGTGCCGAGCAAGGGATCGTGCCCTGCACAGGGCATCTTGGTTGGAGGGTCCAAGCATCGTTCTGACAGGACTCAAACCAGCGGACCGCGATGCTGTTGGTGCCATAGTCAAGGCTTTGGGTGGTTTCACCACCGTAGCTGAGGTCACCAATCGCACAACTCATATAATATGCGGCACCACAGATGGAAAGCCACGACGTACCTTGAATGTGCTGTTTGCCCTAGCAAGAGGCAACTGCTGGCTGCTCCCTGTCCAGTGGGTAAGTGCTTGCAAACCAAAGCAACTATAAAATGCCAGGCTGTGATTATATTATCTGTAAGGCTCTACTTGAAAGGACGTTCAATCATTCTTAACTTTGTGAAATTTGTCTGAACTGTGCCTTCTTGCAACCTGCTTGGTTTATGTGAAACTTTTTGCTATTTCCTGAAGATATGGCTGCTGTGGCTACTCTTCCGTGGCCTATCTCACTCCTATCTAGAGCTCGTACAACAATTATGAGCTCGTACCCACACCACTACCTAAATCTCTCTCTTAAGGCAAAAGCTTTAGTGGCCTAGACCGGGAGTTTCGCTGTGGAACATAGTTTGACCTTGAAGAGAAGTGATACCACCTGGCTTGCCACTGCTGCTTCAGACCGCCGCCTCGCCAGCCGTGTCTATGTGACTAACCGCATGACTCGCCGATCGTTTGAAAGAGAGACGGTGTAAGGGGTGCTGAGGGGGACATTGAGGCTCTCTACCCTTTCTGCTGCCTCGCAGTTCCTGCTTCAGTTTAGCCGTTGCGTGATGGAAAGAGGCAGCGAGGTTGCCGGCCCATCTGTGCTGAAGTTGTCTGTGTAGTCCCAGTGGCAAAAGCAGTAAGTTGCGTCGGACCATCCTGCAGCTGTCACTCTACATGATGAGTTCAGGCAGAAACGCGAGTACTTCAGTGAACTTCGCCAGTGCGGCACTTCGGCGAGCTAAGCATCTCAAGAAGGATGCGGAAAGACTTCACGGTGAGCTTTAGAGACGGCAATAGGTGTCCCATCAACTTTGAAGACTGCTTTGTATACTGACAAAATGATGATAGCGAGGGCTCGCAGTATGGGACATCACACTAGCCATACAAGCTTTCACTTGAGTAACCGGGCCTAGTTGAGCTGAGGCGAAGCTTTTTCTCGTTGTCAGAGGCTGACGGAAGCTGGCCACCTTAGGTTATTAATGCACAATTGTCATTGCACGTTTGCAAAGGTACTAGCAAATTGCTGTCCATGGCTTGGGAGTGAGCCAAGTGTGCTTCAGTGAATGTCTTTGTCCTATTTTTACATTAAATTACTTGCATTCATATTTATGCGAATGCTTTGCTATAGTTTGTATTAGTATAGCTTGTGTTGATCCTTTAGCTTGAGTCTTTACACCTCTTTATCTTGCTACAGGCCTACCAGTCCTTGGAGAGTGGTTGCTGGCTGGAAGAAGGTGCCTTCGCATTCTGGCAGCCCAGGATGGCCATTGGGAAGAAACGGAAATTGTCGGGGTCTCTGGTCACAGTTGCTCCGTTGCTGGATGGCCATGGTCCCTTCTACATTGGCCCTGTCACAGCACCTCCACCACCACGGATCCGCGACCTGCTGCTGCTTCTGGGTGCAGAGGTAATTCAGGGGGCCAAGCAAGCGCGTGCCAAAACCAGTGCATGTAGTGTTAGTGTATTGACAGTAAGTCCTAGGAAATTGGTTACAACTCTCTCCATTTAACTGTGAATACTAGTACTATTTTACTAATTTTACTAAAATAAAATTTTACTAAAATATTTTACTAAAATAGTACTATTTTACTAATTCAAATGGATAGACTATTCAAACTGCACAGCTGGGTTCTGGCAATGTTCTGTGCATGGAGTTGAACCCAGAAAGTAGTTCGATATAATCCGAAACACAAAATGTGCCAATTTAAAGCTTGTAGTAAAGAAATGCAGGTTTTGCAACTGTTTCTAGAGGTTGCAAGAAGTGCGAGCATGTCGATTTGCCCACAGTATTGGTACGAGTGAAGGGTAAAGAAAGGAACAACATGAAAACGGCTGCCTTTGATTTCACATGAAATGTTTGTAAGCATGACCTGCCTCTTCTGCACAACAAGTTTACAAGTCATCCTCATTAATGTTGATGACCCATAAATAAGCAAATTAAAAGCCCTTAGAGGGACTGACAACCAATCTTTAAGGTACCTCTCTTTAATGTAATGGAAAGTGAACTGGTCAGAGTGTCTTATCATGCAATGGCAATAGGGAAAATGCCACAAGGCATTTAAATCTCTTTTTTTCCGTATCGCGCCTTATGAAAGGTAAAATTAGCATCCGCCCATTTTGTAACACAAGGCTATAAGGAAATCCATACGGATTTCTCAGAAAAGAAAGCTTCCTAGTTGACGAAAAATTTCTCCTGGTTCGGGGTTCGAACCTATGCCGTTGTAAGTGGCACCATGTGATGACCTTGAGAGGGTCACCACATGGTGCCGCATTGTTCCCTTCCCAACTGTACTTTGCTTAATGTTGTTCCAAGCACCACACATCATGTGTACTACTCCAAGAACTAAATATTTAACTTCCAACTGAAGGTTGATCAAAACCCAAACAAGAAGTGTACTAAGCAACAAGAGAGAGAACCATGCTGCGCAGAACAAAAGGAACAAGGTCACTGTCAGTCCAGTTACATGCTTTTGGCGAGGCATTTACGGCTTTGTAGCGGACAGCCACTGCTTTAGTGGGGCAAGTCAGAAAGATAATTTTTAGTTGCACACAGTTGGAAACGGCATAGCATTCTAGATCTGTTAACAAAGACACGACTGTGCTTTTGGGGACTGCATGCCATAGTGCTTGGATAACGGTGCCAGTACAGACCACAGTCAGGGCCACAACCTCAACATACTATGCCAGGCTACCTTGTGCGCTAACAACTTTCTGTGCAGAGGGATTCAGACTTGCTAGAATGCAGCTGAAAGATGATCAGTGTTTGCTAGGAGAAATGATTTTGCAGTGCTTGGCTCTGGTACAGCATTCAATACATTGAATGCATAGGTGTGCAGATGTTCAACACACATATGCATGCACTAGCCCTTACATTTTTGCGTGGTATTTTCCAGGCAATTTTACAGCTCTTTCATATAAACAATTTGTTATGCCCTGGTTCGACTGTACTAAATGACTTAAGATTCTTAATGGATGAAATTTTAGCACTGTGTGAGCATAATTTCAGCATTCTACCTGAATGTGATTTTTCAGTGGTAATTGCAAACTTTCCAAGGACAGAAATATGAGCTAGTTGGTAAGGATTCATCATCTAAGGAAAACATTTGCAAAACACGAACACTGCGTTTGTGTTGTCCACTCCTCTTCTCTTGTGTCTGTGTTTTCTTTACATAGTGGATGTAAACCTTACCATTATTCTAGTTCTTAATGCAGGTTCGGGAATACCATTCTTATAATTAGTCTAATAATGGGCTTCTTATTTGCTAGCATGCTCTATATGATGTGGGATGTCACTGCTAGTAGTACACTGCATTGTGCTGTGCAAAAAAGAAAATGAGGGCGACACCTGTGCAGGTAACTCCATCGTACCTGCGCTGCCACATAGCCCTGGGTGACCCACAGCGTGGCCAGTGGCTGTCCCAAGTCACACACATCTCAGAGCGCTGGCTCCTTGGTATGGCAGTCTTGCGTTTTTCCCCACTGCTTCAAGTCTTGCCTATAGAAGGGTCCCTGAAACGGTTTCATCAATGCAACTATCTGCCTGTTTCTGTGGCCCCCCTCCTTGCCTCTGCTTTTTCTCTTCTACTGCTGCGGGGTGCACGCTAGGGATGGCCGTGCCTCCAGCCGTTGTGCCAAGGCCTCAGTAGTGACATGACGCCACCATGTGCCTAACGAGGCCTGCCGGTCTCAGTAGTGCTAGCCTCTGTAGTATCCTACACGTGCACCACCAGTGCCGCGATATTGATGGAATTGGCTGTTGCTCGTTGTACGACCATAGACAGGGGCAGATGAAAACTCCTTAGGTTGAGCCACGTCAACCTTTAGTGATGTGGATATTTACACACTTAATGCCGAGTGCAGATGTTGGTACTCTGATGATCAGAAGGACTTGAGCTACTGGTGCAATGTGCTCGTACAAAATTGCAAACAGTTTTAAGGTCCCTTAACGACACTAAAAATAATAATTTCTAGGGTTTCACATGCCAAAACCGCAATATAAGCAAGCTGTAGTGGGGGGACTTTGGATTAGTTTTGATGTTTATGTGGCTTCTTTTACATTCACTTAGAGTGCACAAGCATTCTTCCACTTGGACCCAACTGAAATGCAGCCAGTGTTCAGGAACCAAACTGATGCCCGTAAACTTAGCAGCGCAACACATTACATACTTGGCCACTGCAGTGGGTAACGCTAAAGGTGAACACATTATGGAAGACGTGTTCCCATCTGTCACATGTGTTCTACAGGTCAAGCAATCAACTAGCCCATCTTTTTGTTGACTGTTGTAAAATCTGTTAACTTGATTTACATATCATAGTGTCACGTGGTCGTGATGCACTTGTCAGTAGTTTCACCTAATGATGGTAGACTGTTGCATCAGTACTGCCATTTCCAGAGAAGTTGCTGCATTGTTTTGAAAAAGTAGTTTTTGATGTTATGGCCTGCAGACCCACAGAGAGTCCAACATTAAGTGTTCATTTAAAATTCATATGTATATGTAATACAGTACATAAATTATGTAGGTGCACTTGCTTGCATATGTTGACGTGCCAAATTGTATAAGTGCTGTACATTGTTCTTGAGGTAAGCACAATTCCATGTCTTTAGCCTGGAGGCTATTTAGGCAGTATATACACAGTATATACTAGGCCAAGATTCATAGATCAGTCTAGATCAAAATTTTGGAGTAAAATTCTGGACAACTTTGCCTGCCTTAAGATTGATATTTTTTCTGTAGGAAAATTGAGATAATTCCGCTTGTACCAGGTGGAGTTCCTAATAATAGCAAGAAATTGATTAAAGTGATATTGGGTATAAAGCACAGCAATTTTTTACCTCTGACAGTCTGTTTGTATATGTCAAAATTAGTGGAATTCGCCAGCCTGCTTGGATTAGTGTTATGCACACCTGTTAGAACAGCCTTTTGTATTTGGAGAGGACAAGCATATTTTTTTCCATCTGCAGAAGTCTACAAAGTTCTTGTGAGGTGCAACACTAGTGGGAAAAATTGCTTATCCACAGACATTTTGTTTTTTTTTTCTTCAGCATAAAAATTGCCTTTTGTGGAAACCTGCAACAAGGGAAATGTTCCTTGTGAACTTGGCTTGTAGTATATGGCTTTCCACTATTAAGGTCATTTGAGTTACGTGTAAAGATGAGTTGACCTGTCAGAAGTCTCGTGGAATTGCAAGGGATGGTCCCCAGAGAGTTTTGCATACATTCCTTGAAAGCAAGTCTAATGTTGCATTTTTTATTTGCAGATTGCATCTCTGAATATCAAGTTCTGCCCTGTGATAGCTACCTGCTGCAGAAGCCAGCCAGCAGCAGCCATTGAGCATCAAAGCACATCCTCTGCATGCAGAATTTTAAACTTCCTCCTCTGATATTCATGTTCTTCTCATACTTCTAGACAACAGCACATATCACCTGTACATAGTCATATTTCATAGTCATAGTCAGTCTACAGTACGTAATTTTTATTTTTCTTGATGTGTGGTACGTTTGTTAATTCCACATTTTTACCATCTTTTATGGCCTTTTACCACCTTTACACTAGTCTTTTATCTCTCGTGTGCAGCTTTCACAGCTGTTATCAAGACATATGTTCTTTATTTTGGTACTTGTAGTACAGTCTTATGGTGGCCTTCATTATTCATTGACAATGTGCATACAGCACATTTCTATGATCCTGTCCAATGTTGATTAAATCTAGAGTGTGAAAACTACGCTACAATTATGAGGCATGCAGTAGCAGGCCCTGCGGAATCAATTTTGACCATTTGGGGTCGTGCAGCTGAAGTCAAGCATGCAAGTGTTCCTGCTTTCCACCACTACGGCCATGAAATTGAAATGGCATCCTCAGGCTTAGCAGCACAACCAGCGCAACTCCTTACTTCACTGTCCAATGTTGCAAATCTAAACCTATCCTGGAACTGCAAGATGTACCTTGGCTGAACGCTGCTTCCTTGATTGTGGGATGTGTTGCAAAGAAATGTTCATCTTCTTTTGTTGAGCCTACTGATCATGATTCTACCGTATTTACTCACATAACGATCGCACTCGCGTAATGATTGCACCCCTGAATTTTGTCGTCAAAATTCGATTTCTTTTTTCCCCCAGGTAATAATCTCACTCCGAACTTGCCGCAGCGATATGTCGTGTGCCAAGTCTAGCTGACGATCATGTTTACCGTCTGTCGAAGGTTACCTAAATAACTCTTCAAGACTCGCCAAGTGAACTGCACGCACTAAGCAGATGCCTAATTTCAGCCCACCCTTGGTGGTATTAGGATAGCAGTAAAGACAAATGCGTAGTTTTCACCACGCCAATAGCTTCCAGAAGACAGGCATATCTGACACTGCTTGACAGAATGGAAGATAACCTTCTGTGGGACTGCGATCACACTGCCGGTTCCGATAGGGAATCGAGCGGTGACTACACTGACACCAGTGACACTTCAGACTGTGAATGAAAATTGGCGGGTCAGTGAATGAAAAAAATTAAAGGGCAATATGCAATGAGTGTAGTTCCTTCGTAATGTGTGTGTTCATTACAAAGACAAGCCTTACTCTGCTTTAATTTTTGGTTATGTTAATGATAGCTATCGTGAAAATTCTGATACGCGACTTTTTTGCGTTCTCGGTGCTCAAAATATTATTTCGCGGAAAATTTACCCCATGTAATGATCGCACCCCAAAATTTGCGTAAATTTTCTTGAAAAAAAAGTGCGATCATTATGCGAGTAAATGCGGTAGTTGTACCAAGCCCTTGGCTATCGTGAACAGATGCCATGACAGCAATAGTTTCACGCTGTGTTGGGGGTGTGTCCCATAAAACAAACGAGTGGCAACTTTGAACTCCTTCCAGAAGTCTGTAATTTTGGCCTCTTTAAATGCGTAATGCTCTGCCCTCAGCATTTGTGCATTCCAGAGTGACAATTGCCAAAGTATGCCTCAACTGCAAAAGATGGCCAGTAACATAACTGGTGTTACAACTTCACTTTTGTTTTTGTTTTTCCTTTGCCTTGTTTCTTTGAAAGCTGTTCTGCACAATATTATGTCGCTCCCTCCATGTAATATCGTGTTGGTGGCCTTTAGAGCTACGTTGAATAAAGAACATTGGGAACATCACTCAACCACTGATACTATTCCTGTGCGCAAGAAGGTTAGTGCCGTAACGAATGTGCCTCTGGTGGATTGCGGGGCTTGTAGTGCATAAAAAGACAGACGAAGGAAGATGTGACACACACACATGTGCTAACTTGCCACAGTCTTTGGCAAGTCAGCATCCGATATTTTGGACGTCCGGAATTTCGGGCAGTCAGTAAAAACTAATGCATGCAAAAATGCACGTGGATTGTCGCAGGCTCAATTTCATGCAGATCGGCAAATGCTGGCTTGAAAAGTGTTTTTCTTTAAATCCAGCATTAAATGTGGCCGGCTCACTGCCTTGATGCGATTGGGCAAAGCATTGGGAAGCGTTCTTACCGTAAACCACCCATGACATTGCCACTCGCACATGTAAATGAGTGACGTGTGTACAGTATATACAATGTTTTATTCGTCATTACTCGTATGTCGTGTTGAGTTCTGGATTCCGTTTTCACCTAAGTATCACACCTTTGTGGTTCATGAAATGTAGAGCCAATGGTTTTTCAATTGGACCTAGCCTGAGGTAGGCAGGACAAGGTCTATGCACGTTCCCCTGGTGGTCGTCGGCTGTTTCCAGTCGTACGAAATGCATCGCAGAGCATATCGAGATATATACTGCACAAGCCAGTCGTCGTCCATGATGTCTACATTGAAGTCTCCGGCGAGTACAAAGGGGCTGTTCTTGTACTTTGTTTCATAATCGCACATACTTTTTTATGTTGCCCCGGGAGAGATTTGGGGCCAAGTACACTGTTGTGACGACAGTTCTGTTGGATAGTTTTATTGCAGCATGTTTGCCAATGTGAAAGTGGCTCGTTATTGGTAGGTAGAGATTCACCGCGGTCTGTGGCAATTTCACGTACATCCCAACACCACCTGCCAATTGCTCTGCTTCTGTGCGGACGACGGGGAAGAATCCATTGATGTGCGGTCTTTTCGCGTTCCTTGTTTCGGTAAAGCAAATGACGTGTGCTTTTGTTAATATCGGATCTCGTTCGAAGTCTGCGTGGGCATTGAGCGAGTGAGCGTTCAGCAAGACCAGGGTAAACTCTGCTGTGGGATCTTCAAAGGCTGTGACGTACCGTTGTGTCAGTGTCTGCAATCTGTGTTGCTCCAGACATTTAAACTCGTCCACCATGTCCTTCTTTGTGGTAGGAGCGATGATCCCCCTCGGAATTGGTAAGGTAGAGGATGTTTACATCAGTGCAATGACTAAGAGCTACGTATATTACCAATTTTTGCAGGTGATGCTGCGCCTGGGTATCGTACTGGGCACTGGGTTCCTCTACATATACGCTACACATACACTGTCTGGGTGCACTGATGCTGTGCTGTGACGGATGCACAACAGACAAGCCTTGACCGTAAGGTGCTTCGCTCTTAAAAACCTTTTATATTGCGTGGAGTTCAGCTTGCTCGCAGTAATGCCTCCTATGCACTAACAGTTGCATCAGTACCCGTTGTCAACTCTGAGCTCATCAGCTGCGCAGGTGCTGGCTCTTTATTCTCAGTGTAGGAGTCGACCGAATCCTCTGATGAATGATTTTTTTTAGATCTCTGTCACAGTCGGCGAGTCCCTCAAAGGTTAGCGCGGCTGGACGCTGGCGGCGCGAAGGTCGTCAAACAGCGTCCACAAAAGGAAGCGACCACATGCTGTCATTCTTTCGGGTGAAATGGCTGTACGCATAGAGAAAGGGCTGTCCCGAGATGATCGCGCACAGGCGTGCGCAGCGTTTTCCGAAGCACCGCACAATCCGATGAACACTCATGCGCACAGTCTCTTTCGAAGCACCTGAAGTTTATTGACATTCCTCATACTCTCTGCACTTTTCTGTACTCTTCACAGCGCATACAAGCAACGTATATGCTGACACGAAAACACTGCGGTGGCTGCTGACCACTTTCCTGCGCGAACCAATGGGTGCGCAGCCTCAACGACCCCTGTCTATGTGGTCCCAGGCCATCTCTGTGCAGTGGAATCACACGTCCAGATGTCGTGCAAAAGTCCGCGTGGTGAAAACTGTTGTGAAGCGCCTTCATGTTATCATCTTTCGCGAGTTTACAAACATTCCGAGCGCATGCATAAGCAGAGCAGGGTAAGCTTTCCCGATGTCTGGCCACAGCCTGTCGCAGCACCACGTGGCTGAGAACACGTGACCTGTGCACAGATGCATGAAGTTTTGTATCATGCCTTGACCCTTTGGCTGCAGGATTGTTGTGTTCAGCTTGATCAGATGCCCAGCACGGATTACCGGGTTGGCTAAAGTGGGCTCCACTTTAGGTTAGCTTAGGCTGGCACAATGGATTGGCGTCCACTGGTTGGGTGCTTTGATTTTGACGGGGTACTGTACGGTGGCCGCTGCGATATTTATGGCTGGTTACAGCTTGCAGCACTAAAGTGGGGGTTTGAAGCTGCGAGATAAAGTGGTGGCGTTGGTGGGGACTGTGGTTAGCATGGAGGGAAAAAAATGAACAGGAGGTAGCGTAACGTGATTCCACTAGCCTTGGCAAGCCAACCTCCTCTGTGCCTCTGGGGTAAGATTAGGCCCCGCGTCATGGAGGGAATAGGAGGCAGCGTCACGTGATTCTGCTAGGTTCAGCAAGCCAGCCTCTGTCACCCGTGCGCCGTGCCTCTAGGGTTGTATTAGACCCTTTATAGTTGCCGGACTGCTCAAGGTTTAGAATCGGGTATTGTTAGTGGCGCCTGACTGTTCATTAATTATTCCACCGCTTGCCTACCACTTGACCGCGGCCCATTTCCCAAGATTCTATTCTTTGAAATTTCTATTACTGGGTTTCAAATTGTCACATGACGGCTTCTCCTAGCTTTTTTTTCTTCACGGGGGCCTATAGCGGTAAAAAAAGTCCGGCAAATCGGACGTTTTTATGCATTGCCTCTATGGGGAACCTAATGGTGCCCTGATGGGTACGGGAAATGGGGAATGGTACGGAATTGTGGGCATCCATAAAATCTGACGTCGATTGTACAAGCAAAGGGCCCGCACATATATACACCTGTTCGCACACATCATCATGCATGCGTTGTTTGCAAAGCCTTGCACACCATGGTGCATGTGGGAAAGGGCAGTTGATGGTTTTGAAACACGGTTACCTCCAAACCTATCAATCACTCCCCCTTCGATAATTTTGCGAGTTAATCTTCCTTTGACCGTCCCCACGAGTCGAGTGGTCACCGTCATCCGCACCGGCAACAGAGCACTTTCAATGCTTGGAGTAAGCGTCAAGGAACCCGCCCCGCCCAGTAAAAATGAAAAAAAAAAAGCCCTAATGGGTCCATTTGGACAATTTCCAATCCGCTTTTTGCATGGTCCGAGTACGCATGTGCCACAACCGGCGCAAACTACCTGTACTGCGTCGTAGGAGACGACGCAGGCGGCGCGCAATGAGAAACAGTGTACCCACTACTGAAAGTAGACACCCGGCGCCAGCTATGTCGGTACGCCATTCTCGCGCATTTTTAGATGCGAAGCAGCTCATGGTTGGGGGTTATGTCACTCTCTCCCTCTCGGCAATCCTCCTCTCCGCACGGCGTGCGTTGACTAAGGAAACACTCTTCGATGAACGCTTTACCAGCGCACAAGGAACGAGAATGCGCCCTCGTCCGCGAGAGACAACGCTGACGCAGGCAGCGTCTGCTAGTGTCAAACCTATGCAGACGCGACGTGCACCCCCGTGCTGCTTCACATCACCTCATGGTCCCCTTTAGCGGGAGATAGTGTAATTTTGGTAGCGTGAGGTCCTCTCACGTCATAGTACAATGTAGGCAGGATAACGCTGCCTATCTGACAATGCCTTAAGCAGCGAGGAACGCGCGCCGAACACGAGAGCATCAATTTCAGTAAAACCATTACTCCGCGCTCCCGTAGTTAAACAGTTTGTGTAACGACGACAGGGATGTGTAAAGGCACAGACAGGCCCGGCAATACACATGATTGCTCGGAACATCGCAATAAAGAAAACTCGCCCAGCTAGGCATAGGGCGCCAGCACGTCGCCAGTTGCATTCCCTTGACAGCATGAATATAGCAGCACCTTTCAGCGTTGAAGGACGAGTACCTCGGATGATTGCGTGAGTTGACGTGTTGTCCAACATTAGATCGCGCACATACACGCCTTCCCCGAATTATTCATCCTTTGTTGTTGTAAGATAACACCGCAATTCACTTCCTGCGATGAATTCCTCCAGCTGCTTCTCATTTGGCGCTTGCATTGATCCTGGTCTCGTTGTACATCGTTTGTGACGGCGGCCAGGTATGCAGGCGCTTCGTGACGAACAAACGCTGCTGTGGAAAACACGGATTGAGCGCTAGCTATCTCTCTGTGTGCTTATTTGGAGAGAAACTTTCCCGAGTTGCAAAATACACGATACGTCCGCCCACTTTCAGCGCACCAAGACGACTGGTTCATTTTCGGGGGAAGGAACAGAAAGGGGACAAGGGAAAACAACAAAATAACAAATACAAAGAGTAAGCAAAAGGTATCCCCGCGTCTTTTAGCAGTTTAGCAGACAGCGTGACCTTGACCACAGCCGTGCCACGGCAGCTTTCTATTGAGCGGCTGTGGCCGTGCAAACTTGTTGTTGAGGGGCTTTAATTGTTACTGCGCCCGTGGTACCGCAGGCCCGCGGGTCCTACAGATGTCGACCCCTGGTGCTTTCATGCCGCGTCCGCGCGCACTCGGCGTGGGCCAACTTCCGCGGGCGCATTGAAGAGAACAGTACGTCCGTGAACTTACAGTGCACTGAGAAGAATAGTTAATTTTCGCGAGGAGAGACGGGAAAAGGGAGAGGCAAATAGCAAAAAACAAAAATATAGAGCCAACAGAGCTTTCTGTCTATTACAGCACATGCAAGTTCGAGCTTAGCCAGAATATTGCGAGTGCAAGCCGTATTGTTTATGGTGTTGTGGGAGGCAGGTCCGCGGACTCTCTCGGATGCAGGCGCATATGCTTCCTCGCGACGTACCTCTACTTTACGCACTCTGTCTTGAGCAAACCGTGTTCCACCCCTTAAATGAATGTCCATATGGGAAGCGAGTGGTGTTTGCTTCGCGTTCGGGCGGCATTTTTAAAGACGATAGTCTTTCTTGGGATACTTCAATGCAGAAATTTTGGTCTGTCTGTGTGTGTGTGTCCTGCTGCGAAAGGTGAACCCCTTCCTCAATGACCACCCAGCTTGAACTGGTAGCTACGTTCATACTTCTGAACACAGTCGACCAAAAAGCAAATATTACGCATATCTGAGGTGCAACATCAATACGTAAGCATTAGATAGTGTGTTCCCTTAGTAGAAAATACATAGATGCATAATTCTAAAGACCCTAGTGCTTGTTAGAAGCGGACGTTTCCTACGCTTCGGTAAAACGACACGGTGCTGCCACCTACCAGTAGCTCTGTGTACTACGCAAGCTTCTTGCGTTTCCCGATATCATGGCCAGATGGCGTCCATATCTCACGCAGCGTAAAGTCCCTGATGGATGGATGGATGGATGGATGGATGGATGGATGCTATGAGCGTCCCTTTTGTAACGGGGCGGTGACATGTGCGCCACCAGGCTGGTAAGAAGATTTAAGAACTTTTTTTTTTTCCCTCTCTTTAAGTTTTCCTCATGCCTTTTAAATTTACTTCAATCAAATCGAGCATACCATAGCAAAAACGGAAATTCATAGCCCAGTTCCCTGCGCCTTATAGCAGAAAGTCCATATTTTTCCCTATAATTATTTTTGTCCGTTCTCTCTAGTTTTCTGCCACCAGTATTCTAACCGTCTCTTACTTATTTCAATCGCACCTATATTCAGCTCCCGTTGTTCGCCCTAAATCCCAAGGCTTCCTGTAGGGTGGTGCCCAAACGTACACCTGGGTGGATATTTCCGCATTCAATCAGAACATGCTCCGTCGTTTCCCTATCTTCCTCACAGCATGTGCATTTTTCTTCTTCTTTACTGAATTTCGCTTTATAAATACGCGTTCTAAGGCAGCCCGATCTCGCTTCAAACAATAAAGCGCTTCCTCTTGAATTATCATAAAATGCCTCCCTCTTTATTTCGTTTTTGCTCTCTCGGTATTTATTCAGAGTCGGTTTTTTTTCCATCGCTGCCCTCCAGTAAATCTCCGCCTCTCTGACTTTTCCCTTTACGCTCTTTGTTGTCAGTTCTCTTAGAGCCATATATTTACTGGTGAGCCTCCTAGTTCTCTTTCTCAACTGCGTGTCAACGCTCTTTCTATATAAATAACGGAACACCTTCACTGCCCACCTACTCTCTTTCATATTCCTTAGCCTCTCTTCAAACCTTATTTTGCTCTGCGCTTCCCTTGCCTCAAAACTCGCCCATCCCATATCGCCCTTTACAGCCTCGTTTGTCGTTTTCCCGTGGGCACCCAACGCGAGGCGTCCCACAGTTCTTTGATTCACATCCATTCCCGATTGTATCTCTGGCCTCATGCACACCACTGAGTTCCCAAATGTAAGCCCCGGTACCATTACCCCTTTCCACACACCCCTAAGCACCTCGTACCTATTGTGTCCCCATAACGCTCTGTGCTTCATTATTGCTGCGTTCCTCTTTCCCTTTGCTGCCAAGGCTTTTTCGTGTACCTTCATGTATCTATCACCCTCATTTACCCATACGCCAAGGTACTTGTATTCGCTTACTCGCGGTATTTCTTGGCCCTGTATGGTTACCGCCTGGTCGTTGGGATCATTGAATACCATCAATCCGCATTTTGTTACACTAAATCCTAGTCCTAGAGCCTCGCCTTCCTTCCCGCATATATTCACCAGCCGTTGTATATCATCTCGACTGTCCGCGAATAAGACAATAAGGAATAACTAAAGTAGCGCCATTCGTGTCAGTGTGGAGACACCTCCTCTCTCGTTTGCTTCGTAGATGTGTAGATGAAGCTAGTTGAGAAGGCACTTGGCCACCGTCATACGTTCAGCTAAACGCAAGAGGGCGTTGCAGCTGTAAGCGACCCTTTGGGGAAAGTTTGAGAGAAATAATTAGGAAAGTGCTGGTAAATACGACAATAGAAGGTAATTAGGAGCAAGTGGAGTGTCTTTTTAGTGTAAAAATATGCAGTACATTATCAGTGAGTACATGCATGTGCTCGACGTGTGTTTATGTACGTGGTGTCGGCAACATGGCATGGGACAGGTCCACGGTTACGGCGCAGTTATGAGTTTTTGTGCAATATCTTAAATATACCGCGTCATAAAATAAGTCTGTAGAAGAATGAGGTAAGCGAAGCGCTTGTACCGCTAAAACCCATCCCCGCAAGCGAGCAGCACACGACGCGAGAGCCCAGCATTCTCTTGCCGATGTGCTTGGGATTGACGCTGTCGATGGCAGCGCCGCCGCGCGCCATGCAAATTCGGCTTCGGCCGTGCTAAGAGATCGCAAAGCACGACGCACCACTAGCTTTTTGAAGGTCGGGCGAACGCCATCTTGGTTGTCCACCCCACGTGACCAGGGCGTGCAACGCGCGCGACGCCTGCTCGACCTTGCGCGATCATGCTTGAATCTGCCGACAGCACTGCATGTATTGGGATGCCGCAAAAGCACGTACAACAACGGAAAGAAGGAGTTTTCGCTTCCGCGAGGAAAGCTAAATGCCAAACGTCGAGATGTGTGGCTCCAGCGCATGGGACAGCTATTCGCACACACGCCGAGGCTACGGCGGAGAAGCCGCGGAGACCAAATGCGGGATGATGGTAGCCGAAGACGGTTCCACCGGCACGTGCTCTCAGGGCGAAGCTGGCCCTCCTACAGGGACTTCAGGGACTTTAATCCTACGGCCCTACTAGCCGTCAGACACGCAGCTTACGCAGGGCTGTCAGAGCGCCCCGTGCAGGGGTGCGGCCGCGTGTTTGCATACAAATGCATACAAATCTCATCGCACTTTACAGCTACCAATAATTGCACACTGCATTTATTAGCGATCAGTCAAATACAAAGCAAGTCTACCGCACGCGACATAGCGGCAACGAGGGCGAAGTCCGGCACGGCAACCGCCGACGACCGCTCCCGCAAGAAACGTGCTTTCAACGACGCGGCTAGAGTGTACTAGAATATTTTCTAGTACACTCTAACGCGGCTGCCCAACGCGCGCGGCAGCCTCGCTGGCCTGGCTGCGACGGCCGCCGCGTGCTTTCGCTTTCACCTCCATAGTTACTTGTGGACACTCCAGGGGCGCTGCTGTAGCTGCTAGGAGAGGAGGGAGAAGCGGAGGGGTGCACTTGGCGCTACTTTACTTGTAGGGGCTTTAACGCAGCGCTGGCGCTGCCTCCATTTCATCAATGCCAGCCACATGCGGCCGATTCAACATAGACGGGGCGCTGTCTGAGGCAAGGCAAAACATAAATGGCCGTTTGTTGACATAGAACACACCCTACATGACATGCCCAGACAACGCAGGGAAAAGACCGACGAGCAGATTACAGCGTAGAAGCGCCGGTGTGCCGATTCCCGTCGTCTCAAGCGTGCCCAGGAAACGCCCAAAGCTCGTGCCGAACCGCAGATGAACCGGGACTCATGTAGTATGGCCGGTAGAAGACTATCGTCTTTCGATGACATTTGCAGCGAAGCACGGAGATACGCTGCCAATTTTTTTCCCCCGTTTCTAGACCACAAAAGCGTTGGTAGGGGCTATGCCACTCCCTCCCTCCATCCATCCGCCGTGTGGCGTCCACACCCGCACTGCGCATGCGCATCCTCCTCTCCTTGTCTCCTCTCCAAACAGCGCGCGTTTATATATATATTTCCAAAGTTTGGTAACCAAACTACATTCTATGGGCATTGAACACAATATCATTCGTTGGATAGAATGTTATTTGTCCTCAAGGAAACAGTATGTTGCCGTTAATGATTGTATTTCCGATACATTGGATGTTCACTCGGGAGTACCGCAAGGTTCGGTACTTGGCCCTTTAATGTTCTTAGTTTATATAAATGATATTTATTTGTCTGTTCATTCGCCTGTGAAGATCCGACTGTTTGCCGACGACTGTGTTGTGTATGCTAATGTGACTGACCATTCCGACCAAGTTCGACTCAATGATACGTTGCACTCAATTGGCGTATGGTGTGAAACATGGGGATTGAAGCTTAATACTTCGAAGACGGCATGTATTACATTTAGCAACAAAAAAGAACCCCTTGAATTTTCTTATACTATTAATAATGCTTACATTGAAAAAACCAATCAAATAAAGTATTTAGGTCTTACAATTACAAACAGTTTAACCTGGGAAACACACATAGAAAACGTTTGCAGTAACGCGCTAAAAAAGCTTGCATTTTTTAAACGAAAATTACGTCGTACGTCATCGACCGTAAGTTAACTTCATACAAAGCTCTCGTCAGACCCAAATTAGAATATGCGGATCTGATCTGGAGCCCGCACCAAAAGTACTTGATCAGGAAATTAGAAAGAGTGCAAAACTTGGCCTTGAGGTTTATATACACTACATACTCGCGTTTTTCCAGTGTGTCAGTTCTTCGCGACAGGGCCAAATTGAAAAAACTAGCTCATCGCAGAACTGTATCTCGCTTGAAATTTTTGTATCAGCTGTACCACGGTCACTACAAAATACCACGTGAAAACTACATAACTGAGCCCCCCATGCGGTCTGGTCGTACAAACCACAACAAAACAATCAAGCAGCCGTTTAGTAATCTTAATATACATCAGTATTCCCTTTTTCCACATGCTATATCACAATGGAATAAATTACCCGAAGACGTAGTAAACGCTAACACAGCTGAATCATTTGTTCAGTTTTTAAATAACTTTTCGTTTGATATGTAAAGTTCTGTTTATGCTGAACAGCTTTGTTGCAGTTGATTCTCGCGTTCACTTCTTTATGCATAGTGTTCATCTCATGCGTTGAAATATTGTACGTGCATATTTATCATTTATAATGTTCTGGGTTTGTTATTGCAAAGCATATTTATTTATTCATTTTCTTTTGCTTGTTAATTGTGGTTTACTAAAGTTGTTGATAGTTCTAAGCATTATTGTTGGTATTGTTTTTAATGATATTCCCACTCCTGCTTGGGCCCGAGTAGGGCCTGCAGTATTTGTAAATAATAAAATATATATATATATATATATATTGTGGGCACTTAATGCGCTACTCTTCGTCATCTGTACATAATCATCATCACATGGGTTTCTTCTTCATCGATTGTGGGTTGTCACCTCGCATCTCTTCTATGCTTTGGGCTCGGCCGGTTCGCCACATCATCCAGGCCTAATAAATACCCCGTGGTGACTGCATTGTCACAATATATATATATATATATATATATATATATATATATATGGCCAGTGAACGGTTCTCCAGCGCGAGCAGTCGATATTTTTCAATCGAAAACTCGCTAGAAGACGCTGCCTGCGTAAGTAAAAGGCGCTTAGAGCATTGGTGGCGCAAAAGTATGGAGCAAACAAAAGCGCAAGGTAGTTCGGGTAAGATGGTTACATCACAGCGGAACGATAATAGATAAAATAGACGAGGAGAAAAATTAGTTGTGAAAATGTGTGTGATTCGGGAAAAGAATTTTTGTAGAGGAAACAAATAAAACTAGAGCATGGTGGCCGGGCTACCGCCCCGTTATAAAGGGGACGCGCCTAATATCCATCCATCCATCCATCCATCCATCCATCCACAGTCCCTCGCGGGTGCGGGCGCGTTCTCCTTTGCGAGCTGGTAGAGCGTTCATCGAAAAAAGAGCGTTTCCATATAGTCAACGCGCGCCTTTCGCTCTCTCTGTCTCTCTCTCTCTCACAAGACAGCAGATGGAAGAGTGAGAGAGCTCGCGCGCCTGAAGGCACGCGCCGAAGGCGAGCGCGATGTGGCTACATATATACTACTACAGAGGAGGGAACGATCCCGGCCGCGGCGGTCGCATTTTCGATGGAGGCGAAAATGCCAGAGGCCCGTGTACTGTGCGTTTTCAGTGCACGTTAAAGAACCCCAGGTGGTCTAAATTTCCGGAGCCCTCCACTACGGCCTTTCTCTCCTCTCTCTCTCTTTCATTCCCTTTCCCCTACCCCTACGGACGCTTAGCCGTGCTCCCTACATGGGCTGCAGAAATTAGCGTCCTTTCCTAACCGAACCACAATCAATCAATCAACGACCCACACCCTAAGGAGCTTCGCCCCTAATGCCAGAGGCCCGTGTACTGTGCGTTGTCAGTGCACGTTAAAGAACCCCAGGTGGTCGAAATTTCCGGAGCCCTCCACTACGGCCTTTCTCTCCTCTCTCTCTCTTTCATTCCCTTTCCCCTACCCCTACGGACGCTTAGCCGTGCTCCCTACATGGGCTGCAGAAATTAGCGTCCTTTCCTAACCGAACCACAATCAATCAATCAACGACCCACACCCTAAGGAGCTTCGCCCCTAATGCCAGAGGCCCGTGTACTGTGCGTTTTCAGTGCACGTTAAAGAACCCCAGGTGGTCTAAATTTCCGGAGCCCTCCACTACGGCCTTTCTCTCCTCTCTCTCTCTTTCATTCCCTTTCCCCTACCCCTACGGACGCTTAGCCGTGCTCCCTACATGGGCTGCAGAAATTAGCGTCCTTTCCTAACCGAACCACAATCAATCAATCAACGACCCACACCCTAAGGAGCTTCGCCCCTAATGCCAGAGGCCCGTGTACTGTGCGTTGTCAGTGCACGTTAAAGAACCCCAGGTGGTCGAAATTTCCGGAGCCCTCCACTACGGCCCTTCTCTTCTCTCTATCTATTTCACTTCCTTCCCCCCCCCCCCCCAACCCCACGGACCATGGAGGAAAGAAAAACTAGGAGGCGGCGTCACGTGACTTCGCTAGCTTCGGCAAGCCAACCTCCTCTGTCGCCACTCCGAGGGCCTAGTGCGCGGTGCATCTTGGGTAGGATTAGGCCCACACGGTTGCCGGACCACTCGAGGTTGTTTGTTTGGCACCCGGTAACTTTTAGTGGCGCCTGCCGCTTGCAGCAGCGTTCGCGGCATGGGGCTCGATGGAGGAAGGACGGCGAGAGGCCGACGAAAGGCGTGCCTGAACCGTGTCGATGCGCCATTTACGCATGCTATTGTTGTCAATGGACTTGCCAGCGCTCTCGCGTGGAAAGCTGTGCAGAGCGTCGGACCGCGATCCATTTTTGCCACATTAAGGTTTGTGAAATCAGCTGTCGCGCCCTTTAACTGCGGTGTGTGTTTTCTAGCAAATTTTGGCCTCGCTGTTTTGCATTTACAGATATTTTGAGGAACATCATATGTCGCGTTTCCATTTTGTCAGTCACCGATGTGCTTCCTTCGTTTTGAGACAAATAAACAGCATTAGCCGGCTCGACACGCCGAGGTCGTCGCCGTTTATTCGGATTTACGGGCTGTTCTTTTTTTTTTTTTAGCAGTGTGTGGTGCCACGTCGTTACGCTGTCGAAACGCTCCTCGGGCGTCCAGTCTTGTTACACATGTAAGAAACATTGGAACCTTGTAATGGGCCGTCCGCTCCAGCGCCTTACAGTGGGGTTCGCTCTTCAGCGCTCTGTTGAAAAAGACGCCGCTCGTGCTCGAGGTCCGTGCCCGCTTGGACAAGACCGTTGCCGCACGGCTGCGTCTAGTTTCATCTAATAAACACCCTAAATCGAAGAATTGTCGTCGCAGATGTGGCTTGTTTCCTTTAGACATTTGCAGGACGAAAGGTTTCCCCATTTCGATGCTGGAGAGCACACCAAACGCGACGAGTCGTCCTCGATGCGGTACTGGTTGTTGGACACAAAGCCGCGCACCATGCAGACAGCTTCGTTCGCTGCAACCCTGTGTCCGCAGCGGCGAGCCGCGTTCAGTAGTACTGTAGTAGTTAGATGCATTTCCTGGCTGACATTACACAGACTCGGCAGCGTCACACGTTCGAACCTTCGACAACTTTGGCCAGCGCGTTGCCTCGGCGTGCGCGTTTCTCACGCCGCATATGCTCCCTGCAGAAACCTACGCCGCTTCCGCAGCAGACGCATCAAAAGCGAAACTCCCCAGTCGACTAAATCGACCGCTTGCCTATCACGTGATCAGGGCCTATTTCCCATGATTATTTCCTTTAAATTTTTTATTACTAGGCTTCAAGATTGTCACGTGACGCCGCCTCCTAGTTTTTCTTTCCTCCATGCCACGGACGCTTAGCCGTGCTCCCTACATGGGCTGCAGAAATTAGCGTCCTTTCCTAACCGAACCACGATCATCATCATCTTCTATGAACGCTTTACCAGCTCGCAAGGAACGAGAACGCGCCCTCGCTCGCGAGAGACAACGCTGACGCAGGCAGCGTCTGCTAGCGTCGCTGGTCAACCGATGCAAACGTGGTGTGCACCCGCCGTGCTGCTTCGCATCGCCTCATGGTCCCCTTTAGCGGGAGATGGTGTAATTTTTTTTTTATTACTCGCCTCCCTCTTTTCCGTCTATCCTCGCTAAAATAAACGAGTCTTGGTTCACAGACGTGCTGTTCTCTTAAATGCGCGGAAGTTGGCCCACGCGGAGTGCGGGGACCCGGCATGAAAGCACCAAGTTTGCGGGGAGCGCCGTTATTACCCTCTGTTACGCGCAGCGCAGGCCACTTTTTTCCTGCACGTCGCGTCGGGAACCGTGTCGACCGTTTTTTGAAACTCTGCATGCCTGACGCGCACATTTGAGTATCTCAGAGAGAACGCGGGAACACATTATGCCGTCTGTATAAAAGCCGTCGCATTTCGCCGCTTGTCAATTCTTCCGTCGACCGACGACGCCGCTATCGCCTTGCAGTGTGATTTGCTTTACTTTGCTGGGCACAGGTTCGCCTAATAAACAGTTTGATCTGACAATGTCGTCCAGAGTTCTGCTGCATGCTTCAGCGTCGAGACCACGTGGCAATATGAGAGACGTCGATAAAAAGACTGCTTTTGCTGTAATTAAAGCTACAGGGCATATTGTCCCACTAACGGAAAATTATTTCTCTATTTCTTCTTTATTCGCAGTGACTATATATGCTTTGTATCTGAGTAGCACACACCAAACGTATGCGTTTCATCAGTGCAACACATCCTGGACCAAGCAGTCCGTGTGGAAAAGAACGGCCGTGCAGGAGGAACCTCAGCTAGTCGAAATTAACCCTCCATTACGGCTTTCCTCTTCTTTCCACTCTCATTGCAGTATATATTACCTTAGCCGCGGCTGCACAAAAAGAAAAAACGGTTCAGTCGAGGGGAAGATCAGGGCCGATTCCGGTGGCGGTCGATAACAGATAGAGCACCTTCGAGGCTTGGCTACATATTATATGGCAAATGTTCGATATCAGCAGTTTAATATTCATGCAATGTAAATCCAGTGACTCAGTTATTGTCTATAAGGTTCCTTTTTTTTCTGTGCCTTTTCGCACAATACGCTCCCTTAGAGAGTGGCAAGATGAACATGGCCTTAGAGAGTGGCAAGATGAACATAAATGTGAAGCTGCGTCAGTAGAAATTCCGCACCACATGGCCACGCGCGGGGGTACCACATGGCCACGCGCGGGGGTCGTCGACCCCGGATTGATTGTGGCACGTTCAAACCTTCTCGGCGGGGTTTTCGGAGCACTGGGTGGCGCGTGCGGCGCACAGCGGAAGCAGAAATGCGGTTACCATAGGAAACGCCACATTCTGCCCGCGGAACACAATTCTGAAGACGCCGAGCGGTGAGTGGCTAGTGGGGCCGATCACGAATCTGTTTGACTGCGATCCGAATTGAAACGGCATTTGGTAACAACTGATTTGTTGTGAGAAATTGGGCGTAATTTTAACGCCCGTGTAGTCGGGTTGTAATGGTACGAGCCTATACAAACTGCAAATGCAACCGCGAACCGTGCAAACGTTGCAATGCACTCATTTGGCGTTGATTGAGTGATCATGCTTGAACTTCTACGCCGACAACGGATATGGCATCCCAGATACATATATAACGGGTGTGAGATTTCAGACTTTACATCGGCCACCTGTGGTCCGTTTAATCGAGACGCACCGAACGTTGTTGCGTCGTTTGCCTGCTTTTGGAAAAATCAGCCGCCGTGCGATATACGGAAGAGCTGGAACCGAGCGCACGACGTCGGGTGTTGAGCAGCATGAACGACTGAGCCACCGTGCGGGTCGCCTTCACGTAAATATGGATTTATACCATATGCGGTCGAAGACGATGGTTACCGGTGTTGTAATCAATGCCAGCGTCAGTTTTTCTGTTCCGAAGGTAACATATGCGTCGAGTGATGGCCGGGGAGATATGATCGCTCGAAGGTGCCCGCGTGAGTGCCCGAGACCCTTGTGTACGCGTGGAGAACATTAGAGAGCACCTACTGGAGCGATACAAAAAGATGTGGTCACTCTGTAAGCGGAACATATCGCACGTTCCCGACACCGGAACCGCGCAGTGCCGTTTTCATTGAAAGTAGTCGAGTAAGGCGACGCTTATTTCTGCCAATATCAACAGGCGCTTCGTCACGTATCACGCCATGCTGCTGGACGTGCGCAGGATCTGCAGTAAGAATGGCAAAAAGATAAGGTAAAATCGACTCTATTGCGATAACAATTACATGGACACTTCAACGGGGCTGTCGCCGTCATGTCCCATATATATATTCAAAGGGTCACGTTGAAAAAAACATAACATTTATTACGACGTTTCGGCCGCGAGACCGGCCTTTTTCAAGCTTCTACTACAAATGGTACGCACAGAGCCTACCACTATTCCATACACCGCCCCCTCCCCTTTTCTTCCTTTCGTCTTTTTCCCCCTTTCAACTTCAGCCATGCTCTCTCCCTTTCTTTTCCCCGTTACTTTGATTATATAATTCACCTGCTGCCAAGGATTTATCTTTGAAGTATATATATATATATATATATATATATATATGTGTGTGTGTGTGTGTGTGTGTGTGTGTGTGTGTGTGTGTGTGTGTGTGTGTGTGTGTGTGTGTGTGTGTGTGTGTAAAAATCGAAATATCGAAATAACGCGCTCGCTTGATGCCGCTGTACTGGGCAAAGCTTCTCGAGGGCGCAAAGTTCACGCTGCTTAGCGTGGTCGCGCGGTGTGAAGCGCGTGCCAGAAGAAATGAAAACAAGATAACTTAGCTCGCAGTTCTGCTGCGCCGTTATCTCTGCCGCTCGACCATAAATTACCTTTGACAGCCCGCCCATGGGCGCCGTTTCTCATCAGTATACCACTCTTCTGCGAGTGGCATGTCGTGGTCATTCACTCCCTTCGTGTGAGTCTGGCCACACCTATGCACACCTGCATGCTTACCTAACAAAGCCCGCGTTCACTGCAATTCAAATTGCCCCTAAAGCTGCTGGTCCTACTTCTTATATCATGCCCTGCTATCGCATTCATTGCTTCGCCCTTCTGGCGACACTGTGACTTTCAAAATTACAAACAATGTAGTGCCAAAAAAAAAAAAAAATGAGGACGTGCACGTAAGACAAAAGTTGAATAACATTGCCAACAGATATACGGTAGAAGAAAAACAATGGGAAACACATGAAAGGGTGATCACTTGCTCGACGCTGCAGCAACAGCTCTCAGGGGAGTCGATTGGAAGAGGCACTTTGCTTCGGCCTGGACGTGACAGATAAAGCGCTCGACAGCCCTCAGATATGGAAGTCAGTGTCCGTATTTCTGCGCGAAACTATACACAAATCCGTGAACGAGAGAGAGCGAACTATATTAATACTGTTGTGATTCGGTTAGAGTCCTCGTAGGTAGCGCAGCTCAGCCAGTTGCATGTCAACCGCCCACATCTAAATAATCTAAACATACGTGTTTGCTACTTAAGCGTCGAAGTACTTTACGAAGCGAGTCAGAAAATATTTACAAGGCGCACCGAGTGAGCACGTCTCTCGGCGTGCCTCGGTCGATTAAGATGCGCACTCGACCGATCGACCGAGACGCTCATAACGCGCTACAAGGTAATAATGGACTGCTGCATGTCGAGCTTTCATGAAAAAGGCCACGGTACACGCAGCGCTTGGATCGCATAAACGATCGTCCGCTATCCTTAGCGAAAGTCTCGTTGCGCGCAGCATTTGTAAGTTTTTCCTGCATGTTACGCACGTATTGAGGAATGTGTACAACTGCCATTGCAGCTGGCCGAAGGCGTCAAAGTGCAAGCAGTCGGAATTTGTGTACAACAAACAGGTGGGCGGACGGACGGAGAGGAAACCAAAGTCGCACACAAACGATGAAGAGCGCCAAAGGAAGAACTATTTTACTTTTTATCTTGTGCAGATGCTGCTGTTTTCGACATGTTCGCGTGAAGGAGGAGCGTATGTAATTTTCTGCGCGGCATTTTTCCTGAAAAGGAATAGTACAAATATACGACTTCTGGATCCTGGGATAAAGTGTTTGACGCATGCTCGATTTCGACCAAGTCTGGCAGCAACAAAAGGCGCTGCGAACGCATTGTACTTTGACCAGTACAAGTTAAATTAAAGCGCAGAGCTGGTACAATAAATTTGATCAGTGGGACACCAAGTGATTTTCACCTGGTTTTCGTTTCATGTGGTTAAACTACCTCGTACACACCAGTTCAGGATAAGATGGAGGCGCAAATTGATGAGAAATCGTGTGAACAGGGAATGCCGCTGTTGTAGCCCTTGTCGGGAACACGGCTCAACGTGTGTGGAGAATGAAAGCACCGAAGGGAAAGGTCGTCGACGGCCATCCTCCACCGAAAATGCGGCTGCCGCGGCCGGGTTTGGGCCCGCGTCGTTTTTGCTCACTTTCTATCAGCCTCAAAATTGGAGGTGAAGAAGAGCAAGCCTGTGCGCGAAAGAGGGATACGAAACTAAAATAGAAAGAAAGGGCTATCGGCCGAAACAGGCGCTAATCGCAGGGGCGTGTCACACAATAAAGCGCTCATAAGGGAGGGCTTCTGCAGTGCTGCCATATCCTCCTCGGCAGCCCTCGGGAAAATTATGTTGCTCGTCTTCCGACCCGAAGGGTTCTATCCCGGTCGCGGCGGTGGCATTTCGATATAGCCGAAATTCTTAAGAGGCGCGTGTAGCTATAGATATAGAGTTAAAGAAGCATCCGTGGTCGAAGCTGCCGTTCACCATGACGCTCCTCTCTATACAATTGTTAATCCCTCCCCGCGCGCTGGGCCGTGCTCACTTTAAAATAGCGTCCTTTCCTTTTAGTGAATCGCAAATAGAGGTGTAGAACATAATCAATCGCATTATATGCGAACCCTTCGCGTTATCTTCCGAAGTGTAGGTAACACCGTCTTCACGTCTGCTCGCGCTGTCAATTGACGAGAGGACAAGCAAGATACACACAAGGTGAAGCGCCTTTTGATTTCGCGTTAAATGAAAACTGTGCTTCAGCATGACTCTTCGTTAATTCTTCGTCCACCGCGGTGAACTAGTGGTTGTGGTGCCTGATCCGAAGGACGCGGGCTGGATGCCGGCGGTCGCATTTTCGCCAGAGGAGAAAATGTCAGATGCACGCGTGTGCTGTGCGTTGTCAGTGCACGTTAATGATCAGATGGTCAAACTTCCCGGGGCCTTCCACTACGACGTTCCTGCTCTTGTTTCATTCCCTTACCCGTACGGACGCTGAGACGCACTCCCAACAAGGGCTGCAGAACGTAGCGTCCTTTCCTTAACCGAACCACTATCACTATTGGTTCTTCTGCCGTGAACCTTCTTAAATGCACAATCTGCCGCCATAACCACCTAGAATGCGTGTACAATCAAACCTTTAAAGATCCGTATCCGAGGGTCTTGGCCTATTATAAAACATCCGACAGCATCATTTAAGTCACGTTTTCTCAAGGGATGAGATGACTTGCGTCATGAGGAGCCTTGCTGGCGTGCGGTTAGAAGTGCTTAAAAAAATACTGAACGGACATGTCGATCTTTTGCGATGTTGAGTTAGTCGACCACTGCACGTAAGTATGGAGGAGGCGCTTCCGCAAGCTGAATGGCACGAGGAGACGAATGACTCACCAGATTTTGATTTTTTTTCTCGTGTCGCTTAGGTCCAATAAGACGTCTCCAGAGATGGTATGCACAATGGGCTTTGTCGTTATCAGATTGCAGTCAATGAGATATATAGTCTTTTGCGCTTGGTCCCTTCCCGTACATGCCTTACGGTGCTTAAGCATACTTAGTTAATCATATCGGGTTTTGGGACGTAACATCCCAGAAGTCAATCATCAATCAAGTATAGTTAGTTCGTGCGTGCTTGTATTGTCCAGCGTGTAAATATTTCCATTGCACAATCGACGCAGGACACTGGCTGATGGACCTCTGCTGTTTCTGCGACCGCAACAACCAGGTTCATTCGGCGGGCGTAAGTTTCTGCCACAAGGCATGCCACGACGATACAATGTGACGGCCAATTTGTATTAATTACAGCTGCAGACCTTGCGCAATCCTGAAATCCTGCACCTTCTAAACACATACACGGCTTTAAAGGACCCTGCAACAGTTTTTGAAGCAAAACACTGTTCTGATTGTGCACAAAATGAGGCAGTCAGTCTGTTTGACAGAAAGCGATACTCAAGGGCATATATTTCCACGTTATATCAGTTCCAATAACGGAAGCAAATGCATTTGCTGTCCTCTTCATTATCTGCGAACCATGCATGCATCCAAAATTTTATAATAAAAATACATATAGGTGATGGTGCACATTAACGATATGCAGGGGTTGGAGAGGCAGCGTTCGTGCACGGACACTGGCTGGCTGCTTGTTTTCACCGCCTATAGTGCTGGTCTGGTGCGTACGAACCCTTTTTATTTTTTTTTAATGCGAAGCAAGCATTTTTCGCGAACTTTAATGGTATCTATCTATCTATCTATCTATCTATCTATCTATCTATCTATCTATCTATCTATCTATCTATCTATCTATCTATCTATCTATCTATCCGCCTACACGTCTCGGTGCTCTTCTGGTAGCTTCGTTCATTTGGCACACAGCAGAATTGGGATGGTGCTAGAAAGACATAGCACGTGCTATAGAACATGATTGGCATGCGGACATAACAGGCAGATCAAACAAACGTGCTGCAATGACAGAAGACAACCAAGGACGCAATAGGTGGGTCGGAATCGAACCAAGGTTTCCGGGGTGCCTAGAAAGGACGCTATGTACCACTCGTCCGCGGCGGCTCTTGCCAAGCGGTGCATATATCATCACGTGGTGGTGATATGATATGCGCCGCTTGGCAAGAGCCGCCGAAGGACTGACGGTCCAACTGTTAAGTGAGCGATACTGTGCCCAGTAAAGCAAAGGAACTCACACAGCAAGGCGGTAGTGACGAGAACAGTCGTCGGTCGACGATAAAAACTTACCGGCGGTGAGATCGCAGTGCGTTCTGGGACTATCACTGAGACTCTGTAGAAGGACCTCCTATGTTAATACACCGGACAGACTAAATGTGTGACTAAATGCGGAAAGACTAAATGCAATCCGGGGATTTAACGGATTTGTTTTCTATTATTTAAACAAACTGTATTTTACATCCTTCCTTTCTTGTCTCTCCTCGCGCTTCTCTCATCTTCCGCCATCACCATGCAGATCGAGTAGTCACGGCTCTTTCTCGCCGCCGCTCTCTTCCTCATGTGGCCCAAGCATGCGTGCCTTTTCTGCTGCAGGGTGTGCTGCTCAGTTGGGCAGTGCGGAAAGGTGGCGACCCACTGCGGATGCTGTACGGCGTGGACAGTCAGGGCAATGTGTGCGGCCGCGGCTACCAGCAGCCGCTTCCGGGTGTGCCAGGATCAGGCCAGAACACCACGGGACTCACGTGAGCGTCGTCTTCGAGAGGGACCCGCTTTATACTCCCCTCGGCCATCTATCCACAAGTGATATCACTTGTGTCTTTCATACTGGTCTTGTGTATGAAAGAAAAGGCGTGCAAGACACGAACACGAGAGTAGAGGAGCACCAACGCCGACTGTCAAACGGGAGAAAGCTCCGGGCGAAAAAGGCAGAAAGACACAAAACCCATCTGAGCATGTTCAGGGGCGGCAGCGCCACCTAAAACGGGTACGCGTGTCCAAATGGCGTGTCCCTGGAGGAAAGAAGAAGAGAGCTAGGGAGGGGACATCACGAAACAATCTTGAAGTCTAGTCATTAAAGGAGAGAATCACGGGAGGTGGACTCCGGTCGCGTGGTACTCAAGCGGCAGAATAATGCAGTGACCGCTTCCAAACAACCTTTGAGCGGTCCGGCAACCATGAAGGGCCTAATCATAGCCTCTTCGAGGACGCTATGGGCTAATCCTAGTATATAGATTGTAGCCACTGTACTGAGAGGCGCCGCGCACAGGCGAAAGAGGCCTGTGCGCGGCAAGCCGACCGAGGCTTGCCGAGGCTAGCGGAATGACGCCGCCTCTTTTCAATTTTTTTTTTTTTCCCCTTTCATGCACGTGCCGGTCAAACGGCGCTACCAGCTCCTCAGCATGCGCAGATAGCTTTCGTGTCTTCTTTCGCCGGGGATGCTCTCCAGCGATGTTCCGTGCAGGGAATTTTCCCCTTTCCAGGCAATTTTTGACCGTCATTTTGGACGAAATGGAAAGAGGGAATCTTCGCGATATCGCAGGGAATTTCGGAGGTAGAGAAATATCCTTATAATGTTCGAAAAACTGCGGTGCGTTAGGATTGTCGAATCGTTTCCGGCGCATGCATGGTTAAGATTCATTTCTTTACACGGAGCGTCTTTTTGCTCACTCCGGTCGTTAGGCTCGAAATCCACATAGGCGCAATGTATTTACAGCACATTAGCTCAGGGATCGTCGATCAACATCATAGCACACCCTAATGGAAGCAAATATTTATTCGCCTTAAATTCGCAACTACGTGCGCCACAAGCCAAAATCTCCAAGTAACAAGAATAATAATACCAACATTCAGCGGCCGTGTGTACGCAAACGAGCGTGTACAGAATTTCTTCCGCATCGCATACCCCCGTAAAGCCAGCTGGAAGGTAGCTCCCTCGTAGTATTAATGGCTAATCTCGGAGGCGTTGCTTTGAGTTGTGCAGGAGCACATGCGCAAAAAGAGATCACGATGGCAAGAGACGGAAACACGTCAAACACGCATATATGTGTATATATTACTGTCTTTCCGCAGGGAAATATGGGCGGATTTTTGAGCGAGGCATGTGGGGAAGGATTCCCGAAATATGGAATTTTCATGCCTCGGAAAGGGAATTCTTCGACGCAGGACCCAACTATAAAGTAACCTAGTTTTTTCTAGTTCACTCTAACGGAACATCGCTGTCCTTCAGTCGGCGTTCGTGTTGTCCTGTCCGCCACCTCTACTCCTGTGATTGCACGCCTTCCCTTTGCATAAGGAGCCCTTACCAAATCGCTCAGCTTTCTGTCGTTCTAAGTGCATTTCATGAGCACGGAGTGCAAAAGTGCGTTCACGCCTAACCTAAGTTGCGCGCGAATGTAGAATATTGTCCTGCACGTGATACTGCACATATAAGATTTTTCTGAGGATGATCCAAAATGCTTTACAAAAATGTGGACTGTCGCATATGGAGCTACGTGACAAGGCGGGCATATTGGCGGCATGAAAAATAGTAAACAGTCAATATTTTCGCTAAATAACTAAAATGTGTTCAGTAAGTTCCTATAGTTTCTATCCTTAGGCTGCTATATTTCCACTCGTGAAGTCGAAGCAGAGCACTATATACCATGACTCATTCCGCATATACACCTCATTCCAAATTATCACCTTTATGCCATCAACTAATCTTATCTATTTGACTGCACACATGCACCAACCTCCAGTTCTTCCAGTATTCCATCTATGAGTTTTTTATTTTTATCATAAATTCATATTTGTCCCTTTATTTACTTTATTTTAAACATAATATAGTGCAAGATAGCCCTACATAATTCCCAATATGCTATCGACACCGATTCATGGCCAATCTCCCAGAGTGCACTCTGGGGGATTGGCCATGGTTCGGTAATTACCCATTACCCAAAGGCCATCATCATCATCATCATCATCATCATGACTATGCGTGCTTCGCATAAATCCGAAAATTACGAGATATTCGTCCCGGGAATCTGGCCAAAAAGCGACTCGGCGCAGCAGTTAATTGCTCTGAATACGAGGAGCCAAAGATTGTCTTTCATAGAGGCACAATTTTCAGAAACTTGAACGTCAGTGTAAGGGGTAGTGTATCTCAAAAGTGGTGCTATTATTTTATATCATCACTGCTGCTTCTGCTATAGAATAGAAACACGTGGCCTAAAGTTCGTAATCGAAAAACATTAGTACATTTGAAGTAATTAGTTATATAATAAAAAAGTGTCTTGCTGCTAAAGTCCGCCTAACCACGTGGCTATATATAGCTTGCAAACGTACAACAGCATATGTGTGGGTCTTAGTCCTTGGCAAGCAATAACCGCTCCGCGCAGAACCGTATATTATAGTAATACAAAGTGCCCATTAGTAGGCTCATATGGGAGAATAACTTGTTATATGTTTTACGTACGCATGACTGCGATCGTTATTGCGTGGAGGCACGATTCTGACCACACGGGAATCCTTAGCGTGTCGCCTTTCGCCACTGTCGAAATCAGGCCGCCGCCGCCGCCGCATTTGATGCAAGTCGAGCCCCTCACGCTTAGCAACGCGACACCTTAGCAGGCACAGCGGGTGGGCTGCGTCAAATAATGAAGACTATTGACAAAATATACTCATCGCACGACTTTTCACTTTACGCCTATCAAAAGAGAGCGCGGACTCGACAAGGGCTGACGTCCAACGACGAACGTGCTGCGCAAATGACAGGCTTCCGGAAGCAGCCTGGGAATTCATGACGCCCTCCTGAGCTTTCCACAGCAGGCCAGTTACTGTGGCATTCGCGAATAAACAGTGTTCTGGCGTGTGTAACAAAAATAGGTGCTTTCACCAATAGAATCTTTCTTGTGTATGGCAAAGGGTATATTCCGATATTGTAACAATTACAGAGACAAAACAAGAGGGCTTCCCTACAGGTGTTGTCACCAAAACAATGTCGGCAGCTATACGCGATGCGCAGCGGCGCCACTGAAAGCCGCGTAGCGGCGGCCGTTGGAACCGCTGATGGGTCGCGTAGCAGACGCTTCGCTTCACTACAAGCATGACGGAAGTGCACGCGTGCGATTTGCCGCTTGTGCGCGTCCCAGATAATTACTTTTGCGGTGATAGTGTGCGCAAAGGAGTTGCACATTATAATAGTGGACAGGTGTCCGATGTCACAGCTGTGTAGAACGACAATGTCTCCCTACCCGCCAAGTGTTTGCCGCAGACAAGCGTCAACAAGCTTCCCTACGAAGTGGAGCTCATCGCACGGCTTTCTTTATAACGTCCCGATCACTAATGCCCGCATGCGTTGACGCGTGAACCAACGTTTTAGGGGCGAAGCTCCTTAAAGCGGCACCCGTTCGTCCCTCGTCGTAGTCGTAGTCGTAGTCGTAGTGCGTAACCAGTCTTACGCTTTGACCTCCAAGGTGGTGCCGGTGGAAGATTTCTCCTGTGCGTTGTTGAACAATAAAAAAAATTCGCAGCGTGCGCGTTAACTAAAAGCCGAATTCTTCTGTCTCTCATTCCCCATTAGCAGCCATTGGCATGTTCCAGTAGGAAACGTTAGTAGAAGTAGAAGTGTTAAAAGCCGACTTCTGCTGTCTCTCATTCCCAGTAGCAGCCATTGTTTACCTCCAAGGTAGTGCCTGGTGAGATTTCTCCTGTGCGTGATTAAACAATAAAAATTTTGTTCAAAACGCCGTTGATTGATGAAATAAACAAACGAAAGACGCCAGATGTTTTCTAAAAGCAAAACGAAAAGACGCCAGATGTTTTATTGAGAAATACCGACTGCTCGCGTTGGAGAAGCGTTCACCGGCAACCCATATATATATATATATATATATATATATATATATATATATATATATATATATATATATATATATATATATATGATGTTATAATAGTTTGATGACATTTACTCAAGTGTTTCACTTTTAATTGTGGGGCGAATTGCACGGAAGAGTTTCACGGTTTACCGATGATTCCTTCCAGAGCTTCGCCCCACTCATCATCAGTCACCCCGTGAATATGCTGTGATTTTTTTTTCCCGACACAGTAGCTTCGTTTACGTGCCATGTGTTTATATAGTAGATTTTGAGGGATCGCTGTCGCACCGGCGCATGGATTTCACGGGTGCGGCCACGCGAAGGGTCAGCGTTGGTAAAACTTTGAAACCAGCACGATCATCATCATCATCAGCCTGTTTAGGTCCACTGCAGGACGAAGGCCTCTCCCAACGATTTCCACTCCACCCTATCCTGAGCGAGTTGGCTCCACTTTATGCCCGCAAACTTTTTAATTTCATCGCTCCATCTAACCTTTTGCCTGCCTCTGTTGCGTTTTCCCTCTCTTGGTATCCATTCCGTCGCTCTTACAGTCCATCTGTTATCTTTCCTCCTCATGACATGTCCTGCCCAGGTCCACTTCTTTCTTTTAATTGATATAATAATATCGGCTACTCCTGTCTGTTCTCTGATCCATTCTGGATTCTGGAAACTAAGGAGCGCACAACGTGCAATGGAAAGAAAAATGATAGGGGTAACGCTAAGAGCAGAATGGACCAGCACGATAAACTTGTGAAAATATATCTCGGCAGCTTGCGCTAGTGGCGCGAGACTTAGTCACTGCGGAGCTGGTGGTCACCTAGCTTGTCATAGCAGCTTGGCTACGTATTTGCTAGGTTTTTTGCAAGCTATTACCAAGTGTTGCAAAATGGCGTTAGATTCTACGTGATCGTCAAAGCCTTAATTCAATGCGCACAGGTGTCATGTTTTACTGCCAATATGCATATAATTGAGGCGAGCGCACAGCGAACATTCTGCACCGGTGATCGCATTCCAGTGCCATCAATAGGTAGAATGCAGCCGATTTCGTGCAGCACACGTGTGATTCCACGGCGCTTTTGTAAAGGAGCCGTCACCTGCCCCACATTCCCTGGCATTGCGCTTAGCGCCATTCGTTTTTCAAGAGAGCCTAGGCATCGCGTCTTATCAGTAATAACAACCTCATGTGCATAGTAGCATCTATAATGCAGGCGAGGTGATCAAGTGTAAACGTAGTATAGCGTTCGCTGAAGACGTAGCGACATAAATGGAGAAATAAAAACACGGCAATCGTTCTAACACTGCCGTAAACAAAGCGCGATTCTTTACCTTCTGCGTTGTACAGCCGCAATTCACCGCCGCCGCCGCTCTCGCTCATGAAATAGCACTGGAAACCTGTATAAGTGCGTTCCTGGCGATTTTTTGTGTGTCTGTGAGCAGCCGACAACGCAAGAGTTATTCCTCGACATCGCTGAAGCCCGACAGAGTCGTTAAATCACGATGAAAACACATCCATCCGTGCACTCGCGCACACGCTCGCGGGAACACTGCTCGCCCGGACCCACCAACGCTTCCGCGCCGTGGCGGCAGATGGCGTCGTCGGCGCCATCTGCCGTCGACACTTGGTAATGTACAGATGTCCACCCAGGTGTAGCCGTGGACACTACCCTACAGGAGGCCATGGGTTTCAGGAGTAACAGGGGAAAGCTGAACATGCCGGCGATAGATATAAGTAATAGGCGCTTAGAGCATTGGTGGCGCAAAAGTATGGAGCAAACAAAAGCGAAAGGTAGTTCGGGTAAGATTGTTTCATCACAGACGAACGATAATAGATAAAATAAATAGACGAAGTAAAAAATTAGTTGTGAAAATATGTGTGATTCGGGAAAAGAAATGGTGGCCTCGAGGACATACTGTCGCGCCACCTACGCTCTGACGTCACTCATAGGATGCCGGGTTTTGTCGTCTGCTGCAACTTCACATTTCGTGCGTTTATGCCAGCGCGGTTCTTTTTGTTGTGTGCACCGCGAGCGCTTCCCCGTGCTCTCGTGGCCGTCCCCAAAATGCATTGTAGTGAACCGACGATTCCGTGCCCCCGGTGACACCACCGTGTATAAGTAGTTGCTATCTGAGCCACAGCCAACTCCGTATGAGGCTATATGCAACTGCTAGACACGCTGATTATTCATTAGGGTATACTTCTGACGTCACATTTCGCATATCTTGTGTTGAGCGGATGCAAGTTATCGTGAAACAGCGAAAAAAATGTGCCACCGAATTAGGGCAGGATACCACCGTGCGCGCGAGCGGCCCGCGCGCACTGTCGACAGCATATGGGGATGATCGGCGGATTGGCGCGTTATCAAGCATGCTTAGCAGTGCTGGTTTAGCAATCACCGCCGTTTTCATTACGATAGGTAGGTTTACTGTTTGCATGACCTTGTCATAGAGCCAAATAAGCTACGCATATTCGGGGCTAATTAAGCTAATACTGATTAGTGCAAGCCCCATTAAAGTAATACTAATGAAGTCAGGCCTAATAAAGCTAATACTACTAAGACTAGCACATTTAAGTTAAAACTCATTATACCGATTTAAGCAAGCCTGATTAGCCTAATACTAATGAAACAATATCTAATTGGGGTAATTATATTTAACTCTAGCCTAATAATCTCAAGGCCAATGAAACCAAGTCCGACAATTGCTGATCATGCCAGTCTATTTCAAAGAAAACTAAGCACAACCTAGTTAGGCTGACTGATTGAGTCATGCCTAATTAGGCGAAGAATGAGGCTATGCATTATAAAGTGGACCAGCCTTATTAAACCAATGATAATTAATGAAGCTTAATTAATACTGATTGAGGCAAACCCGACTGCGCTACGGCTACATTGGTTGCGAAGTGAGACCTGTTGTTGTTGTTTTGTGGGGTTCAACGTCCCAAAACAGCTCTGATTATGAGAGACGCCGTAGTGGAGGTCTCCGGAAATTTCGACCACCTGGGGTTCTTTAACGTGCACTGACATCGCACAGCACACGGGCCTCAACACTTCGCCTCCATCGAAATGCAGCCGCCGCGGCCGGGATTCGATCCCGCGACCCTCGGATCGGCAGCCGAGTACCGTAGCCACTAGACCACCGTGGCGGGGCAGAAAAGACAAACCTGCCTTCGGTGAGAACCGAACCCACGACCTTCGGATATCGCGTCCGATGGAAGTGAGACCTAGCAAGGCCATATAAAAACCATGTCCAATTTCAAATCGACTAGCTGCGGTGTACTAAGCCATGCGCGATTTAGCGCAAACTTGGCCTATTATCTTCTTGTTTTGTTTTTTTAAAGTTAGCCTGCCATTCTCCAGCGTCAAGAACTTTATTGACAAGCAATCCGAGAATTCGCGGCTGCTTTCCTAAGGAAGATTTGTTTACGTGCCCAAACACGTCATTTAGTTTGGTGTACAAAAGCGACAATTAACATGAGCAGGCTAATTTGGCAGCACTTCTAAAAACTTCAGCTATCACCAACAAGTAGTTGCGCGTGCTCGTTCCGTACATGCCAGTTAGTGTAAAACAGAATCGCAGAGGCAGAAATATTACTTAGCATGATGGGAAAAAATGGCGTAACCAGAATTAGTGAGAACAGTGTGTTAATTTGTTGGAAAGCAAATGTACATGAAAAGATTACGCTGTTCATATAACCACATATCTTTTCAGACGCAGGGATAAGAAAATCACGAATGAAAGCGGGTACGTCATGAAATTTTAGGCTTTACGCCATATTTTTTATGCTAACACATGGCGAACGGTGGTCGAATACTGCTCTGCATACCGATAATGAACTTGACATTTCCAGAAGGGAACGTTCCATGCTGAGCACTGAGACTACAAAGCATTTAGAATGCGCGATTTGACCCGCACGTCGCGTTGTACAAGGGAGCTGCGCAGCACAACGAGCAAGGTAGGAAGGGGCATCCTACCTATGACGTCAAAGCGATCGCAGCGCCGACCATTGCAGTGGTGGACCTCGCGGCGAATAGGGCAACCGCAGTCGCATATACAGCGTGCTTATATATAAACGGTGCTCGACTGCTGGCGCCGGAAACGCGGGCCGCGGCGTTGTCTCATTTCGATGGAGGCGGAATTCTAGAAGCCCGTCAGTCGAAGTCGGTGCAAGTTAAAGAATCTCAGTCGGCCTAAAATTGTACCGACGTCTGCCGTTACGAACTTACGACGTGCCTCACTGCCCTCGGCCGTCTCGGCGGACAGGCTCTTGGTCCTGGAGGATGCAATGGGCCGCAAGCGACACTGCGCTGCCAGCTGCCCTACAGGATACAGGTATTATGCACTAAGCTCGCCGCACAGGTTTAACAGTGGTCCGGCTTCACCTCACCCGCAGGCAAACGGTGTTCCGAAGGTGCGTGCTGGACTCGGGTCCCGTGGGACTTGTGCACCGGACACTCAACGTCAGCGGCATGATGCTCCAGGTTGGTCCCCACCTTTCCTCGAGACCACGTCTTCTGCGAGAGAAAAGGCAGTCTCCGGTTTGCTACCCTGCACTAGGGCTGGGAGGTAGGCGTCAGAAAGAGGATCACTTGTGAAGGTATTGGTGAAATTGCAACGCTCACAATGGCCAGGTTGCACCCGCCAGGAGCCTCCACCATCGCATAGCCCGCCAGCGCCACTGTGGCCACTTTTTCGTTAGCGTCGGGGGAGCTTCCGCGGGCCCCCCTGCATACTCCGAGAGAAGTAAGGCGCCGCGCCCGCTGAGCGCTGTGTTGCTGGATGTAATAGCAGATTTTTTTTTACCTCTACGTGGAATAGAACATGTATTGCGAGAAGGCTAGATGTTCAGTCTTGTGGGCAGCGTATACAAAATAAAATGCTAAGCGCTAGCGAAGGACGAGAAGTATATATACTACATAGACAGGTGCAACATGAGCGCTCGTGTTACTGACCTTCGTCTTTTCGAATATCAGTAAACAATTGTAAATTTCTATTGGATGAAAGTACTGGGAACGGTAAGTTGCTGGATCAGGCAAGCTCATGCGCATGACGTAATAGATGAAACCAAGGAAGCTGGCGCTGAAACCTACCGCCACCGCATTCCGCAAATGTGGACAAAAACTCTCTAAAAGAATATGGAGTTGGCTGCAGGTTCGACCGCTATCTTTGTTAATTTGTTGAGCATTTTCTCAGCAACCAGCGCAAGAGCATTTTTGTTGTGCACAGTGATACTGAGAACCCGGCCGATCCACAATTCGGCGGTTTAGTCTTGTGGGGATATTGCTTAATAAAGTTCGCGTTGTTCATCATCGCGTGTTCAAGCAGTTATACATGGGGATTAAATAAACAGTTGGCGCCAGATGTGTCCACCTGCCGCCGTCAAGGGCACATATGCAAGCGCAAACACGCCAGTGCGGCCGCTGTGCTTTTAATTAAGAACTCTGAAACAACTTGGCCTCAAGCAAAGAAAGATGTGCGAAGTAAGTGATGCTTATGAAAATTGGTAACGGAAAGAAATAATCAATTCGCTATCAAAGGGGAAGCAAATTTACTGCATCTATAATCGCTTTGATTCACTCAGTGTATTAAAATTGATGAAAACTAATACAACTTAATATGATGCTCTAAATAAGTAATGCTTCTTGAACGTATTCCTTTTTTTGTACGTTTATTGCGCCACAACAACCTACAAACGTTCATATCTGCACCCCGAGATTGCTCCAAAAGGCCGCAGATTTTCCCATATTTGTGCCACACTGAAAAATCTGCTATCATCTACAATTCATGCAAACAACACACAGTTGTCTTTTAAGTAAGATAATCTATACTACAATTCATAACTCGCTGCTAGTGAAGCACTTACGGGCGCGTTGGGAAGCTTTGATACTTCGTCTACGGAAAGCTGCTGTAACTGTTACTAATCGAACTGTAACTGTTCGATTCCACAACACTGCAGTTGCCACTTCTACAAAGAACCGTTCCGACGCCTAGGATTTAAAAATTTGTTTGCTGCGGTGCAGGGCGACGATACCCCTGTCACACTGGACGTTTTAATGTCATTCGAACGCAATGACATTCGCATCGAATGACGTTATTCCGCTGCTACACGGCGACATTTTAACATCATTCGAATCGAATGACTTCTGAAATCGAATGAGTTCGAGAAACTCATTCGCATTCGCACTGGAACCGAATGTGTACTCTCTACCCCGGAGACAACGTAAACGTGCGGCACTGAGCATTCCTAATTTGTGAAACGTCATGTGAAAATGGTATTACTTTAGCGCGTTTGCCGATATTCATCATTTTAAAAAGAAAACAGCCAGGCAGGCCGTAACAAAATGTGTTTACTCTCGACATCAGCGGCGTCTGACAGGCTTCGGTATTTCGCCACAGGATGCAATCGCGAACGCCGTTTGCTTGAGCGCAGCGCTTATTACACTGCGTCTTCGTTCGCCTGGTGGTTCGCCTGCTGCAAGTCAGCGTCCCCTTTGAGCGCTGCCGTATCAGCTGCAAATTATTCTGTCGGTGTAATTCAGTGAAGCAAAGCCCTTCGTTTATTTTAAATAAAATAGGACGACTTTTCAGCCACTCTGCACTTACGCTCTGCAGCTTTTAGGTCCAGTTCCTTTGGAACTATCGTCACTGATATCGTAAACGAATGACATTACTTCTTGGTGTGTAGCACAACCACGGGTCGAATGACATTCGCTGCACCGAATGTCATTCGAATCGAATGACGTTAAAATGTCTAGTGTGACAGGGGTATTACAAATAAAGTTGTAACCAACCAACCAAACAGGGGTATTAGCTCCCACAGTCGCCAAGGGCAAGCAGGCGCGACGGCTCTCCGCTCCCCCGACGGTGACGCGCCCGCCGCCGCAACGGCGCTGGCGTCGTCGCGGGGAGTTAGATGTGCAACCTGCCTTACGTTCCTTTGCTTGATTTTATACCACTAAATGGGGTTTTTTTTTGTTTTTTTATACCATGATGGGTTAAAGGGTGACTTAGCACGGGAAAATTGTTCCCATGCAATAGAAAGATAGAATGATTATACATGGTGTTGAGGGCAAGGTAAATTGAACCGGACACTAGCCACTTCAGTCTATCGGTCCAAATAATCTACGTACGCGTACCTTTTGTTGACTAAAATAAGGTCTCACTGACTGGTTGATTGAAAATGGAGAGCAGGTAAAATGACAAACAACAAACCTCGCGCGACTTTCGAGTGGATGCCAATATTTCAATTCAGCGAAACTTTCGGTGTGCGGACTCGCGCAAAGCCGTAATTTGATGTATCGAGCCACTTGTTAAATATTCCATCATATGACTGAACGTTTCGTTTCTTTGGATAGTCGTTCGCCACTGAGGCTCTTTTGAGTTGAGTGGCACAGCGCGCGAATGTAGAATAAAAATAGACACGTATGAATACAGAACGCTGACTTCCATCTCGTCTTTATTTTGAAGAAGAGCGTAATACACGTGCAGAAAAAAAAAAAGAGATAATCAGACGCATTGCGATGAAACACAAGATCGCTCTAAGCCCGTGCTCGCGAACAACTCGGCCGTATAAAAGCACGCTCAAATCAAGAAGGATCAATCAACGGGACGCTTGTACAGCGGTCAGCGAGCTTGTAAATGTTCTCAGCCTCTATTATTTTCCTGGTTAACTGCGACTTATGCCTTGTCATAGCTAAAAAAAAAAAAAAAAAGAAAACTCCCTGTATGCTTTCCTTGGTGTCACTGTCTTATTCTTTAGCCTGTGTCTAACAAATGAACGAGCCTTTGATCTATTCTGCACTGATTAAGACGCGTAAACCCGCAATTCCACCAGTGAATGCCAAGACATCCCATTGTTTCGGTGCTCGCGCAGTTAATACACCTGCCGGTCTGACCGACAGGTGAAGAGGCCGCCAGATAAACGCGCGCCATTGAAAATTCTGTGCTGTTCCAAGAAAATGCGGGTGGTACAGTAATGCCGATAAGTGATTCGATCAATCTATGCTCTTCTTTCGCCATACACGTGGCAACTTCTGCGCTCCAGGAGGTTGTTCAAGACCTGGCCACCTGCCGAAGGGAGCTGGGATACATGGGGCTCGTGGCGATAGGTGGGTATGCGCCACGCCATGTCATCTATACGCGACATGCTTGGAATGGTCAGGAAACAGCAACTTGAGCGATCGCGCTTTGCCTCTCACATAGCGCGCAATGTTGACCGACCCGAGTGCCCGGTCGTGGTGGCTGTTATAAGTTGTCGCGGCTGCGACAGGTGTCACTCAATAAGCAGCAGCCAACAGAGCATATCATAAAACACTGCGTACGCTGGGAAACAGCTAATTTAATATGAACAATAACACGACGCCGTGTGGTGACGTATGCCATGATAACGTCACGACGCAAAGGCGCGTGACGTCAGTGCAGGGTCACGTCATGTTTTAACACGACGTGACGTAGTCGTCCAATTCATGGACATCGGTTTAGTCCACATTTCACACTCGCGCGACTGTGATTCCGCACTTAAGAACTCGCTTTGCTATTCGTGAAGTGTGCCGTTCGCTGTTTATAGGGCTCAGCGTGGCGGCTCTGATTCTGCTTCGCTACTGCGTGGCGCTGCTCATGTGGCTCCTCCTTGCGGCCGTGTCCCTGGGATGCGTCGGGGGAACGTGCTACCTATGGTGAGTTTCAACCAAACTCGCCGGACTGATATGCGCCGCGCTCAGTACTCGAGTTAAGCTTCCTTCAATTTCTTCGTTATGCTCGCTATTAATCCCCTTTTCAAATGTTGCTCCATAACAGGTCTCTCCTCTTATTATGTTGTCTACTCCTCTAGCCATGTACTAAGCGGTCTGGGTTCCTGAAGCTGTTCCCGCAGCTTATTTGTGCTCCTCGTAATATTTTTTTTCTCGTTGCGGAGTGCATGTTTCCACGGCTTTCAAGATAGCCTTGGAAGAGCGACGAGCGATGACTGGCGTCAGGGAACTCGTGGAATTCATGTTTCAAATACTATGCGATACCTGCACTTACCGCGACACATCATCACACGGGACAGCAACGAAGTTTGAACACTGAAATAACAGAATTAAGGAATATACCAGTACAGCTGGCTTCAAGCCGAAAATTGAATATACATGCACCTCTGCAGTACCCACTGTAAAAACAATATTAATGCACTAGAAATGGTCCAGCCAAGGCAGTAAGATTTATTTATTTTTTTTAAGTACCGTGCAACCGATTCACCAACAACCATTACACGTGGTCATTGTATACAGACTCTACAATTACGACGCAAAATTCTATGGCTGATTTTCTTTTTCGAAGATAATAAACTGTCGATTCGTCCTGCTACTTCTGTACACCCATTAACCACAGAATCGACTAGACGTCACTGCCTTGAAACTTTTCTTTTTACCTCGCACTTTTGACTAACGAAACGCGCTACAGTCGGATAAAACTCAAGTCTGCAGCGAAGCCCCTCCCACGCCCTTCTAACCTGCAGCCACTGTACCTCCGCGAAGCTTCAAATAGCTCATTCTTTGAACTTTCCGCGTTCCCAAAATAAAGCGAGGGTGACAACAATAATGGAGAGGTCATAAATTTTTGTCTTTATTCGAAGTGAGTGAGTGAAATAACTTTATTTTATCCACAATAGACGCGAGCGAACTCAACGTCACCCGGCTACAGTACCACTCGGGGACCATCAGATCAAGCCTACCGGGCCTCTTGCGGGCCCTCTAGACGACCCAGATTTGGGGGGTCCGGTCTTGGGCCTTAATTAGCCTCATCATTTCGTCTTGGGTGAAAGGAGTACCGGCAGAGGCACAGCTCCTCAGGACACGGAAAGGGTTTTTTTTTTTACTGAGCTGAAATCAAGCGCTTGCAATGCAAAAACCCAGCGCGCACCTTGGTCGAGGCTTGTGTCATGGCACAGCACCGTTGCCATGGTGTGCATGTGTGGGCCGATCCTGGAGGCCGTGCACCCAGTCGTCTGCCGTCGTGGAGAGAGAGCGAACGGCGCGATGAGGCAGCTGTTGCCCGCCGCGGTGGGTGGTTACGGTACTCGGCTGCCACCCAAAAAGCGCGGGTTCGATCCCGTCGCATTTTCGATGGAGGCGAAAATGCCGGAGGCCCGTGTACTGTGCGTTGTCAGTTGCACGCTAAAGAACCCCAGGTGGTCTAAATCTCCGGAGCCCTCCACTACGGCCTATCTCTCTATCTCTTTCACTCCCTTTCCCCCACCCCCTCGGACGCTTAGCCGTGCTCCCTACATGGGCTGCAGAAATTAGCGTCCTTTCCTGACCGAACCACAATCAATCATCAATCACCGCTCTCATTCCCCGGGCCACTGCCTCGCCCACCGACGACAACACCGATCCAGGCGAAAACTCTCCTCTTCTCTCCTTCAAAGATATGTGACCGTTATCGGGACTCCCACCGCCGCTTTCCTGCGCCCTGCAAAGGGTTGAAGAAGGCGGACGAGAGAATTCTGCGCTTATTCACAAATACGCTGCTGTGCCCGGCAGTGCTTAACCATTTTGACTCTTCCTTTTCTGGCCTATACGCCTCTACTATGGGGAGGTAGCTGACACCTACCACACGGTATGGGCATGCCAACTCAATCCTTCTATAACCCCCAGCCTAAACCCAATCCGAGAGGACTGGGAGGCGGCCCTGCTCGGCCGCTCGGACCTTCCAGCCCAACAAGCCATGTTCCAGCGTGTCAGGACAGCGGCCTCGACCAATGGGGTGCCTGACTAGGGGCTCCACCTAGTAGTGTAGGCAAGCACGCCTAGGGGCTGGTTTTCCATACACCCTCTCTGTAAACAGACGTCCAAGAAATGTTTTCCACCACCACCACGCTCTTTCTGCCCTGAATGCTGTACCAGCTCGCAAGTAACGAGAACGCGCCCTTAACCTCGAGAGACAACACCGACTCAGGCAGTGTTTGGCTAGCGAGTTTCTTGATTGAAAAAACAGACTGCTCGCGTTGCACAACTGTTCACTGGCCACCTGATATATATATAGGATCTTGACCTGCAGTGTAGTGCCGGTGGGAGATTTCTCTTGTGCGAAAATAAAGATTCGCAGCGTGCGCGTTAAGTAATCCTGAACTCGGGAGGATCTACTACGTGGGAGCGCAGGAACCTCAAGTAGACCAGGAGCATGAATGACATCGCGTATGTAAATAGATAAGCGGTTTCACTCATTTACATGCGTCAGTGGGCAATGTCACGGGTGATTTACGTTAACATCGAACGATCCCCAGTGCTTCGCCCACTCGTCGTGATTCACTTCGTGGAGATGCGTGGATTTTCTTTCTTTCTTTTTTTTTTCCAACTCGGGTTCAGTGAAGTTTGACGCGAAAAACGTACTCGGAAGCGAAATGAACTTTACCGCGGCCTTTTCCAGATGCAACAGCTGACGCTCCACACATTTTGTCGATGCTTCTCAAGCACATCATGGCTTATATACCGAAGCGGACGTTCCGCAGGTACGAAAGGCATAAATACGGCGCCATTTTGAAAAGGTCGAAAGACGACGATTTCGTTTGCTTCTGTGACTGGCTTGGGGAGTTAACACCTTTGCGCGCGGCAAGCATCTATTTGTCGTACATCCCACCTTTATCAGCTCCTAGGTACCTAGGGACAGAATGGCTAGGGATTTTTGACAGTGGCGCCGTCACTTGTTGGCGGCGCTTTAGCGTACTAGAATTAACAAAATGCGGATTGATGGTATTCAATGATCCCAACGACCAGGCGGTATCCATACAGGGCCAAGAAATACCGAGAGTAAGCGAATACAAGTACCTTGGCGTATGGGTAAATGAGGGTGATACATACATGAAGGTACAGGAAAAAGCCTTGGCAGCAAAGGGAAAGAGGAACGCAGGAATAATGAAGCACAGAGCGTTATGGGGACACAATAGGTACGAGGTGCTTAGGGGTCTGTGGAAAGGGGTAATGGTACCGGGGCTTACATTTGGGAACTCAGTGGTGTGCATGAGGCCAGAGATACAATCGGGAATGGATGTGAATCAAAGAACTGTGGGACGCCTCGCTTTGGGTGCTCACGGGAAAACGACAAACGAGGCTGTAAAGGGCGATATGGGATGGGCGAGTTTTGAGGCAAGGGAAGCGCAGAGCAAAATAAGGTTTGAAGAAAGGCTAAGGAATATGAAAGAGGTTAGGTGGGCAGTGAAGGTGTTCCGCTATTTATATAGAAAGAGCGTTGACACGCAGTGGAGAAAGAGAACTAGGAGGCTCACCAGTAAATATACGGCTCTAAGAGAACTGACAACAAAGAGCGTAAAGGGAAAAGTCAGAGAGGCGGAGAAGATTTACTGGAGGGCAGCGATGAAAAAAAAACCGACTCTGAATAACTACCGAGAGGGCAAAAACGAAATAAAGAGGGAGGCATTTTATGATAATTCAAGAGGAAGCGCTTTATTGTTTGAAGCGAGATCGGGCTGCCTTAGAACGCGTGTTTATAAAGCGAAATTCAGTAAAGAAGAAGAAAAATGCACATGCTGTGAGGAAGATAGGGAAACGACAGAGCATGTTCTGATTGAATGCGGAAATATCCACCCAGGTGTACGTTTGGGCACCACCCTACATGAAGCCTTGGGTTTTAGGGCGAACAACGGGAAGCTGAACATAGCCGCGATTGACATAAGTAAGAGACGGTTAGAATACTGGTGGCAGAAAACTAGAGAGAACGGACAAAAATAATTATAGGGAAAAATATGGAATTTCTGCCATAAGGGGCAGGGAACTGGGCTATGAAATTCCGTTTTTGATATGGCATGATCGATTTGATTGAAGTAAATTTAAAAGGCGTGAGGAAAATTAAAAGAGAGAAAAAAAAAGTTCTTAAATCTTCTTACGAGCCTGGTGGCGCACATATCACCGCCCCGTTACAAAGGGGAAGCTCATAGCATCCATCCATCCATTTCTCTTGCGCGAACGTCAACTCGTCCATGTGCGCATTTCGCGCTCTGGACAATTTTGGTCGGTGTTGGCCGCTTCCGATGCCGATCGCGCGTCGTTCAGCTTTATCGGCATTTAGCCACGTAGTATGCGAAGTGCTTACCCGTAGCGACTTCGCTATGTCCGCCTTTTGCAGACGTATGTACGCCACGATGTGCCACCTTGCCACAACACGTAAGTAATGTTCATTCTTTATTTGGAGCTTTGCCCTGTACGAGCGAGAGCACTTGGCAACAGCCATGCTATCATTCCATTGCGACTGCGGAGCGTGGTGTTGAGGCACACTGACGATAGCTGGGGAGAAATTAGCTGCAAGTGTAGCGATCGTGTGTGTGCTTCTCGTTCTGTTGTGCTAGGTGTTTAAGCACGACCGGTCGACATGGTTAGCGTGTATATCTATAGCTACTGATTCAACATTCGGTTCTGTCTGAGCGAGACTTCCCACTGGTGCCGGCTAATCAATCAGAGGGAATAATTTCTTTTCGCGCAAGTTGGTCTCGAGCAAAAACACCGCGAGTCGTTGTGGAGCAGGATAAGGACGTGGTTATGAATGATGTTACCGGCAGGAATGAGCGAAGGTTAGCTCAAGCGACCAGTGAGCCCGCAGTCCGGAGGCCCGTGGTTTCCTGAGCATGCTTGGCATTGCACTCCTATTCACTCACTTCAAGCTTATATAACGAACATTTAGTTGGCCAGACAGTGGTCCTGGGTTTGCTGTCTACAAGAGCAACACGACAAACTGCTTGCTTTTTTGTGAGCAAACGTTCTTTGTGTCAACTAAAAACAGCATTACAACATGCAAATATATAGGACGGCCACTTTGTGACACATCACGGTTACCATGCAGAATGCCTTGCCTGTTGAAAGGTGCATGCCTAGGGGTGGTGTTAATGGCATTTTGCTCAGAGCAAAGGAACGTGGTGAAACTGACCCTCATCAGGAAATGTTTTTAAAAAATTGTGCAGCCATCTTTAATTTCCTTGGAAATTGCCAGGGCCGAGGCTAGGGCTAGTTGTTTAGCGTTTGCACAGTGCTAAATTTTTCAAAAGACACAAATCAAGTTGTCCCATGTGTGGATTCGACTGCTCCTATTCAGGTGGGTTCAAATCTGCACAGGCATGGAGTTTATCATTGTAAGCAATGGCTGTTAATGACAAAGGCAGGGGCAGCAGACATTGTTACAATGTTCAGCCCTTGTAACGTGCCCATATCAGCTTGCGCAGTAAATAATCAGCCGGCATAACGTAGCGTTAATGGATCAGTGCTCAGCAAAATGAAGCACTTCATGGTTGAGAAATCACTGCCGCTACATTCTGTTGTGTTGCAGCTGGAACATGTCAGCCATGCTTGGATAAGCATGTTGAAGCCTCCTTTAAGGCTCAGAATGCCTACGATCAAGTAGAATATCACGAATCATCGTATGCTGTAAATAATGACCTTTAATTTCCTGTTTTAGAAAAGCCAGCCAGAATAAGACTTGTGAGTATCATTGCAATGCAAGGTATTCTTTGCCCAACACTTTGAAAGAACATTGCAGGTGTGTCCTGTACAGTGGCATGGTGAACCTTCATCCGGAGTTATCGTGTGGAGATCTCCATAACAATATTCAACTCTCTCTGCCACTTGGAAAAGGGTCCCTGCAAATTATGCCATCTCTGAAAAGAAAAAAAAAGTACATATTCAATGAGTCATCCTCCTGTCAAGTTGAAAATAAATGCTGTAATGACGTACACAAACTCTCTAGCACTGGTACCGAGAGAATAAAACTTGTGTAACTACAAACCACCATGCATTGTTAGCTTAAAAGAAATACACATATACTTGTGTGCGAAGGAGTAGTATTTTGTTACAAGAAATACCAGACCACTACCTATGCTGTGCCCTAGCACACTGACATTAAACATAAGACGAAACGTTACCTCTGGCTTTGCCACAGTGCCAGTGTTGGAAAGCACAACTTGAAAGTTGTGACATCTCATGGTGTGGCCAAATTTCGGCTTTTGTGCACAGAAGTAGCAAATATGTGTTCACTGAGCAGAGCACCGTCTCTACGCTTTCCGTGTTTATTATATCCATATTTGCTTCTGTCGTGGGCTTCCTTGCAATGTAGGGTGGCGAAGCTTCACAGGGCAGTAAGGCTTCCATATGGAGTCGGGCAATTTGCGAAAAAGCTTAGCAATTGCAAGTAGGAGCCTTTCAGGGCTAGGTTTTATAAAATGTAATTGTGTAGATGACAGGAAATCTGGATGCATAAAATAACAGCAAAGCCATTCCTTGAAAAAACTGAAGTGGTACAAGAATATTGTGACACGTATATGCACTAAGTCATGATGATGCAGCAGCACACATCTTTTAGTTTGCACGGCACATTTCAGTTTGTACGCTGGGGTTTCTTACGTGCCCCATTGGGGGGGGAGCAAGAAGGGTGGGGTACCTACTGCAAGAACTTTTCAAATTGGATCATTATTATCAGAGGTAAAAATGTTTGAAGCGGCACTACACCAGGATATTGGGTGGCGAATCACTGCCAGTACGACACATGGCGATGCTGTGTGGCAGAGGAAGGGAAAAAAAGGACGAAGTGTGCTTGCTATTGTGGCCGCAGTTGGTCATCCTCTCCAAGGAGCCAGGTGCCTCCCGACTGATTTGAGCAGCTACTGCACGATCTGAACAAGTGTGACAGTTTGTAGCGACACACAGGCGCACTGTGGTGACACGGCGTGTGGCATCATCATCCACCATTTGGTGCATGATGCTTGCAAGGGGAGGGTAAACAGAGCTCAGTCTGTAATTTGGGCACCTTCCACAGCATTTAACGATGCAGTTCTAGGCAGATATGAACATGAGCGTGCAATGTACATGTCAGCTCAAAATGGCCAGGCCTGGTGAGGGGCTCATTGAGAAAATGGTAAAGATGTTGCATTTTGGTTGCTGTCTGGTATTCTCTACCGATTTATTAGATTATCACACTGGAGGCACTGGTATTACTTCATGCCACACACATTGTACAAAATCATCTTATCAATTATCCAGTATTTGCAAGGTCTCATGCACGAGTTTAATCCTCTGTTGCATTTAACCGCATTAGTGTGCTTCCACCATGGCCATGTCAACACCTTCGTCTTTTCGTATGGCTACAATATCCGTATTGCTTTAATATGAGCAAGGCCCTGCACATGTGCATGGCAATATGGTTGTGGCAATATTTAAAGGTATTGCTCATTTTTACCCGGAAGGTCCACTTCTGCAGTATCTTTTCCAACACACTGTAGTACTAGTCACAGTTGATAATGACGAAAAGCAGAGGACGGCTCACGTGACAATGTTTCCTGCTCGCTCCTGACACGAGCAGAGGGAGACAACGTGACTATGGGGCCATTCGCTGCTCAGAAGCTGGTAATACTAGTACAAACTTATGAAGACAGTCATTAAATAAGACTGAATGGCTGGCAAAGACAAATCAAACTCTTATTGACATCCTTGGACAGCAATGACACATATGCTTTAAAATTTTCAAGGTACAATGAACACATGCTGATTGTACTAATTATGTTATACCCCTGTACACAACTAGAAAACTACACTGTCGTTTTGAGCAAGTGCATTTTAACACATGCTGTGTCACTTTGGAAGGGCACTGCCACATGTGAAAAACTTCTTGGGTTTCATGGTAATGCTGATGGATGAGTTAGTAGGTGCAGCAGTACATGTTTAGGCAGTGAGGCAGTGTTCGCTAATGCAGTGCTGTGCTGTATCCAGAAGTGGTATGAAATATAAATGAAGGAAATTAACAGCAGCCATCACCATGAAATTTGGTACAAATGTCACTCAAACTCTGCCACCTTTCTCTCTTGCAGCAATGGCTTATTTTGCTCTCTTGCAGCAATGGCTTATTTTGAAGGTGCTTCTTCTTTCACCACTGCCAATGATAACGGGAGCATATATTTTCCAGAGTGCTGGTAATAAAGACGATTAACAGCCCCTGGTGTACATTGCCACTTTCTTGAAGCTGTACAACTGCTGCCTGTTGGGTCTGCCCTTCCATTTTGTCTCTCTAGATGGGAAATCCTGAAATAAAGAGAAGCACAGAGCTACATTTACCATTAACAGAATTTGCAGCCTGATTGACAATGCCCCCAAAACAAGCATGCAGTGGTATGTGTGCTGAAAATGCAATCTTCTGCAACAAGGATTTCAATTTGTCAGGCCACTCTTGCATGTAGAAGCATGAATCGTTGGGCTACTCGATGCAACATTTGTGGGACAAAGAGCAAAAACCGCACGATGAAAACTGCATTTACAAAAGGGGCACATACATGAAAGACTCAACGTGCAACTGAATTCAATATGTATGTAGCTCTCATCAAGTTCTTTGTTCTTCGTACCACAAATGTAAATTTTGCATGCTTTACTGATCTACTGTAGGTGTCACAAATGAAAATTCTGACTATTGCACGCGACAGAGCACGTAACAGCGCAAAGCTCCTAATAACGGGGATTATTACTTACGTGTCGTACGAAGTCGTCGATCTGTCAAAGGTGGCCACGGCAAAGTAGGCAAGGGTAACCAAAGCTCGCTACCTAGGCTGTCAGAGCCCCAATGAAGCTGCACGACGCGCGGTCAGCACGGCCGCTCTAGACACGCGCGATAAGCATGGGATCGGTACGGGACCTACTTGTAACTCGGCTAGAGTTACGTGGAAAGGCACCACATCACAATCTTCGCCCTCGACCTTCATAGATAAGGCAAACTCGCTACGGGGCACCGGACTGCGTTGACGAAACGCACAAGCACTGGAGCCGTGTTCCGAGATGTGCACACTCCATGGCACGGCGGCACGGCCGCGTGTCTTCTCGGTCTCGGTACTTGGTCAGAGAACACCTGACTCGGTGGTTCGGTCGGTTAGGCGGCATGCAAAAAAACCCGCCAACAAGTGACGGCGCCACTGTCGAAAATCCCTAGCCATTCTGTCCCTAGGTACCTAGAAGCTGATAACGAAAGGTGGGATGTACGACAAATAGATGCTTGCCGACGGACTGCGCGCGTATGCAAGCATCTATTTGTCGAACATCCCACCTTTTGTTATCAGCTTCTAGGTACCTAGGGGCAGAATGGCTAGGGATTTTCGACAGTGGCGCCGTCACTTGTTGGCGGGTTTTTTTGCATGCCGCCTAGTGGTCTGGTATTTCTTGTAACAAAATACTACTCCTTCGCACACAAGTATATGTGTATTTCTTTTAAGCTAACAATGCATGGTGGTTTGTAGTTACACAAGTTTTATTCTCTCGGTACCAGTGCTAGAGAGTTTGTGTACGTCATTACAGCATTTATTTTCAACTTGACAGGAGGATGACTCATTGAATATGTACTTTTTTTTCTTTTCAGAGATGGCATAATTTGCAGGGACCCTTTTCCAAGTGGCAGAGAGAGTTGAATATTGTTATGGAGATCTCCACACGAGAACTCCGGATGAAGGTTCACCATGCCACTGTACAGGACACACCTGCAATGTTCTTTCAAAGTGTTGGGCAAAGAATACCTTGCATTGCAATGATACTCACAAGTCTTATTCTGGCTGGCTTTTCTAAAACAGGAAATTAAAGGTCATTATTTACAGCATACGATGATTCGTGATATTCTACTTGATCGTAGGCATTCTGAGCCTTAAAGGAGGCTTCAACATGCTCATCCAAGCATGGCTGACATGTTCCAGCTGCAACACAACAGAATGTAGCGGCAGTGATTTCTCAACCATGAAGTGCTTCATTTTGCTGAGCACTGATCCATTAACGCTACGTTATGCCGGCTGATTATTTACTGCGCAAGCTGATATGGGCACGTTACAAGGGCTGAACATTGTAACAATGTCTGCTGCCCCTGCCTTTGTCATTAACAGCCATTGCTTACAATGATAAACTCCATGCCTGTGCAGATTTGAACCCACCTGAATAGGAGCAGTCGAATCCACACATGGGACAACTTGATTTGTGTCTTTTGAAAAATTTAGCACTGTGCAAACACTAAACAACTAGCCCTAGCCTCGGCAATTTCCAAGGAAATTAAAGATGGCTGCACAATTTTTTAAAAACATTTCCTGATGAGGGGCAGTTTCACCACGTTCCTTTGCTCTGAGCAAAATGCCATTAACACCACCTCTAGGCATGCACCTTTCAACAGGCAAGGCACTGCATGGTAACCGTGATGTGTCACAAAGTGGCCGTCCTATATATTTGCATGTTGTAATGCTGTTTTTAGTTGACACAAAGAACGTTTGCTCACAAAAAAGCAAGCAGTTTGTCGTGTTGCTCTTGTAGACAGCAAACCCAGGACCACTGTCTGGCCAACTAAATGTTCGTTATATAAGCTTTAAGTAGGGAGCTTGCACGGACGGCGGCGACGCTATGCACTCTGGGTAAGCAGCCATATTTTTGTCAGAGGCGGCCGGGGAGTGCAGTAGCGCAGTCGTGTTTGCGAGCGTTGCCGTAGTGTGCAGGTGTGATAGAACGCGAGCGCGCCGCAGATTTAACTGCAAGGAGTGCCGTGCACGATGTCAGTGACACCGGAACACTACACCGCAACGCTGTGCCAAAAAGACCGCGAGCGGTACGAAGAGAAGACGAGGAGCTGCGGACTGGACCCATTCACGCTTCGTACGGGCGACTGTGTGAGCGACGTGGACTTGTGGCCACGCGTCGACAGCTCCGATATCCACGAATTTCTCGTTCTGAGAACGAGTTTTATTACCCGGGAGCAGCTGAAGTCCAGAAAGGCCCTCGAGGGCCACAACTTTGTGACGAGTGGCTGGGTGCGGGAGCCGTGGGTGAAGAAAGTCACCGCTGACACCGTGATCGTCATCACTCAAGTAAGACGTGTTAAATTATTTGACTTTGCCGTAGATGCTAATGTTTGTTTCCGTCCAGGTTAACCACTCCCAGAGCCTTAACAAGCCCCCTGTTGACGTCTGGTTCATGGGCAAGAGTGATGGCGAGGTCCTTGCAGCGCACTGCACATGCATGGCCGGGAACGGCGAAGCCTGCTCACATCTCGCTGCGCTGTTGTTCTACGTCGAGTACGGCGTACGTGCACGAGAAGAGCGCTCCTGCACAGACGGCCCCAACAGCTGGCTTCCGCCACTCGTGAAAAAGCTTCATACACGACCAGTGGCTGCAATTGACCTAGCGTCGTCGGTAATGAAGAAGCGCCGTCTTGATGGAGAGGCGAAAGCAGTCGCGTCACAGAATTTACCTCCCCGACCGGCGGCTCCGGCTCCTACAGAAGAGGAGTGGAAGAAATTTTTCGACTCCTTGATTCAATCAGGGCACCGACCTGCAGTAGCAAGCACAGACCCGTGTTACAGCGACCTTTATGTGCTGGCGGTAAGGAGTTGCCCAGGCGTTGACTTGCGTCGGCTTTACGACAGATCCGCATTGACCCTTACTCACCAACAGCTTTCGGAGAGGTGTCGTAAGATTTACGCTACCATGCGCGTAAATGAGAAAGCTCACAGAAGCATAGAGGAAAGAACAAGGAAGCAAAGCATGAGTGTAAAATGGTATGCTTATCGAACTGGCCGAATCACAGCGTCCACACTTTATGATGTATGCCATACAAGAATCGAGGCACCATCATTAAGCCTTGTCAAGAAAATTTGTTACCCCCATGAGGCCAAATTTTCATCACCGCCAGTGAGGTATGGAAAAGAAAATGAGCCAAAAGCACTACATGCATACAAAATGTATGTGAACAGAAGCCATCAAAATGCACAATTTAATGAAGCAGGGCTTCTGGTTTCCCAGCAACATGTTTTTCTTGGTGCCACACCAGACATGCTCGTCGAGTGTTCATGCTGTGGAAAAGGACTTGTTGAGGTTAAGTGTCCTTGGTCAGTGAGAGGTGGTAAGCTGAGTGACCTTCTTCTTGACAGCAGCAGCTTTGTCACAGAAAACAAAGGTGCACTACAGCTAAGAACTGCACATCGTTACTTCTACCAAGTGCAAACACAGATGTACGTGTGGCAGCGGCAGTACTGCGATTTTGTGATTTGGAACAAGGACGACATAAGCATTCAAAGAATCGAAGCCGATCAAGCTTTCCTGGTCCCGCATCTTGATGCTGCTGAAAATTTCTTTTGCAGGGTTCTGTTGCTCGAGCTTGTGGCACACTGGTTCACAGCACAGAAGGAAAATGCGGCAGCAACAAATGCACTGGCACCTGCAAGTGCTTCTTCGGGTCAAGGTGCTGACGACCCGAGCGATGTGTTCTGTGTATGCAAGGGCCCAGAGGAGGGCAAAATGATTGCCTGTGACGGTTTAAACTGCCCAGTCACATGGTTCCACTTCAGGTGTGTAGGCCTAAATAGAGCGCCTAAAAGTAAGAAATGGTACTGTGACCAATGCAAATGAGTATTTGTCTCCCGCACTAAACTGTGCATTCAGAAGTGATTACTTATGGCCACGTCACTCAAGTATGGCCTGAATTAATACCAGACATGAATGTGCTCAAGGAACTGTAATGAGGATCTAGAGTACATACATATTAAATGCTACTTTGTGCACGATGTAGTAAAATGAATTCGCATCTCCTAAAGGTGCATTTCAGAATACAGGGATCAGCGATACAATAATATGCGAATAAAAAGATTGTTTTGTTGGAAACACTCCAGAGACTTGCATTGTGTTTTTATTAATGACAGGTAATAAAACACTGCACACATGCACCACAAAACATAAGCAGGGTATTTCCAAACGAAGCATGCAGCTCCTGCAACGAGTTTATTCAAAAGGCACAACCGAATTACAGAGATTGGTAAGGGCACAGCAGACGTGGGCAATCTTGTCAATTTGACACTCTCCATGCGCATTGACTCTTAGCACTTCAACTGGCAATGAGCCCTTAAGTATGTTATACTTATTCCTCACCATGCCGATCACTCTTTCTACGTGTATACGTACGTTGGCTATTTCTCTCGTTTTCTCTACGTCTTCACTCGAAAGCTGACGCTTCCCTTTTGTGAACGCTGGCATGGCGAGTGTTGCATGGCACATGCCAACGCTCTCGGCAATCAAAAAGCCTCGGTCTGCAAGTACTACATCACCATATTCAAGGAGGTCAAGAACTCCACATTCTTCAGTGATGTGTTTGTCACTGGCACGCCCACCATAAGCCTTTGACAGAAAAGACACGGCACCCTGAGGACATATTCCCACCAGAAACTTGACCGTGTTACGATGCTTGTCATGAGACCACGTCTCAGCACGAGGCATGTAGGAGCTTGGACGGCCAATAGATACTTCAAAACAATCAAGTATGACGCGTACCTTGAGGCCAAAGCTGTCTACAAAGGCCACAGGCATCGTTTTCATTATTCGTTCTTTGTCTGGCCAACGAACAAGGGGTCCGATCCTATCAACGAACAGATCGAGCCATTTCTCAAAAATTCTTGATGCTGTTGACAGCGAAACATCAAAGCGGTATGCTAAATCCTGAAATTGGCACCCAAGCCGCAACCTCATCAGAAATAACACCATTTCCTGGAATTGCGTTAATGAGTTTCTTCCTGTGTGTGGCATGTGGCTCTTAACTAGCTGAAACAGTGACATAAGCATAACAAATGACGGCAGTCCTGTGTAAAATGTGACCTTGTCGTCTCTGCCCTGCAAGGCCTCCTCGGTAAAGCTTGCCGATGAGGCTGCAGCCTTCGTTTCTTTAAGCTCCTCTTCCAGTCTGGAGATACGTGCCTGCATGTGGTCAATTTCGCTTCCACAGACTTCAGTCTGGCAGGTAGCTTCTGATAAAGATACAAAGAAAAAAAAAGTCGTTTTTTTCACCATCGCTACTTTCACACTTGCTTCTGGCATACAAATAGCACTGTAGCAATAAAAATCGCAAAAATAGTGCACATTCTTTCAAGGTGGGCAAATTTGAAATTCGCGTACCAAGTGTCAAAGGGGTCGCTTCGATTTCTGCGCTGTGTGTAGGTGAGGCCCTCATTGGATCAGGTTCGTCACCATCGTCAGGTTCGTCGGCGTGGTGTGGAACCTCATCACCTTTGAAGGGAAATGACGAGGCTTTCAGAATTTCCGAAACATACGCATAGCGCGAAACCGCGCGCAAACACGAACTCAAGCTTGTTTACCTGTGCGTTGTGAGCGTTCCTTGCGCCGGTGGTAGCGGGACCCGTTTGGCGACGGAAACCCGTAACCTAGGCTCACCGACGGCGCCCAGTCGGGGTTGCAGTCGTCGAACAGGTGCGACGGTCGACCTAGGAAGTCAAAAAGTACGAGGGCTTTACGAAATTGCATAACGAGCACGAAACATTCCTGCCCTGCAAATGCACTCGGCGCCAGCACATGCTCAGCCTGTCCAAGTTGTAAAGCGTGGCGCTTTTTCTTTAAAATAAACTGCTAGCTTAAATGATAACCGGTATACTAATTCGTCATTAGAGTGTTCACGTACCTGACACGAAGTGGCGAGAACAGACGAAATAGTTGTCGGCGTTTGCTTCTTGAATGCCGCGTCTGTTGATGCGCGACAGCCACTCGCGTCGCCGACGCTCCGACAGCTCCTTCGTCTTCCCGCACTCATGTAGGCGCACTTTTGGGATTTTGAAGAAACTGCAGTCTTTCGTATTGCTCTTTAGCTTCTTCGCCCTGCTCTGGCTGTAATTATTGCAGCCTACAATTACGCAGTGCACCATTACGTCTCCAGGCAGTGCCAACGCTACGAAAACGACTGCACTCGCCGGCAGACTCTGACAAAAATATGGCTGCCTACCCAGAGTGCATAGCGTCGCCGCCGTCCGTGCAAGCTCCCTATTGGGAGCGAGGACATACCGTGGCGCCGCCACGCGGGAGAACCGGTGTGACGCGCAAAGTTGGATTGCTCCGACAGCACTGCCTTGCTCAGCCCGGAGCTGCTTTGCGCGTCGCCTTTTTATTGTTGTTGCCGTTTATTTCAGCTAGACGATATCTGTAAAATACTGTTGTGGCTACGTTATTGATTCTTCAACAAGGTAATTAACTCTTCCGGAAAAAGAATAGGTTCATTACAAAGCTTTAGACACCGCGTCGACTGCTGTTGTCGTCTGCTATGGTCACCGGCGAGGATACCGCGCGTGCGGAGTCCGCTGGTTTTTTTAGGTGAGATAGCATTTTGATGAATGAAAATGAATGAAAGGTAAGCATCAGATGGTTTTAGCGCGTGGTTGCGGTAAATACACATAGCTTTTGGCCGCAAGAAAGGCGTGCGACGTGTTTCTCGTGCAATTCATTCATTGTATGTTTGCATCAACAAAGGGACCGCCGTTGACAAGAAGAAATCGAATTAGCAAATTTGTATTCATGCTGAACACGCATACCCCTATGCAGCGCGATGCGAGTGGTTCCTTCATTTTTGCGGAAAGCAGCAGGCATAGAGCTGCATTCAATTGCGACGTCGACCTTTCTCACATGATTTAAGGTGTACACACGACATACGCACATGCGCGCCTCATTAAACCTTGTTATTTTTGAACAGGGGGTTCACCTTAGGACGCTATGGCTTGATCACAATTTAAATTCTCGCCAGTATGACCCCAAGGACACTAGCCTGGAGCACAGTTGTCCGTTGCTTCTCTTTCTGTTGCTTATTTTTCCCGCGTATTCAAGACGGTCGTCACACGGCGATTTTCGATCGCTGTCGAACCAGTTCATGGCTGCATTTTTCGACGAATGACTCCCGTCCGTATTTTGCACGAAGGGGCCAATAGCGATCGAAAATACAGCGTAAGACCGGACGTATTAGTTTACTCATTTGAATGCACTAGCAGAGACTCCGGAACGAGGGGGGGGGGGGGGGCGGTCGCCCCCTACCATTTTTCTAGAGGAGGCTCGGCCCCCCCCTCCCACTTTCCAACCGTTTCCGCGGAAATAAAAGTTTTGACAAGAATTTTCAATCTGGTGGTAGTTAAAAAAACCCCAGGTGGTCGAAATTTCCGGATTCCTCCAACACGGCGTCTCTCATAATCAAAGCTGGTTTTTAACGTACGTTAAACGCCACAAATCAGTCAATCAATTAAGCTGGTGGTTCTGTGGTGCAGTGCTTTCCAAAACACTGGATCACACAACCACGTGGGTTGCGCGGTGTGCCGCAAGTTTTCAGTACTTCCGAAAGTCCCAAACATTTTGAAATGTATACCAATGTGAAATAAGCGATGATGCAAATATGTAAAATATTAAACGGCTAAAATGAATTAAAACAATAATTGATTTCATTAATATTATAGTAAATAATAATACATAATATGCATTTTAAATAAATTAGAATCGACAAATATATGAGAACAAAAATAATCAATACAACATGCAAAGACGACAATAAATGCCCCCCCCCCCCGCACACACACACTCCGAAAAACGTTCCGGAGTCCCTTTGCACTAGTACGCTGCAAGGTGTAACTTATTGTGGTCTAAATGATTCAGTGAAACTATCAGTGTCCAGCATCTACACCTTCATCGATAAGCCGTATGACACCCAGCAGCTGCTGATAGAAGGAGAATCTATGTTTGAAGCTGGCCACGTCGTCGTCTGCAGTGTAAAAGGGGAGAGAGAGAGAGAGAGAGAGAGAATATTTTATTGATGAATCCGGAGATGTTAGCCTGGTTAATGGCCTGGGTGTAAAAGGGGAAGAAGTGATACTGGCTGGGTTCATTTTGCAGACGACGTTTTTTAGAAAATACCAAGTTTCCAATAACTCCGAGCGCACTTTTCAGCTTTTGTGGTCGCTAGGTGTCCGCGAACGTGAAATAAACGCGAATCGACGATGTTTGTAGATAAAACCGCTGGCGAATGGCTGTTGAAGCGCGCGTGAAATGCGTGAACCGTCCGCTTCGGAGGAGGCTCGGCGCGAGGTGGGATCGTGGGGTCACGTGATCCAACTTTGCACGTCAGAACGACCGCAGCGCCATCCCCTCCAGTGGTGGCCGCACATCTAACTCCGCCGACGACACTAGCGCCGTTGCGGCGGCGGGCTCGTCACCGTCGTGGGAGCGGAGAGCGGTCGCGCCTGCTTGCCCTGTTGACTGCGTCAGTTAAGCGGTTGCCTTGTCGCCTTGCACCGCATTAAATAATTTTTTTTAAATAAGTTTTTGTAGGCTTAGTGTATCGGAATGATTCTTTGCAGAAGTCAAACTGTAGCGTTGTGGAATCGAACATTCTATATTTACAGCAACTCGCCGTGGAAGAAGTTTCAGAGCTTCCCAACGCGCTAGTAACTTTTACATAGCCGCGAGTTGTCAACTGTGCCAGATTATTTCATTAAAGAGAACATTGTGTTTGCAAGAATTACATATGCTGGCATATTAATTAGGCTCGCCTTAATTAGCCCCAAATATGCTTAGCTTATTTGAATATACAATTACCTGGGCATGGTTGCTATGGCAATGCGCGACTCGACGGAGTCTTCTGCGGATTCCTTACCTCAAACAGCTTCGCTGTTAAAACACAGCGACCGCGATGGGTCGTTCGCGTTTGCATATGTACCCGTGATGGATGCTTTGTGGATACATTTGACGCCAACTGCTTCTTCAATCGCCAGGAATAACTGCTTGAACAGGCGACAATGAACACGCCAGGTCAAACAGTCGAACTGAGGAACGGCTTCTCAGAGGCGAGCTATCAACTTAGCGCGGTGTCTCTTCGTTGACCTCGCAATTAAATCCTGAACTAACCAGCAACACAAGTGCTATTGCACTGATTTTTTAGCAAATGGTTCACTAAATTTCCACCTGGCAGCCAAGTGCGTGTTTTTCGAAAGAGTTTTCATCCTCAGTTTGAGGAACGCGAAGGCGCGTGGTTTAAGCGCCAGCTGCTTTAATTCATCTTTTACATCATGCGTACAGCCTGCCTGATCCAGCAGCTTATCGTTCCTAGTACTTATACCTAAGAAAAGGTTACAAATGTTCAGCTATCTATGAAAAGACTAAGGGCAGTAACGCGAGCACTCATGTTGCGTCTCTCTACATTACGTTCTCGTCCTTCGCTAGCTCTTCACATTTTTTTTTACACGCTCTATACGAACGAGGACGAACATCGTACGTGTTCGAAATACGTGTTGAATTCCGTTTTAACAAACTGCTATTATGGCCCACGACACGGCGCTCAACGCGCGCACCACCTTCGCTCGGAGTATCGAGGGCAGCCCGCGGAAGCTCCCCCGACGCTAACGAAAAACTGGCCACAGTGGCGCTGGTGGGCTATGCGATGGTGGAGGCTCCTGGCGGGCGCAACCTGAGTGCAATGCCAAGCATGCTCAGGAAACCACGGGCCTCCGGACTGCGGGCTCACTGGTCGCTTGAGCTAACCTTCGCTCATTCCTGCCGGTAACATCATTCATAACCACGTCCTTATCCTGCTCCACAACGACTCGCGGTGTTTTTGCTCGAGACCAACTTGCGCGAAAAGAAATTATTCCCTCTGATTGATTAGCCGGCACCAGTGGGAAGTCTCGCTCAGACAGAACCGAATGTTGAATCAGTAGCTATAGATATACACGCTAACCATGTCGACCGGTCGTGCTTAAACACCTAGCACAACAGAACGAGAAGCACACACACGATCGCTACACTTGCAGCTAATTTCTCCCCAGCTATCGTCAGTGTGCCTCAACACCACGCTCCGCAGTCGCAATGGAATGATAGCATGGCTGTTGCCAAGTGCTCTCGCTCGTACAGGGCAAAGCTCCAAATAAAGAATGAACATTACTTACGTGTTGTGGCAAGGTGGCACATCGTGGCGTACATACGTCTGCAAAAGGCGGACATAGCGAAGTCGCTACGGGTAAGCACTTCGCATACTACGTGGCTAAATGCCGATAAAGCTGAACGACGCGCGATCGGCATCGGAAGCGGCCAACACCGACCAAAATTGTCCAGAGCGCGAAATGCGCACATGGACGAGTTGACGTGCGCGCAAGAGAAATTCTAGTACGCTAAAGCGCCGCCAACAAGTGAGGGCGCCACTGTAAAAAATCCCTAGCCATTCTGTCCCTAGGTACCTAGAAGCTGATAACAAAAGGTGGGATGTACGACAAATAGATGCATGCAGTCCGTGGGCCCTTGTTGCCAACTGCTGTTTTCTTTTTTTTTAAGTTGTATCCTACTATTTTTTTTTCTACCCATGCTGCTTGGACCCTCGTGGACCCGCAGTATTTTGTAAATAAATAAATAAATAAATAAATAAATTGACGCCCACTCGTGCGGACAACTTGTCGCAGGAAGTCTTCGCTGAAACAACTGGGCCATGTACACGCAAATATCAGTCTTGGTCCTTAATACGGCTGTCATCCACGTGTCACCCAGCAAAGACGAAGAAAAAGATTAAAGCCATCTCCACGCCTGTGGAATCTGAGCAACGGAGCTGGCAAGCGCCTGGCGAACACAGATTGCGTTCTTCCATCTTCCTTTTTATCTTTCTGTATCGAACTTTTCTCCTTTCCCTTCTCACCCTCAGTTCTCTTTCGGACACTTTGCTGTTGTAAGCGCTTTTAACGCGCTCGATCGTTGTGACTTATACGTGGCCATGGTCATCCCTGTCCTTCGTGCTTGAGGCTGGCGTCGTCTGGTCCGGCCGGGTCTTTCAACGTGGTGGAGGCGCGTCGAGCTTCTGCGTTTGCGATCTGCCTGGAGATGCATGTGGGCTATCCTCTTCCTTACCTCTCCCGTCCTCCTTTCCTTCCCCCCCTCACCGTCACTTCCCACACATTGCTATACTTACAATATGCATGGCTGTGCTATGTTAGGAGGAGCACGCTCTCAGTGGCGCATACCCGCAAGGCCTCCCAAGTTTTCGGTGGTTGCTCACTAATTTTGCCAAGCTTATCACAGCGAGAGAAACTATACTGGCGGTATACGGTGAGGCGCAATCGGCCATGCTCTGATGCATGCTATCGGTCGGACCATTATGTGTTAGGCCAACGCTGCGTGCTTGAAAGCCCTGGCGATGAACAGGTAGGCGGAGGAGCCTATAGGGAAGGCTGTACGACGGCTTAGCAAAACGTTTTGTTGGTACAGTTGGTGAATGGCTTCTGAACTTATCGTAGCGGAAAACAGCACAGGGACAGACAAGTGGATGGAAGTGCAAGTCCAGTCCCGCCTACTTGTATGTCCTTCTGTCGTTTCGCGCTACGATTTTTTCTTCAGATGTACGGTGGCGGCCACAAGATTTCGAAACCGCTGCTGCAGGAACGTACATGATAGATAGATAGATAGATAGATAGATAGATAGATAGATAGATAGATAGATAGATAGATAGATAGATAGATAGATAGATAGATAGATAGATAGATAGATAGATAGATAGTCTCTCTGACGCGTTCCCACCCGCTTTCACGTGCGATCACCAGGTTCACGTGGAACGCAAGGAGGCGCAACGCTCAACCACACGTGGGAGCATGGCTAGTAGCCGCCGTCGCTGGAACCGCGGCCATGGTGAGAACCGCGCTGCGCTTTTGCCAAAGGCGACGCACGCTGCGATGGCCGGCTGAACGGGGAATGTCACACGAGTATCGGAGAAGCGCGCAGGAACAGCGCATTTTTTGCGGTGCACGTTTCTTCCCCGGGCTGCTGCCGTGCCTCGCAGCGTCCACTTCGGTCGACGTCAGCGCACAATGCATGCAGCAGGTCGGCTGGGATATACTTTACATAGGAGCGGCGCATGTAAAGCATATCCCAGCAGACCTGCTGCCTGCATTGTGCGCTGACGTCCGTGCTCTCCCACCGACTATACCCAGAACACACACAATGACTACGTGTTTATCAAAATTTACTGACGTCACTTCCGTCACTCTGATGATGGCGGAAAAACAGAAACAGGGCATTCTACTTTTCTATCTTGCACGCAACCTCGTCTCTTAGTTCTACTGGCGTAGCAGAGGGGTGGAGGGGGGGATTCATCTTTCCCTTGTAATTTTTAGTTTGCGTTATTATTATTATTATTATTATTATTATTATTATTATTATTATTATTATTATTATTTTTTTTTTTTACTCATATTAAAACACGCACGAACATAGATAACTGAAGACCGAACCTGCCTCAACCCACCCTTCAGAAAATTATCCTCGCTACGCCCCGGCTTAATTCACTTTCAGTTTTCCTGCTGCCTCATTCCCTTCCAGTTAGCTTTACCAGTCACTTAATTCACTCCCGGTTTCCACTTCGCTTCCCGTTCATACTAGAAAAGAAATCCTGTTAGACAAATTCAGTCAGATGATCGTCAAAAATCTTATATACAGTGTACCCCGTTACGTAAAGTCGGTACAAGAGACGCCACATCGTTTACCATTGGGCAAACGACGAAGGTGCGGAGGAACTTCGCCTTGCGTAAATTCAAAAGGACGCGCTCAGCGATGCCGCCAGTTTTTGCAACAGGCACATACATATGAGCTTGTCGTTCTTGGTGTCCAATAAATCTTCAACTAATTCAACGATGTGGCACCATTCACTTCCGCGCTATGACCGCTTTCTATGAAAGAGGGGTCAAGCACCTTTTCTTTATTGGCATGTCATCACGAAGGCGGCTCTATTTCAGCGTACGCTATATAGACAATCGCTACAAAAAATAAGCAAGCTGATGGAGGTGTTCGGAACAAGCGCGCGATGACTGAAGCACATTTTATAGAGATGGCTGACTGGGCTCTATACATACCGACAGTTCAGAATGCGAAAAACAATGGGACAGAAGACACAATTGAGGAACGCGCGCCGACTTCTAGTGGGTGACCGATTCGTGTGGAAGGCAATATATGTGCACGGAAAGAGTTACAAAACACTTCCACTAGAGCGGAAGTAATAAAATGAAACATTACGTTCACAATCATAGTGACCCACCTCGCCTATCAACACCTTCCAAGTTAGTAGGAAGGGCGACCGGCGGTTCGTTGAAGCGCAATCACCTCACTTCCGTGTTGATCATACAAGCTTGCTGATCCTCGATGACACAAACCACTGCACGACGCCGGAACTGCGGGATATACAACCATACGAGATGCAGGGCCGAGAAGCATTCCATTTCATTTCGGACATTCGTGTTTTTACTGGCGCTCACTGAGACCCATGCGGCCCACGTTGTAGAAAACGTAAGGGATGATTATTTAATCGTTACGCAGTGTGATCCACAAATGCTCAAGTACTGACCATGTTTATCGCGGGCTCCTAAGCCTTCTGGTTTTGACACATGAGACGCGGGAAAGTGATGTTCGTTTCTTAGGTATATGGGTTGAGTTCTTAGCTGGCCACTAGTGCTGGCATTATGGGCCGCGTGGCAGAAACCCATTCTTCCTTTCACATAAGCACATAGCAAGCTGATAAACTAGGGCAGTTGTGTAGACATGTTTCTCGAGTACATCGAAAAGATCTTGACAACGCGCCCCTCCAGCTACTTTATTGGCAAAGGCAAAATGCGCAGCCCAGTCTACTGAATGTCCACGAGCAGTGCGTAGAATGTCTAAATTACCTTTCATACAGGTAAACACTTCCTGAGTGACGCAACGACAAAGTATATATATTTTTCCTTTTGTCACAATCAGTGCAGTTCAATTAAGAACTACAAATAACTTCCTCCATGCTTCCCTCTCGTAATTATCTGTTGGCTTCACAAGGCCGTGCCTAATAAAAACAAAAGCCAATAAGCGGAGCCCCCGTTTAAAATTTTCCTCCTTTCAGCTCAGGCTATCCCTCGGCGTCGCATTACAGTGCTGTGCACCGCGAACGAAAAACAACTTGATTGACAGGCCCTATCCGTTCGCACGCTCCAACAGTGCGTTGTGCTTTGACTGACTGTTTTCCTTGCGGCGTCTGCAGGTGCTGCTGATGCTCACTGTGCTAGTACTGCGCAAGCGGATACAGCTGGCAAGTCCCTCACTGCGGCAGCAGTTTTGCATCTCCCCACTAATATCATGGCTCGTGGAAAGCTATACGTTTTCCTCACAGGTCAATCATTCAAAGGCATCATTTGAACGCATTATTTCTTAAAAAAAATGAATTTAACAGTCGATGCAATGTCTTTTGACACCAGGTGAACTAGTTTTCGCTGACAGTATTCACCTTCAACACAAGTTAATGACAAGGGGTGACAATCAGCAAAATTTATTGAGAACAGAACCGCTTTCTCGTGCGTAATGCAGTCTCCGTACTTCCAAACGATATTAAAATTTTTTTAAGTATTTATAAGAACTTTTTAAAAAGCAAGTACACCATAAGTTAGCGAGGAGTCATGCGGTATGTGTAGAATGTCGGCCCAAAGGATGACAGCTATTACGTTTGGCCTCTGTGAGATCGCCCCGCTTTCCTTGCCTTCAAGACATTGAGAAGCCACGAAGTCCACTCGTCTTCCAGGTGACGGCTCTGTTTGGAGAGGCTGGGAAGGCGCTGGCAGCCATGCCTGGTCTTCTTCTGCAGCCAGCCTGGGTACGTTGCCCACATACATGAAGCCTTTGCCGTACAATTGCCGATATAGAAGTGTTGAAATCTGCGTCAGTTGGTACATACTGTTGAACGTGCAAACCAGCCCAAGAGGACGGCGGACGGAAGAGAGAAGTGACACACACAACGGCTGGACTAACAACTGTGGTTTATTAACAAAAACCATCTTGCAGGAAAACCAAGAGAGCATGCGCCGACCAAACAACGAACTCAGAAGCTAATGGAATTGCGATAAGCTGAGTTCCTTGTGCAACAATGACAGTGAAGCAGTGCTGACACAATTGGCACCTTACCTGCTAATGTGATACGCCTCGAGAATTTCGCGCTCATGTTTATCCTTACCTCTACCAAGTAGCCTGGTATTGGAAAAAAGCGGGACGCAACCGCACTGCCGACAATGATGCGACAGATTAGCCCCGTCCGAAGGGTTCAATGAGCAGTCGTGTTCGCGCGGCCAATCGTTAACACATCTGCCAGTCTGGCCGATGTAAACCTTTTCGCAAGTCAGCAGAATCTCGTACACAACACGTGTGGCACAATATCTGTACTCGTTTTCATGCTGAGTGGGACACACTATATGATTATAGTGGCGCCACGATTGATTGATTTGTGGGGTTTAACGTCCCAAAACCAGTTCTGATTATGAGAGATGTCGTAGTGGAGGGCTCCGGAAATTTCGACCACCCGGGGTTCTTTAACGCACACTGACGTCGCACAGCACAAGAAGAGCCTCAACATTTCGCCTCCATCGAAATGCAGCCGCTGCGGCCGGGATTCGATCCCGCGACCATCGGATCTGCAGCCGAGTGCCATAACCACTAGACCACCGTGGCGGAGCTAGTGGCGCCACGGGCAACACGCGAACAAAGCCTAGAAAGTCTGCATGGGGCCGAAAAAACAACATTAATACTCTGTCTCACAACAACTTTTTTGACACCATGGGAAACTTTGTGTAAATAAGGCATAACTTCAAAAGGCATTCCGCTGACGACTTTGTTGTGTGTGTCACTTCTCTCTTCCGTCCGTCGTCCTTTTGGGCTGGTTCGCACGTTCAACAATTGCTGATATCTTAGACTACATATAAAAATACTCTGGGAGGGGCTTCGTTTAAGCGGCCACCACTCAGTGGGTGACTATGGAAGTCAAAGCATATAGGAGGAGCAGTCAACCTCTGCGCAGCTGCAACAAGGCAACGCAACAAAGTCAGTGCCTTGGAGAAGCCGAAGCAGCGTTGCGTGCAGAGATGGCAATTTGGTATAGCTATATTTCAAATATTGAATAAGAAAAAATACTACTGTGCGTCAGGTTCTTTTCATGTGCGTCCGCGATTAAGTCTCAATAACCGCAGATCACAGTAAGAAGTTTTCGCGACAACCTTTCACTTCCATGCCTGGTATACTCTCGGTGACTTGTATTTTTTTTTCTTTGTTCTTCCGAACGCTCCGACTTGTTTGAAACGACGGATCGGCTCAATACCGAACGAATTTGGCATCATAACCGAGAGGAAATCGGTGCGTGTATGGTTCGAGCCTGAAAAAAATCAAAGCCCGTTTCTTACAGAGACAGTTGAGCGCGAACCTTTCTCCCACGCAAAGTGAATCAAAGTGCAGAGGCAACTATACCAAGCAACGAACCCGATGAAATGCTTATGTGATTTCATTTCTTGTTTCGGATTCGACTTCTTTTAAGGTTGAAGTTGTATGGAGACACATTTCGTTACACAACTATTCGATCATGTAGCCGTTGATTGCACGCACATACCTTCACGGACAACTCTACACTTTCACTGTATTGCTTTGTCATAGCTGTGGTATACGGGCTGTCTTAATGTGACGCAGTCTTCTTGCAAACGTGAGACCTATTCCTGAACGTTGTTACGTGATACGTCTCTGTATAGCGCATTCTGCTTCGAGTAGCAAGCTATATTATAAAACGCTATGATCCCTTTGCCCTGCTCTTTCGACGTTCAAGTCACTGCAGGCGAGGAGTCCTTAGGGGTAGCGTGCAGTTACGATCCCCATCGTTCTTATTGGCACAACTGCGATGCGTATAACGTGCGCCATTTCTTTTACTGTGTGCGCAGATGCGCGGATAGTTCCATTTTGTAAGTTGTTTTTTCGTGTAGTGCATTTTTCGGCCCTCACGGACGAATCAGTGAGGCATGTAAAGCGACGTCGCTTTATTCTGAAGTCATGCATCAGAATTATTACCGCTATATACTGACAGAAAATCTACGCTTCTCTGTTATCGCGAGACGAAGAGTGCTATAAGATCGTGAAAAGTATCTGCGCAGAGTTGAGTAGCGCATGAACTCGGACAGGAAGGTGAAGAAGGCAAGCGCCAACGTCGCAACCTAGGTTTATTCGTATCATGCGCCAAGAAGCAAAGAAGTTGAGCGTAAAACACGGTGGATCACACGCCAAGGTTAAACCTTACTATGTACAAAAGGTCAGAGTAACTCTCTTAAACCCCACTAATTGAAGCATTATAGCCCAGCAGCACGAAATGCGAGGTGTTGAATGTTCAACGCCCTTTAGTTTTATTTTGTTCCGCATAAATCGTAAGGGTTGAATCGAGCTGCCACTCAACGACATTGCAGACGCTGTGCTTCTGTGCGGTCACCTCGGCGGCTGGAGTAGTGGCGATGCTCGTCCTGCTGACGGCGGGTGACGCGGCAGTGGCCAGGGACGGCACTGACGTGCTGCTGAGGCAGGACTCGCTGCTTCGTCTCGGGCCCTGGTACCTGGCCCTGGCCGTATTCTGGCTGCTCCAAGTGGCCGTCAGTTGCCAGGAGGTCGTGGTGGCAGGCGCCGCGGCTGATTGGTACTTCTACAGGTATGTGCCCCTTTGCTTTTCATAAAAAGGTGACCGTACAACATCAGCATGGAACGTACTAAATAACCTTTGACGGCCTGCCCACGGGCGCCCGGTTTCTCATCAGTGCCACTCTTCTGCGAGCGGCATGTCGTGGTCATTCATTCCCTTCGGCGAGTCACTCCTATAAGCACACCTGCATGCTTACTTAATGAGCCCACCTTCAGTACAATTCAGATTTGCCCCTAAAGCTGCTATAGTCTTAATTTGAATATGCATTACTATCATATCCGCCGCAGGAATATGTCAGCGTCCGTGTAAAGGGTACCTTCCCCTCCTATCCCAGCCTTGGGTGCTGCGAGGCGGAAGGGCGAGTGGCCATGGCGGGCGCTGGTCCGCCAGCACCCATTGGGGCTCTGGACTAAGCGCGCCATCCAAGGGCTACCCATTGTCATTCTCTCACCAAAGTTTAGTGCTTTGCTTGGTGTAGTATTTTGCTACGGCGCTACATATTAAGGAAAAGCGCCCATATAGGAAAACGCGACAATTTCGTGACGAGTACTTCCAAACAGATGCTGGTACACCTGAGACCGCGACGAGTAGCCCCTCGACTGCCGTGCAGGGGCACCGGCTGGTCGGCGCAGTGCGCGAGCCTGTGGCGACTTGTGCGCTACCACATGGGCTCCGTGCTGCTGGGTTCGCTGCTCGTCGCCGTGGCTCGAGTGCTGAGGTTGGCCTGCAGATTTGCCAGCCGCCAGTGCCGCAGGCCCGGCAAGAACGCGGCCTGCTGTCTCTGCTGCATCGCCGCGCTCAGGTTCCTCAACAGGAACGCCTTCATCCTGCTCGGTAGGTATAAATATTCTGCGCTGCTGTACCGTCATTGTTTCGGTTACTGCAGTGGCGGGGAGCCCCACCAATGCGGGATGTGTCGGTTTCGATACACCGTGGTTCTTGAGAAGACACTTGGCTCCCATATCGAGGATCCCCAGTGCCGCCGAGCTGCCACCAGTTTTTCTCACCCCGGCCTATAGTGCTCGGTGGTGGGATCTTGTCTCGAGAAGGTTGCCTTTTTTTCTTCTTTCTGCCCCCTTTACTATATCCCTCTCCCTGTGAGTGTTTTGGTAGAGATGCCCTCAGTTGCATGCACTCCGAGCCCAATTTCCTCTCCAAGGAACCTTTCGGTCTATTCGCGCCAAAAAGAAACAAAAGACAAGATGTAAACCATGTAAGCTTTGGCAAATGTGCATTTCGTGCCTTTGCTATGTGTGCTGCGCGACCGACCTATGCGCGTTACCGCCTCTCTTCTCCCACTGAGTGCAGCTGTCTGTCAGCTGCCATATGTCCAAGCTCAGTCGAGCACGATGTTGTGCTAATATACGCATTGCCGCTTAATTAGAAGCAGCCTTCTCGAGGCGGCAGCCACAGCCGCAACGTGTGTGCCAGCTTCTCGTGTTCCGAGCAGCGAACATGATAGAGCGATAGTTAACTGAAGATTAAATACCGTTTGCCTTGTCTACTTGTGTTTGTACGGTGTGGAGTTACGTTTGGCGATTTCTTGTGTAGTTCCAATGTCAACCTATGGGTTCGAGGTGTTTGGTGCTCCGTAATAAACTATAACGCTAGGCGCCAAAATTTAGACGAAGGACTGCCTCCTTTGTCTACCGCCTTTGTCTATCACCTCCGGCGATTTTTCACTGTCCACTGATCTCATCGAAATTTTCAATATATGTTCTCATAAGCAATGTAATAACGTATGCCAAAGCAGGCGGTTGCAAGTGGTTCAGTTTTCCTGAAAATGAATTAGAAATTCTTTTTGCGGATTTCCATGGGGCCCACCCTGTGTTTTTGACGTCATTACCTTCGACAACCGGTGAGGGTTTCAGCGCTTAAATTGTCACTGTCAATTACAGAAAATCTGACAATACTCAATACTTCAACATCATCAGGTGACATCGCAACTTTGATTTTTTCTGGCACCAGTTCCAGATTTCTGATGGTGGGGAGGCTGTGACGTCACCGCATAACTGCACGAAGCGTCTATACGTTTCGGTTTGGCTTTGAACACATCGTTAATTCTGTTATTTAGCATTATTGGTGAGCTTCTGAGCAAATCGAACCACCCTACCTGCTACAGGACCGTCAGTGTCATCGGAAAACAGGAATATCAGAATATGGTAAAAAAAAAAAAAACGCCAGAATTCCCCTTTTCAGCGCTTTGATGACGCCTTCAACGTGCTTGATTGCGACTACTTTCCTTGAACTGCATGGGGATGCGACTGTGGCTCAGCGCGAACCATCAGTCTGCAGTGCTAAATGATGTGGAACCCGCGTACCGGATAAACGTGAAATATCTTTTTTCATTTTATCGCCGTTAATGTCAAAGTGAGACGGAAAGGCGGCAGCACAAGTCGCTGCTTGTGCTCTGAACACCGGTGCGCTTTTCTGGGAAGGTTGAACTGCGGCGCATGCCTTTGGCCCCGGCCCACGGGAAGAGGCTTGTAACAAAAGCCGTGCTACACTCAACAAATGCGCTTCGCAATGAAACAGCAGTGCGTTTGCTTGTCCATATGACTGTGAGGCCGGCGTGCCTCGCATAATCGACCGGCATGGACGTGCGTGGTTGGCGTCGTGTTTAGCTTTGCTTGTTTTTCTGCTCTTTAAGTACACAGTCGAGACACACCGCAGCCTTACACGATGCTCTCGCAGCTGCCCGCGGCTACAGCCTGTGCCGGGCTGCGAGCGAGGCCTGGCAGCTGCTGTCCCGCAATGCCCTTCGTGTGGCAACCGTCAACTGCGTCGGCGACTTCGTGCTGCTGCTGGCCAAGGCGGCCGTGGTCGTCGGCACCACGCTCGCGGGACACAGGCTCACCGAGGTGCGCAGTCGCTTGACACCTTTTCTTTTTTTTTTTTTCGGGATGCTCTTTCTTTCCACGCACCGTTGATTTGAGTATTCGAATAACTTGCTTTTGTACAAGTTGCATCGGCACTGTTTTACTTTTAGGGGCATAACATTGTTCTCATCTATGAGCACTACTTCATTTCGGCACGCCATTAATCGCTAGAATTGCATTTTGTAAAAGCTGTAGCACCACTGTTTTATATTCTGCGACGTAACATTGTACTGCTTTCGCCCCACACATAGTGTGTGTATCCGCAGTACGTATTAAGTACACGAAAATAATGCTTTTTTATCGTCCCACCCTGCCTGTATATTCAAATATCGTTCACCAACCGGCCCAGAAGTTTACCTTAGTCGACACTCATCTCCGGATGATGCGCTTCATTCGCGAACACCAACGAGTCTTTGTGCTGCAGGCCAAAGCGGGCCAGCTGCTGTGGGGCCAGTGGGCTCCCCTGACCGCGGGTGCCCTGGTTTCGTTCCTGGTGGCGCACTGTTTCCTCTCGGTGTACGAGATGACGCTGGACACGCTCTTCCTCTGCTTCTGCCACCAGTGCGAGGAGATAGGCCGCGGGGGCGTCGCCACCATCGCCGTACCCGACGCACTCGCCGTGAGCGCATTCAAACGCATTACACTGTTGCGCGTGCGCACGCTAATCGAATTGCTTGCAGTGCGGCCCTGAATGCCTTTGCTGTTCCAGCAACTTGAAGGAATAATCGCGAAATCTGTGGAGAACTTAGCGATCGTCGACACGTTTACACTGGCGGATAAGGGGAAACACGCACCTGACTACCATTACGATCGACTATCTAGTGGGGGGAAGGGGGGGGGGGGGGGTCCTATAAGGTATATATATAAAAATGGACACAGCACCGTTGTCTGTGTCCTTTCTTCGCTCTGTTGTTGAACGCTGTTTTCTGCTTGTAGACGAACGTTTGTTTTGTTTAACATCGCCGCTACTCCCGTTTCGTTAACAAGCGGCGTATTTCCTGCAAACTGTGAATATTGTTTAGAGGCAAATGAGAGAAAGGCAAGGAGATTAGCCAGAATTAAATTATCCGGCTGGCTTGCATGCACAAGGGTAACCAAAGACGGAACGAATATTGTTTAATGCCATTATCGGGATCACACGCTTGACACGAATTTCCGCGTGGCACACCAGACTCGCGAGTAGAATGCTCGAGCAACTGTGTAGTCACGGAAAGCAGCTGCGTCCCGAATATGCATCGCCCATCAAGTGTCGCGACGGCGGGCAACCCGCTCTGTGTCACCGCGCACTTCGTCGTTTCACGTGCAAGAGAAGAAACGAAAGCCGCACTCAGATGAAAGTAGGCGAAAAGCGCGTCTGTTACGGGATTATTATTGTTTATTTGTTCATTTTTCCATATATTGAGTGCGTGCTCTTCCACGAAGTAAAAAAAAAACCACCGCCGTATTTCTTTTTTTGCGGTTCACAGCGTGCTGAACATTGGTTTTGACGCAGTCGTCACTGTCGCTGCCATATCCATGTTTACTCAGTACAGCTAGCGTGACCATGCTATATTTTCTCAAGTATATACCGAGATGTGTCTTAATGCGAAACAGGGGACGAGAACAAAAAAAAAAGAACAAAAAACAGGCAAGCGCTAACGTTGTCTTCTAAACGAACGGCGCTCATGTCCTTATCGCTCGTGTGACATTAATGCGCATTAAGGAGAGTAAAATGGTAATCATTGTGAAAGACTGCCATAAGGCTTGTTACTGGACTAGTTTCTACATGACGCATAGTAAGGGCACAGGGAAGACAAGGAAAGCAAGCGATAAGGATAATACGGGCCAACTATGTAAGTCGCCACCCTTCTGGGCTTTGCAAAGGATGAGTTCACTCGATGCTGTACAAAGCAGCCTGAACCCGTGTTGGCGTCTTTCTGTGCCAGAATCGTCGTCTGTTGCGTGCCCTTCTCCCGCTCCTGGCACACGGGCCAGCATTCTTGAGGGAAAATTGGCGAGTGCCGAGTTTTGGAACGGGGAACTTGCCCAAGCAAGCCAGACATGTCAGCCTTTACTACTAGTTAGTGACAATGCGCGCCACTGTGTACGGAGTCGACGGTCACGTTCGCTCTCTCTCATTTTTTCGCAGGCTTTCGTGGAGAAGAGTGGTGCACCTACCGCTCGTCAGTGAGTTCCTCTCTCATTAATGACATTTTAGTGAAGAACGAACGGAGGACGTTTGCAGAACTCTTCGTTACTGCGAACCGCTTCTCATCGGATATACTCGTCACGATCCATCTCTGGCCCGTTTCAAAAAGGAACCGCGTGGACCGACATCGCTGTTGCTCAACGGACAACGCATTTCTTGTCCGACTGCAGGCAATAAAATTGTCACATTTAGGAGGAATGTGTGCCCCATGAACGCGTGACGCCAATTTCCTTTTCTCACCCAAGTTGCACATGACCTGATGGATCACTACCAGGTGACTATAGAACGGCCGCTCAAAGAACAAGCATATGTAGGACTTAAATGTATGGGGCAAGAAATGCGCACTTGCGCTTCAGTTTCTGCTGATACTGAAACCTATATCATCCTGAACTTTACCGCCTTCATTCACAAACAATGATTAACTGCCGATCACTGAATTGACGAAATAAACCCCGCAGTTCTACTCATAAAACAACGATGTCATCGCCACATATGGATGGAAACTCCAACTCGAGTTTTTTAACGAGGTTTAAGCACAAGCATTTCGCGCAGTCACAACGTGGCAGTCGAACCTAGATGATCCTGAGATCTGCCAGAAGGCCAGTCATCATCCTGTCTACGCCCATAGATCTCCAATAGACCGGATGGATGGATGGATGGATGCTATGAGCTTCCCCTTTGTAACGGGGCGGTGACATGTGCGCCACCAGGCTCGTAAGAAGATTTAAGAACTTTTTTTTTCTCTTTTAATTTTCCTCATGCCTTTTAAATTTACTTCAATCAAATCGATCATGCCATATCAAAAACGGAATTTCATAGCCCAGTTCCCTGCCCCTTATGGCAGAAATTCCATATTTTTCCCTATAATTATTTTTGTCCGTTCTCTCTAGTTTTCTGCCACCAGTATTCTAACCGTCTCTTACTTATTTCAATCGCGGCTATGTTCAGCTTCCCGTTGTTCGCCCTAAAACCCAAGGCTTCATGTAGGGTGGTGCCCAAACGTACACCTGGGTGGATATTTCCGCATTCAATCAGAACATGCTCTGTCGTTTCCCTATCTTCCTCACAGCATGTGCATTTTTCTTCTTCTTTACTGAATTTCGCTTTATAAACACGCGTTCTAAGGCAGCCCGATCTCGCTTCAAACAATAAAGCGCTTCCTCTTGAATTATCATAAAATGCCTCCCTCTTTATTTCGTTTTTGCCCTCTCGGTAGTTATTCAGAGTCGGTTTTTTTCCATCGCTGTCCTCCAGTAAATCTTCTCCGCCTCTCTGACTTTTCCCTTTACGCTCTTTGTTGTCAGTTCTCTTAGAGCCGTATATTTACTGGTGAGCCTCCTAGTTCTCTTTCTCCACTGCGTGTCAACGCTCTTTCTATATAAATAGCGGAACACCTTCACTGCCCACCTAACCTCTTTCATATTCCTTAGCCTTTCTTCAAACCTTATTTTGCTCTGCGCTTCCCTTGCCTCAAAACTCGCCCATCCCATATCGCCCTTTACAGCCTCGTTTGTAGTTTTCCCGTGAGCACCCAACGCGAGGCGTCCCACAGTTCTTTGATTCACATCCATTCCCGATTGTATCTCTGGCCTCATGCACACCACTGAGTTCCCAAATGTAAGCCCCGGTACCATTACCCCTTTCCACAGACCCCTAAGCACCTCGTACCTATTGTGTCCCCATAACGCTCTGTGCTTCATTATTCCTGCGTTCCTCTTTCCCTCTGCTGCCAAGGCTTTTTCCTGTACCTTCATGTATCTATCGCCCTCATTTACCCATACGCCAAGGTACTTGTATTCGCTTACTCTCGGTATTTCTTGGCCCTGTATGGATACCGCCTGGTCGTTGGGATCATTGAATACCATCAATCCGCATTTTGTTACACTAAATCCTAGTCCTAGATCCTCGCCTTCCTTCCCGCATATATTCACCAGCCGTTGTATATCATCTCGACTGTTTGCGAATAAGACAATATCATCAGCATAAAATAAACCCGGAAGCATCTGCTCAATCATCACGCCGCCCTGTTTGTGTGACAGATTAAAACCAATGTGGCTATCTCCTAGCGCTTTTTCCATTCTAACCATGTACAGCATGAATAACAGCGGCGACAAAGGACATCCCTGTCTCAGCCCCTTGCTAATATCAACGTTCTCTCTGCTACTTATTCCTTCCCATTCTATGCAAACTGTATTTTCTCGATATATTTCCCTCAAAAGCTGTACACAATCGTCGCCTATGCCCATTCCTTCCAAAATTTCCCACAATATTTCCTGATTAACATTGTCATACGCCCCAGTGATGTCTAGAAAAGCCACATACAACGGCCTCCTTTCTATTTTAGATATTTCTATACACTGAGTAAGAACAAATAGGTTATCGTCTAAACGCCTGTCTACTCGAAATCCATTCTGAAGTTCTCCCAAAATATTGTTACGTTCTGCCCAGGCTTCTATTTTTAATTTTACTGCTTGCATAGCCATCCTGTATAGTACCGATGTAATGGTTAGCGGTCTATACGAGCGAATGTTATTCTTTTCCCCCTTGCCTTTATAGATTAAGTTCATTCTGCTTTTTCGCCAACTGTCCGGTATTTGCCTCTCCTGTAAGCATTTTTCTACGGCTTTCAATAGCGCTTCTTTAGTGTTCTGTCCTAATTCGTTAATGAGGCTAACGGGGACCCCATCTAAACCCATAGCAGTGCGCTTTGGAATTTTTCCTTCGGCCTTTTTCCAGTTGAAATTCTCAAGTTCTAGCTCTTCCTTAGTTTCGCTCTCCGTCATGGTTTTATCCACTGGGGGAATCTCTTGGACGATCTTTTTAAACGAATCGGCTGTTACCTTCTGGATGTAACCCAACGCTTCGTACCCTTCCAATTGATTTCCTCTTTCATCAACAATATGTTGTTGCAATGTGGCAGACTTTTTACCTAGCGCTTTTATGTGGTTCCAAAATATCCTAGGCGCGTCCTTTTTTTTGTCATGAATTTCTGTAACCCAGCGTTCGCTTTCACCTTTAATTTTTGCCTCGACCAATTCCTGTACAATAGATTTTTTCTCTAAATATATTTCCCATCTTTCCGTGACTTCGACTTGCGGCCGCTTCTCCCTTTTTGCCTGCCTGTGCTCCCTTGATGCTTTACGTCGATTTTCGATCGCTTCCCGGATTTCCTTGTTCCACCATCTTTTTGGCGTTCTCTTTCCTTTCCAGCAAACAGTTTTCTTCTCTTTACTTATTTCTTTCGTCATTGCATGAACTAGCTCATTATACCCCCAGTCCTTGCCTCGTATTTTGCCTACTTCTTCCTCTACTCTTGCGGCTATATTTTTTATTTGTTTGTCATTTAAGTACGACCTGCCAAACTTCGACTCTACGTTATTATTTTCAGTTTTATATCCCAGTTGTAACGTTATGCGTTTATGATCACTACCCAAGCTGTTCATCCCGTCCTCGTCTATTCTCATTTCTCTCAGTTTTTCATAGATTCCTTCCGTCATTAGACAATAATCAATGTTCGATTGTCTGTTTCTGACCTCCCACGTGATCTGTCCACCACACTTGGGCCCTGTGTTAACTATCACGAGACTATGGTGCTCGCAAAGATCGAGCAATAACCTCCCATTGGTGTCTGTATATCCGTCAAGGTCATGGATGTGCGCATTCATATCCCCTAGGAGGATGATTTCAGCCCCATGACCAAATTCTTTAATATCGGTGTTTATGCAATGCTTTATCTCCAGATTCTTTTCCTTACAGTTATTTCCCGTCCACATGTAAACTACACCTAGCCACGTTTTCTTTCCACCTACCGTGCCCGAAACCCAGAGGTGCTCTGAACACGTTTGTTTTACTCTCTCCCATTTGGCTCCGCTATGAATAAGCATTCCAACACCCCCACCTTTTCTTTCTGATATGATCCTGTTGCACCCTTCCCAAACATAATTGTCAATATGTGGTGGCTCTTCCAGGTCTCTAAGGTGTGTTTCTGTAATCGCATAAACGCCTATCTTTTCTTTGTTTAACTGTTCCTCAATCTCTAACCATTTTGCCTTTTTTCTGCCACCCTGCATGTTTATGTAACTAATTGCTACACGTGCCTTCGCTCTTTTCTTCCTTTTACCTCTTTTCTGCCATTTCTCAGTGCTGCCTGCCGGAAAATCCCCCTGGTTGTCCAAAGAGGTGAAGTGTGCGAGTGCAGCGAGAGTGCCCGAGCTCGAAATGCAGCTATCTCTGCTTCAAGTCCACGTTCAACAGCTAAAGAGCGACTTGGAAGCTAGAACCAAGGAGGTGAAGTCAGCAAAAGATGCGCTTTATAAAGCTCAAAGAGAGTGCGAAATAGTCACTATGGAAAACAAAAAACTTGATCAACAGAAAAGCAGGCGATTTTCAATCGAATGTTTCATGGACAGCCCTGAGGACATAAGCTTCTACACTGGGCTCCCCAACTTTGAATCATTCATGAGCTTTCTGCGTTTGATGGACCCTGGTGAGAATGCAGAAAATATAAGAGTATGGTCTAGGAGCTACTCAGGTAGGCCAAGTAATGCAGGAAGGCCACACATGTTGACAGCCGAGGACCAGCTTTTTCTTGTTCTTGTGAGGCTGCGCCTCGGTCTCTTCGAAAGCGACCTAGCATACAGGTTCAAGGTGTAAGTTGCTACAGTTTCAAGAATATGCACCACATGGATCGGCTTCATTTATTTGCAAGTTGGCCAGATGGACCTATGGGTGAGCAGAGAGGAGGTTGACAGAACTATGCCAACCATTTTTAAAGAGCGATACCCAACAACAAGGGCCATTATTGACACAACAGAACTGAGATGCGAAGTACCGATTTCCCTGGTTCTTCAGTCAGCTACACACTCAACCTACAAACCAAATAATACAATGAAGGGTTTGGTTGTCGTTGCACCCGACGGCGCGATCACGTTTTTGTCAAAGCTATTTACAGGGTCAGTGTCAGACAAAGAGCTTGTCGAAAAAAGTGGTTTTTTAAACCTACAGTTTCAGCCTGGCGACTCGGTAATGGCCGACAAGGGCTTCAAGATACAGGACCTGCTCAGCACAAAAGGAGTTGCTTTGAACATTCCCCCTTTCCTGCAGAGGCAGCGCCTGACTGAAGAAGAAGTTAGAGCAACAGAAGAAATTGCAAGCCTCAGAATACATGTCGAGCGACGCATTCAACGAATTAAGGCCTTCCACATTTTTGATAGGCCTATTCCACTGTCTATTGCACCAATCATCAGTGAAATTTGGGCATTGTGTCCATTCTTAAGCAATTTCCAAAGTCCTTTAATAGCAACGTAGGGTTTGCAGTAGCAACAGTCTTGCTGCAGTCATGTACGTGTCGTGTCAGTTCAGTGTAACATTGCAGGGACAACCAAGATGGCTCAGTGAAAGCCACGACTTTTACTCAAGTTGCAAGAAAAGAACACAAGGCTCTGTAGTGTCGATTTTATTGACACATCAACAGTTCAAAAATCATCCTGTGCACTGCATCATAGGTCAGCAAACTCACTCATGAGTCGACTCATTCAGACTCAGATCGAGCTGTGAGTATGAGTGAGTCCGGTAGAGGAAAATTTCGGTGAATCCGAGTTCGAGTGAGCTTTCACAGCATGAGTGCGTCTGAGTGAGTTAAAAAATTTTGCCGACCTATGCAGTGCATGACTTTTTTGCCAAGTACAGCAGAAGTGTCGAGAAATAAAAGCTGTCCAACTTCATTCTGCATTTCTTCCACTCAGATTCATTGAATCGAATTCTTTCGACAACCAGAAATTGTGGAGCATACACAACAAAGTCGCCCCAAGTCACCCCTGCAATTGCCATCTGCCCAAGCACCTGATAATAGTAACAGTGGGTGCGGTTTAGCCTATATGTGTCATTATTGTCCTTTATAAGGTATGAGCCTTGAATACATGGTTCTTTAAGGTCTTTCATTGAGTAGGGGCACTTGATTTCTACGATGCCATGAGGTTCCTGTTCCTCGGGGTCCCATACCACACGATCAGGAGAGGCACCAAGCCACGGGCATCCTGGGTCCACAACAAGGCCGCAGTGAAATGTCTGGATGTTGTGCCTGATGGTGCGCAGCGTTGTTTCGTATTTCTGAACAGCCACGGCTTCACTTGAAACTCCATACCTCAAATAGCAATATTTTGCAGGCTTAGTCATGCTTGCATTCTACGATACAATCAACATTTTGCAGTGCATACAAGGTGTATACATATGTTAAACACAGCACGCAAAGCTACTTCCTTTTTCAAAGTTTCTTGAATACTGTGATAGTAGACACATGAGTGTGATTTGTTGATAACATTGCATCTGTGCATTCATTAGTGCAAATCACTTATAGCCACTGGTGTTTACTGGAAGCAGTGCTACGTATAGCAGATGTAAACAGGGCATAGGAAGTTACTTAACGTGTACACTGTGTTACTGTACCATATCTTCTTGCTTTGTTACAAACCAACTTTTTCAATAAAATGTTCAACGCATACTTACTGTATGGCCCTTACTCGAGACAGATCTCTGTCAGTGGTGAGGTTTTGCAGGCCTTTCTCCGTCCACTTTTCACGAGAGACGGCAACACCAAAGTTAGATGCCGTTAAGCGGTCTTTGCGAGCAGCTCTCCATGTTGCACTTTGGCTCTGCTGGCGAAAGGTCTGCTCAAGCTTGCGAGCTTTGTCAACAGACATCACGAGAGCCTGCATATAAAGGTGCAGCACATGTTGGGGTTAACACAAAAAATGCCAATATAATCACACTTTAGAATGCCTGGTTGCTAAAACGAACGAAAGTAGTTGTAGAAATAGGTTGATTAGTACAAGTTATGTTTATAGGACATGACAAAAGCACAAAATGGAAGAGCAGGTTCTACTTGGAAGTTATGCACAATATTCCTGTTCTTCCGTGCTTCCTGTTCTTCCGTCCTGTTCTTCATGCTACACGCATACTATGCATTGCCCCTACTGGTAAGAGGTTGGTTTAAGCCTGTTTTCTGTGCTTTGTGCCATTCCACATGCCAACAGGTATTTACATGCATGTGCTTGCCTCGATTACAGCTTGCTGCGTTGGTGGCAGGCCCACACACGACACAACAGTGGGCACAGTTTTTGAAAAAAAGTGCTAGCTGCACGGGCGTGTCAGCTGCGTAGCTGAACCCTGCTGAATTTCTGGGCACAAATAAGTCGTGAAGTCGTGTGGCACAAGCGGTTTCTGGCTCCACAAGAGGCTGCCTACACATGTGTCGCCAAACAAGCTGTCTGCTTTTGTCGGTGCTGTAGACTTCCAGTGCCCCAGAAGTGAACTCTTAGTATGCGCAGCCATCTCGATTGCAAACTGTTTTGCAGCTTCTTGAACGTCTTCTAGGGACCTCGGCCTTTTTCTGGCTTCATAAAGACGCGCCTGGAGCGGGCACACCCTCTGGCCTTGCGGCTCTCCAATCAATGTCATCAACGCTGGAAGCTGGTATTTTCTGCCCCCGGGGCCGCCTCCACATTTGAGGAAGTTCCGTACATGACAGTTCTGGCGGAGGCTCCTCATACCCATTTGTGATAAGGAGCACAAGGACTTTCAACAGTCCCATTACATGGTGACATGCTCCATTTTCTCCGGCGGCGCATTCGCATTCTCGCACATAACCATCATGTGTGAGTACGGCGGACACGGTGTACCAGTAGCGCACCCAGGACCTCT